>BGPR01000083.1:1290159-1340707 GCA_013235015.1 Araneus ventricosus
TTTAGAATTCTTTAAATAATTTGTAAACGAATTTTAAGGTCAATGTTCTGCATTTTTTGTTCATGGAATTCTTTCTTTAAACAAAATTGTTATTTCAGAACATCATGTGTTTCTATTATAAAACATGAAAAATAAATAAATAAATGAAAATAATTAATTAAAATAATTAATTATATAAAAAGTAAATAATTGAATAACAAGTAATTAATTAAAAATGTATTCCTTTGCATGCAGTGCTTGTTTAGTTCATAAGAAGAGAAATTAATTTTAACAGCAAATATGATCTCAAAGGCTTTCATTTAAAAATCTTCTATTAGATATTCCCTTCAAAAGCTGCAAGGCGTTGAAGAGACGTAGAACTTTTTAAAATTTGATTCAACTTTTCCACAGTCATTTTTATCTTGAATTAATTAGAAATGGCGTTAAAATTAAATGGGTCCAATTATTCCTTATACAGCTATTTGATTCCCGGAAGTTTTAGTTTTTCTGGCAATCATAGCCAATCATAGGGTAAAGACCGGTCAGTAGGATAAAAACGATTCGAGAGGTTTCCAAGAAAATGCTTAGTTCCTTGTCTCCATATGGTCGGAGCCATTCAATAATTTCAGTTAGACCGAAGCACTTTGTGGTTGTTCGTTTTTAATGTGACTCACATAATGATTTATAGAGTTCCTTTATAAAGAGTGCGGATCAACTCTGACCCCAGGTTGCGGTTTTTCTTAGAGATACATTGTTGCAAAATGCAGTTAGGAAACAAAAAAAGTAATAAATATGGAAAATTCTCTCGTGAATTTTATTATGTGTTTTGTATTTCACGTTTCGTTAAAAAGAGATGAAGGCCGTTTCTTACACGCTTTCTTAATTTAAATTTAAGTAACCAGATTTTCTGGCATTCAATCCGGAAAGTTTATGAACTTGAGCGTGCGATCCAGTACGTTGGGTTGAGCTTCATTAAAATTCAAATTTACATGGAGCATTTCTATCAGAATCTCACGCTTTTACGGCTTTTTTATTTTTCATAAAAAATTAATTCATGTAAAAAATTAAGAATATTATAAGAGGGTAAGAATTATATATAAAATATTTGTTCTTGAAATAAGAACATTACTAATGCGAAAAGGAATATTTATTATTTTAGTAGAATATTAACTATGTAGATAATGTTCGAATTGGAATATTTATTCTTAGAAATAAAAAGTATTAATAGTAGGTAGTTTTCTTCAAGACGAAATTTTACATAATTGCTTAGAATATGGCTGCAAATTTCAAGAAAGTTGTCAGTTTCGGTAAAGTGGCTTGCGCACGAAATTGCAAAGCCAAGATGCCTCGGTTCAATTCCTGGATGAAGGGTGGACTCTTAATAAGAACAATAATCCGACCTCTACCGCCAGAAGAAGAAAAGTGGAGTGATTGTTATCTGGTAAATATATTAAAGAATGAAAACTAGAACATTATAAACATATAGCTTTAAAAAAAACCAACCCTCTATTATCAATATATTAAAAAATAAAAGTGTTTTTTTATCAAACATCTAGAGGTCAATATAAAAATAATTAAAGCGTGAGGCTCAGAAAACAGGAGAAGGATATAAATCCACGATGAATATCACGAGGAACAAACAAACAAGGAAAAACTCCTAAATATTCATCATATAAAAATTAAAAAATACATTATAACTGTGATTACAATTCCAATTTACTCTGAGTATTTCTATCCGTGTCTCACGCTTTTGCGATTTTTGTTTTGTCCTCCAGATTTTTTATAAAAAATAAATTTTATTTTTTAATGCATTGTTAAAAAACTTTTTAAATTTTTTTATGTTTGCTATTTAAAATTAAATCTAGTTAATAACTTTTAAGTATAAGTTATTTTAAAGTCGAAGCAATTCGAGACATTTAATTCAAAACTAGGACCGCTTTTCAGTCCGGAACGAGGTCAAAATGTCGGTCTGTCTCGATTAATACAGGACGTCTGGTCACATTATCAAAACACAAATGTTATAATTTTTTATCTAAATTTTTTTCGGAAATACACGGAAGTAGGAATGATATATTGAAAGCTACTGAGATTGTACTACTTGGGAATCAATAAATTTCGAACAAATCGAATTTGGCCGATCGTATTTGTGATATTTTTCATGAATTAAAAGGGGTAGAGAAAGAGTGGCATAACTAGGGTGGGGCAGGTAGATCACGTGCCCTGGGCGCGATTGCAAAGAGGAGCAAAATTAAGGAATCAATTGGTTGTATTTAAAAGAAAAGTAGGTATTTTGAAGCTCTTATTCCAAAGATTCTTAAAAACTTAAATGACTTCAACAAAAAGTGGGAAAATCTTAAGGATACACTCATTTTTACAACCCGGAAATCTCAAGCTGCTACAAAATAGCAATCAAATAGCAAAATAGCAATTATGTTTCAGAGATTTGCTGACCCAAACTCCCATCAATGAAATTAAAATCTCGTTTGAAAGGAAGGTCGCTTACCATATTTGAGTCTCGGTGGGGTGGGAGATAAGGGAAGATGTTTAGGGGTGATTATCTCCGTAAGGTTTCTGATGGTAAATATTCATGGTGTGCCTGATTCATACTGACTGGGATCAGTTTCTTCGGAAATTGATGACAAATAGTTAGCAAAAGTGTCATTCCTATTTTCAATCAGCAAAGAGTGAAGAACGGAAAATATACCTCCATTTTTTTCGCGTAGTGTAAGAGCACTCCGGCAACTTTAAAAGATGTAAGTTCGCTATCTTTATATAGTTTTTAGTACTTAATATTCGCATAATTTGCATGATGAAAATGCGATAGTGTTTATTTTAAATTTTATTTTGCAAAACCTAAGGATACTGTCTGCCAAATGCAGACAAGCAAAAAATACTGAGAGATAGAGAAAGAGAGAGAAAAGACCGCGTAAATTTGTTGAAATCAAAATAAATGAAAGCGATTTCATTAATAATTAACCAGAGCAAATACATAAAGAAGAGAAATTCAATTCCTGCCGTAATGTGAAGCGTTTTCTTTCCTCGCTGAGTTATGTTATTGTCGCCAATTAATTTTACTGTTTACAAACGCATTAAAATTTGCCTCAACTATCAAGTCATTAAACTACCAATACATAACCTAAAATAATTATTTAAATATGTAAATTTGGCAATCATTTTTTTCCTTGCAATCCTTATGTTTAGTGCATGCACTCTTTTAGTACTCTTTTTCTTCATTAAAAGCCAGAAAAGTTAATTTATAAAATTTGAATACCCTAAAGCAGCGGTTCCCAACCTTTTTGGTTGTGCGGACCACGTGTTGTGTAAAAAATATTTTGAGGCCAACTAACTAAATATACAAGTAAGAAAATACAAACACACACACATACATATAATATGAACATTATATGTCAGTAATTAGCAAAGCTCGCTATAAAAGGATTAAAAATGTATTGTTTGGAAAGCAAAATCTTTTACTACTTAGCTCAATGTAAGAAAACTCAAAAACAAGCGGTCAAGATTTAAAATGAAAAAACTCAACGGGACATTGTTTGTCCCAAACTAAAGAGTCAATATCTGCATTAAAACTTGAAAGTCTCAGTCTCAAGACCTCTTCTACATTCAGTTTGTATCTGTACTTATGTTTTAGAAAAACTAAAGTTGAGAAGGCACGTTCACACAGATAAGTAGTCAAGAACCCCATCAAATGTATCAGTGCAAGTTTCGCAATTGTTGGATACTCTGTTGCCGAACATTTATCCAGAAAGGTACCAATGATATTGCCCTAAAAAGGATTTTAGAGTCTGGTCACATGATGGTTCAATTAACGAGTTGTTTGATGGTATTTTCACTTTCTTTACCCGCGATTTGAACCCATGACTAGCGTTCCGCGGCCCGCAGGTTGAGAACCGCTGTCCTAAAACCTTCAAAATTTTTCAAAAATAACGTATCGTTTTTTAATGAACACATATAATGTCTACTAAAATAATAAGGAATTGCAATTTTATATGTCATAAATAAATTAATAACGTTGTAATTTTATTTCGTCTGAATCAGCAGTCCCCCCCCCTACAATAGCGTATCCCCTAATTTCAAGCAATGAATTTCAACTTTGTCATAAAGTGCTAGATAAAACATTATTAAACTTTATTAGTTGTGAATTTTTATTAATGTATTTAAAGATATGTATGAAATTATATGATGAATTGTATTATAAATATTATTAAATATATTAGTCTCAAAGGCTTTTGTATGATTTCATCTGTGTTAGCAAAAGATTTACTTCAATGTTCAGAGTTTTATATACTGTCTATGGGGAAAAATAACTTATATAATGTTCTGATTTTGATTCGTATGCGTGTGGCTTCTTTTTTTCTATTGATTAAGAGATTTGTACACATTTTATATTATTTTTCAAATAGGACATGAACGAAATGCAAATGTTCAATGACAATTTAGCAAAATTTTGTTAAAAAATTTGTAAATCCTATCAACTAAAAATGTTTATATGTTATTTTTTGAGCTTATTTCCACTTTTAATCTTTGCACTCCCCGTCATAAAGTTTCCGAAAAGAAACTGAGGATCACATTTCAAAAGAAAAAGAAGAGGGGGAGGGGTGCAGTTCGGTATTTGCTCTGGGTGCTATTTTATGCAGGTACGCCACTGAGAGAAAGTGTGAGAATTTCAAAATGAAAAACCACTTCATTATAGTCCAGTCTAATCGACTAAGATTTGTGGCTCTCACTGGTATAAATGCTGCACCTTGAACTCAATATAATTCTTCACTCTTCTTGCAAACCAAATTTATGGAAAGCTTCAGCTATCCTACTCGTTTTACTCTATTACAGTAAAATCTCTCGTAACCACCATCCAATCAGCCTGCAATATTAAAATAACGGCATTTTTGAAGGTATAAATACGAAATTCAGGCCTATGAGATAAAAAATATGTAATATGAAATGCAGAGCCCGGCGACATTCTTGTAGGCAAGCAAATATTCGAAGTTATTAGTCATAACACTAAGGTATGGTAATATGTATGGTGATTTAAAGTTCTTCAATTTTGTTTTTCTGAAATATAAAATTGCATGTAAGTGTTTTAATTTTAAACACAATCTGTACAATTTTTGATGTTATTTATTCATTTGTGGCCGATAAAACCAAATGACCAACGTACTTTGCATGTTGTAATTTCTACAGATGGCATCACAAAATATGAATTAGCAAGTTTTATCCAGGAAAACTTTTTTCCGGCATTGGTGAGGTTGCAGGTTAAGAGATTCTACTGTATTCTATCGACTCAACAGGTGTGTGATGGTTGCACTGAAAGCAAAAACAGCTATCGCATTAGCGATTCAGAGGAACCGACAGTTCTGCCACGACATTTTTCTTGGAAAGAGAGAAAATGAAGCATATTTTGTTACTCTTTCTGAATTTCTATTTTAAGAGCATATTCAGATACTTTGTCAAGACGTAATCTAATGGTTCAATACCTTCTAACAGATGATATAATCAGAATTCTTAAAATTCTTCAGAATCTATTTTTTGACGGATATGATGGATAATAATATGGAAAATATACATAATACAGAGAAAACGATTTTTTTAAAGCCGATCTTCATAGAACTTCAATAAAAGAACATAATCATTGAACAGTGAGTGAACATAGTTGGCAAAGATTCAAATGTGCTACTGAAACTTACCCACTGTAACCTTTAACCCACCACGCGCTCTTAATGATCGCTATTTAGTCCGCGTGCTTACTTATTTTTTAAAAATGTAAACCATTAAGTGAGAACAAAACCTATCTATTTAAACTATCAAACAAGCATCTTTGTGAGGAATGTGCGCAATTAATATGTAAAATGCCAAGCTTGTGTGGAACGCTTTTGTGTCTCGCTATCTGCCCGGCTCCTATCTTGTTCGTCAGTCAACAGTTATCTTCAATTCATCAATCGAGTCTTTATTTTTAATTGGGTCTCTCAGCGAGTTTATATAAACACAGAAAGGAAACATCGACAAGTCGTATAGTTATCGAATTCGCCTCTTTTCGCTTTCTAATCTGCAAGATAGTACCCGATTGCGTTGAGAACATAATTTAAATGCGCGGAAAGGAATTTTTCTTTCAAAAACATTTTTGCGTCACAAATAGTAAGTTTTGACGCAAACTGAGATTAAGATTCAAGATCATGGCAGTCCATTTTCTTGGCAATGGATGAATTTGCGGAAAAATTTAATAATTCAGTATTTCTAAATTTGAGACTCGCTTTGAGGAACAGATCTGAACCTGGTGGCGGTGGTCGACAAGTCTGAATCTAAATCTAGAACGGGTTTCCATTTGATCTAGAACGGATTTCCATTTTATCTAGAACGGATTTGAGATTTGCTTTGAGGAACAGATCTGAACCTGGTAGCGATGGTCGACAAGTCTGAATCTAAATCTAGAACGGGTTTCCATTTTATCTAGAACGGATTTGAGACTTGCTTTGGGGAACAGATCTGTGAGCCTGGTGGCGATGGTCGACAAGTCTGAATCTAAATCTAGAACGGGTTTCCATTTTATCTAGAACAGATTTGAGATTTGCTTTGAGGAACAGATCTGAACCTGGTGGCGATGGTCGACAAGTCTGAATCTAAATCTAGAACAGATTTTCACTTTATCTAAAGTGTGGCCAGATGTCCCGGATTAGCCGGGAGAGTCCTTTTAAGAGATATATCTCTCTTTGTCCCGGATTTGTCCCAAATTTGAATTAACTGTCCCGGAATATTTCGTTTTTCACTAATAAATATTTGTTCACTCGAGAAAACTTTTACAAAAGATTAATTACATTAAAAAATTTAGCATCTGAAAATTCCAGTATTTACTACAAGTGCTGTTTGCAAGAGATAACAACAGAAAGTGAAGTTTTCTCCTTCTTAATTATATTTATTGTTTTGTAATTTGGAAAAAAATTATTTTGTTGAGCACGTGCCTTGATTCAATGTAGGGGAGAAATAATAAATCCATCAGCTCTTGGATTTTGAAATATTATTTGTTTAAAAAGATGTTCATTTTTACTAGGATAAATCATCTATAAAGTGATACTGATTGTCATGTTCTTGGTTTATAAGTTAAGAGTTCACTGTAAAATTAAATTAAATTAAAAATATGGTTTTATTTTAACGTCATAAAAATTAAAAACAATTATTTGTGTAATTTCATTTTAGTTCCTGTAATAGATGTTTAGTATAGCAATTAATTTGAATATTAATTTCTGCTATGTAAAGATAAGTCGCTCATTAGTGTTAATGCAAGGTGACTAGATGCTAGAATTAGTCAGAGGAGTCCGAATTTTGACTTTTTGTATCAGCTTGCTCAGTATGGGAATAAAAATTGCCGCAAGCAAAGCTTTTTTTTTTTATGGAAATTAGAAATTTATCGGAGATTAGAAAGAGAAAAAAAGAGATAAATATATTGAGGGAATTATATTTTTATTTTAAAAATTATATCTCAAATTCCTTTATGAATTATTTTATAAATTAAAGCTAGAGATCGTTAACTTTTCTTTTGTCATTCAATATTGATATTGCATCGATATTATAACTATATCATAAAAAATATATCCGTTCAAGTGAATGACGTAAATGGAGTTTATCTGCAATAGCCAACGCCCATTGTGATTTGCAATCACTGCTAAAAAATATATTTTTCTTTTTACTTCACTAAGTAATAAATTTAAAAGTAATATATGTATTATATCTGTCGTGTAAATTCATCTGCGATACTATTAAAGGCGATTTATATTTATGCAGAAGAATAAAAGAACAACAAAACTGAGCTGGGAAAGTATTTATTGGGTTGAACGTCATGGGAAAAATTAGTTTTTGTCATGTTTACAACGAGTTTCAATCGTATGGACATCTTGCAGCCTGTGGCAGATGCGTGCTCTAGAGCCTGGGACCTTTGGGTCCCGAGTCGCGTATCTTAACCACTAGACAAATGGAGTGCCCTCTGTCTGGAGGTGGATACTGACATATACACATCAGAATAGAATGGAGAAGTACGGTGCACTACAGGAGCAACCCCCAACTTGTTTGATATTATCTGAATATCAAGGAAGCGAAAATTGTATTGCGTGCATATCGCGCAGATTAATGCCCGATTGTTTGTGCGCAGGTACGTGCAGGCTTTGTGCCATGAAATGCCGTGCTGCCATCTGGTGAATGTAGCAGAAGATGGAATTGATGTGATGTTTGGTGCTACCATTTCGTAGTGGGGCTGAAAGTAGGTGTTGTGTGTACTTCGTCCGGTAGTCACCACTGTGGCAGTGCGTGCTTTTAAACCTGGGACCTTTGTGTCCCGAGTCACGTTAGACATAAGGAATTCCTCTGTCCGGAGGTGGATTCTGACTTATATTCATCAGAATAGGATGGCGCAGCACGGTGCACTACAAACTTATAGATCGATTTCCATACATTTAGCAGTGCATGCGTTTTGCTCGCTTTTACTCTGGTGACATGGTTTTTCAAGTCATATAATTAAAACAAACGTTTCCTGCGACCTGAACATTTCGCAAAATCCAGTCCACTTAGCTACACTGAAAATTGATCTATCACACAGAAGATAGGAGATTTTTAACCCTGCGACAGGTAAATCGGTCATTATGACTGCTAAAATACTTGTTAAGTAAACGGATATTCGAAATATGTTCCTTTTAGAGAAGAAGTTCCCAACCTGTATTGTCTGCATCCCTGGGGGTACGCGAACTTAAAGTCAGTAATGGTGGATTCATGAAAACATAAGGGGTTAAAAATGTTACAGAATTTTGGTTCCCAAAGTTCGTGTGAAAAGTAAAAGTGAAAGTTGCGCACGTCCTCAAGCCTATCCTCAAAATAAGAAAAAGAAAAGAAAGAAAGCAATAGGAAGTGTAATTTTTAGATATCCTTATAAGTTAATGTGAAATTGTTTTCATTTTTTACTTTCTCGTACACGAAGCATTCAAAGAGAAAGTATTATAATCGTCAAAATATTCGAACTCGAGATTTTGACGAGTCTCCACGTTTTAGACCTCCCTAAGTCCGAAAAACACAATTTTGGAATTGTGTCTGTGAACACGATTACTCGAAAACTATTAGAGCTACGGGGATGAAATTTGGTATGTGATCTTGACACATAAATTTTAGGTTTCTATCAAATTTTGGACAAAATCTGTCCACCGGAAGTCTGTCTGTCTGTCCGCGGTCATGTGAATACTATAACTCAAAAACTTGAGTAGCTAGATGGATAAAATTTGGTATACAGTTTTATCATCATGAATGCAGGTCCATATCAAAGTGTGGACCAAATCCGTCGAAGGGTTGATGGTCTGTCGGACTGTATAATCGCATACTTGTAAAAATTATATCTCCTAAACCCTTTTGCTTAGATAAATAAAAATTGGTATGACGGTTGCTAATATTAATTATAGATCTGTACCCAAATTTCGTTTCAATCGGTTAATAAAAAGGCATTCAAATTGCATATTCAATTTTTTAAAATCCGATTCTCCATGCGCATGCGTACTGATAGCAATCTCTGTGCACGCGGAAGGATTACGTCACTTTGTCCTTGTGCCGGCAAGAGTGGAAATCGGTACGCATTTAATCGGTACTCATCTCTTTGAATATGATTCTTCACCTAAATATTTTACAATCGCTATAATCTACAATGAAAAGCTTTCTGATAGTCAATGGATTCTGTCTTACAGTAGGTTCAAATCCTTTTATCCACACGGGAGGAGAGGAAACAGCACCTTTTTGGGTAAGTATACGAGCAAGTTTAGGGGAGACCACTCCCGCTGGTTTTGGAGTTGAAATAATACTATTGCTAAAATGGAATAAAATGTAAAATCAAACTAAATCCTGCAAATTTATTAATTCAAGTCGTTTCACTCTCAAGCTTACCTAAGCTACATTATTGATAAAAACTTCTTTGCATAGACGGATGGTTGGAGGAGGAATAAGGTTTTACACAAGGCAGTATTTTTATATTGAGTCCAATACAGCACCGTGAGTCAATGGAGGGGGGGGGGGGACTCGGAAAATAAAAAGACTAATCAAGGAGTACGTGAGAAAAAAAAGTTCGTGAACCCCTGTTTCAGAGGATTAATGAGTTTAGGGCAAACCAGGGGTCTGATCCCCATTGTATATAATAAGTAGCATGCATAAATCGTCACGGAATAGCTGAGAAAATTAATTATGGATTTCAGAACATCCACTTGAACTAACATGTGTAAATTAATTTCATATTAAATATTAAAAATGGAAGTTATTCAACAGAGAAGACACCGAGTCGTTTCTCATACACCTTAATTTCCAGAAGAGCACTATAAAAAAAGTAAGTTAACGTTTATTTCCATATAGATTTGAACGGCACCACACAAATTAACTTTACTGGTGAGCCAAAAGAGTAATTATTCACCACAAATTCTTACACACACCGAAGAGTTTCACTTGGATATGAAGAATGTCTACGGATGGACTGACAGCATAATCCGTAAATGTGAATTTGGCTGAGAATCAATCCTATGCAGCTTGTATAAGAAATGTGAAGTAATCGGAATTTCAGACCCTTAAAAGTGCTCATTTTTATTGTTACAGAAGTAGCCTTAAACACAGCATCAAATTAATTGATATATTAATTATATATTTTAAAAGAGTGTCCACCAACGACATAGTGGTATAAAGCATGGTGTAGCTGAAGAACATGAGTTATAAGAAGAGTCTATCCTCTACCTGTGCTCTTCACCAGCACTGGTCAAAAACTGGTATATCGACTTGTGTTTACCAACGAATTCCTCGTTGTGCTTGGGAAGGGTGCTCGAAGTTTTCCTGGTCTTCCTCAAAGCTGAAAACAAAATAGGGACCAGATTGATCTGAAAGTCCCCCCGGAAGGAAAGTTACTAAATTGGACTTCTACCTCAGGGGTTACCTAAGTGCTCCAAGGCGCTTTGGCCAACCGAATATGCTACACTTTCCTTCACTCGTGGACTCCGTTCGATAATCTGGAGCAAGTGGAATCAGAACCAACACCACTTTTAAGCCGGCCATTCATTTGAAGTATAGCCATGCCATTTGTCATAGGCCCGGTTTTTTACCACCCATTTTAATCGAAAATACAGGCACGCCAATCACAAGGACGTTAACTCTGGACGAAGTTGGGGGGGGGGGAGAGCGATCTTCTTCCCTCACTACAGCTGCTCGTCAATCGCTCTTCGATTTTCCCCAGTCATCACATTTTAATTTATGCTACCCTCGAAGCGAGGCTTCAATCTTCGCAAGACATTGTTCTTTTCGCTAGCCTCTTTCAGGGTGCCTCTGATTTTTCGTTCCGATTTCAGTCGAGACGGAATTCCAACCATGGCAAGCCGTTTGGCTCATTTCCATAGATTCTTATCGGTTTTTCCTTCTCGCTTTCCAAAATATACAGTTTGTCTGTGAAGTGAATGTCCGGCTTTAGAGAGTAATGTCTGTACTTTTGTGTTCTCAAGGGGTAGTCAACCATCACGAGAGTTCTTTTTAATACAGCAAAGATGTTATTGAATTTTTTTTTCTCTTCGTATACGAAGTATACAAAGAGAAAGTATTGTAATCGTCAAAATATTCGAACTCGGAGATTTTGACGAATCTCCGCATTTTAGACTTTCCCGAGTCCGAATAACACAATTTTCGAATTATGTCTGTCTGTGAACAAGATAACTCGAAAACTATTAGAGTTAAGGGGATGAAATTTGGTTTGTGATCTTTACACATAATTTGTATGTTTCTATCAAATTTTGGAAAAAATCCGTCCGCGGTAAGTCTGTCTGTCCCCGGTCATGTGAACACTATAACTCAAAAACTTGAATAGCTAGATGGCTAAAATTTGGTACACAGTTTTATCATCATGAATGTAGGTCCGTATCAAATTTTGGACCATATACTGCGAAGGGCTGATGGCCTGTAGAACTGTATAACCGCATACTTGTAAAAATTATATCTCCTAAACCCTTTCGCTCAGATAAATAAAAATTGGTATGACGGTTGCTAATATTAATTATAGATCTGTGCCCAAATTTTGTTTCAATCGGTTAAAAAAAGGCGTTCGAATTGCATAAATATTTTTCTAATCCGATTCTCCATGCGCATGCGTACTGGTAGCAATTTCTGTGCACGCGGTAGCTATGAAGCGAATTACGTCACTTTGTCCTTGAGCCGGCAAGAGTGGCGTTTTAATCGGTAAGCATCTCTTTCAATTTGATTCTTTACCTAAATATTTTACAATTACTATAATCTACAATGAAAAACCTTCTATAGTCATTCGATTCTGGGTTACAGTAGGTTCCGATATTTTTATCCCGCGGGGGGTGGGGAAACAGCACCTTTTTGGGGAAGCGAATTACGTCACTTTGTCCTCGAGCCGGCAAGAGTGGCGTTTTAATCGGTAAACATCTCTTTCAATTTGATTCTTTACCTAAATATTTTACAATTACTATAATCTACAATGAAAAACCTTCTATAGTCATTCGATTCTGGGTTACAGTAGGTTCCGATATTTTTATCCCGCGGGGGGTGGGGAAACAGCACCTTTTTGGGGAAGTATACGAGAAAGTTTTGGGGAGACCACTCCCGCTGGTTTCTTTTTGCTGAAATAGATTTTTTATTTATATATTTACTTACGTATTTCGAAGAAAACTTTATTATTAAACTATTTCACTGCTTAACTTGAATTTCATTCGATTCCCTTTCACAAAGATTTTCCCAAAGATTCACTCTGACGTAAACAAAGGTTTTCAACGGTCTTTGGATTTTACACGCAAATGCTTTAGATACTTTTAAAGAGTAAATTTTCTCTCACTTAAAACTCACTATTTCATTCAGTGAAAAACATCCATCAATCATTCTGCTTATCGGACCCAGTTATTAGGGCTAAGAGTGAAAAATTAATCGTCGTCTCTTATAGTAGTCCAAGGTCATGTCATCCGTGACTGTCCACTCCTGTGTTTAGCGTTTACTCTGTTGAGAATATTTTAAATGGAAGCGTGTCTCGTTATCGGGTATTTTGTCATCGTGAGTAATGTTTGTTTGGTGGAAAAGGATCGAAGTTTTAAAAAAATAACATAACATGATTTTTCTTGGAAGAGTTTTAGATTACTCTTTAGATGAAGTGACCAGATTTTGTGAACTTCAAACCGAGATGCTGTAGAGTCCGGAATGCTAGTTGGACGACATTGGAAAATATCCACAAGATAAATAGATAAAAAATTAGAAAATAAAAAAAATGGAAACAAGAAATAGGTGATTTTTCTCAAACTAGAAGATTTGTGCCCATTTAAGACGGGTTTTTAGTCCTCCAAACAATGGCAGATCCAGGATTCGGTTCTGGGGCTGAGGTCATAAAAATTTTGTATCGTAGTGACGAATGTCAAACCTCATGGTTTATGTCAACCAAAACACTTTAACTTTACAGGCTTTCCTCACCTGACAATAAGAATCATAAAGAACACTACAATACTTTCGATAATTTAATAAAAAATACATTGAAGTAACTAGCCAAAAAGTGTTTTCGACCTCGTGAGCGCTACAAGTACGAGTGGAATGACTGGAAAAGTAGGAAACTTTTCGAGCCTGTGAAGCCAGAAAGCAATTTGATTTTATTATTTTTTTAAATGACAATTAAGAACAAACAGTTCTAGTGATTTTAAATAAAATCAAGAATTTTGGTTTAACTTTGGGGGGGGGGGGTTCGGCAGCTCTATAGCCCTCCCTCTGTATTCGCCACTGCCTCCAAACATATCTCATATACCATTTTCGCAGATTTACTAACGAAAGTAGAAAATCGCATTATAGTAGAAAATCTCATTTACATTGTCAGAGTGCTTAAGAAATTAAAAAAAAACATGAAAAACAGAACTGATGAATCAATTGACACTAACCTTCATTTAATAATAACCTTACTTTTAACAATTACTTTCGTTTCGTCTAAGTAAAAATAAGGCAAAATCCATTAACAGAAAAAAAATGCATTACCAAATAGAAAATAAATAAATACTAAAAGAAAATAATGAAAAAGAAATAAAACTATTAAAGCGGCTCCAATTTATATATAAAGAACACCATGAATCAATATTGCCACGAACTTTCGTTTTCATAAATAACTTTACCGAGGCAAAAGGAAATGAAACAGATAAAGTCATTTTATTGAAATTTATTCCAATCCAGCATGAATAATAATAAAACAACTGTCTGAGTTCTTTGACGCCATAATAGATATCGGATTTGCGCGTTCGTTAATGACACCGAGAGCAAAGGGGCGTGTTTATTTATAGGCGTAAAGACAGATCGTACGAGTCTGTTTGGCACGTAGCCAGATCATACCACGTGACAGCGTTATTTCAATCTCAGGCTTTTTATATATATTAATTTTCATAAAAGAAAGAAGGGACATTGAAGCAGAAATGATAGAGGAGAGACGCCGAATTAGGCCTGGCGCCTGGATTGTATCGGTATCATAACTTTAAATCATTTAAACATCTTGACAAATAATAAGCAAATTATGTTTTAATGATGTAAATGGGGTGTATGAATTCATGTTTAAGAGAAAGTTCTACATGGTTACAGCTACAGAACAAGTGTTTAGAATTAGGTATCATCAATTAATTATTTTAACAAAAGACAAAAAGCGCTTACGCTATTGTAAATTAAGTTGAAAATGTTTTATGTAAGTGATTATTTGCAGGTACTGTGCCTACGGATAAAACGTTATTTGCAGGTACTGTACTTAAGGATAAAACGTTATTTGCAGGTACTGTACCTACGAATAAAACGTTATTTACAGGTACTGTCAAATTCAATATTCCTTCTGTAGGACTTTTTTTTTTGGGGGGGGGTCTATTTTCCCTTCTTTTCCTGTAGAATTGTTCTTTTTTATGCTTAAGATTATGAAATTTAATATTATTTTGTGAGATTTTTCAGTTATTTCTACGGAAACACACGAGGCTTTTGATTTTTGTTATCTGGTCTTGGATGTTGGTTTCCCATGAATCTGATTTAATTTTCTGTAGACAAACTATATTTTGAAGCGTTTACTGATCAAATTGCACCTCAGATATTTAATCAAAAATCAAATTTATAGTTCGAATGAGCTCCATCTCCAAAAGATGCCTTATTCATCATCAAAGAATTTTAAACAACTCCATGCAGTTAACGGAGATCCAATGTCAATACTTTAAATCTTCTAATAACAACACTGAGAAAATGTGAATTTTCATTGAAAAATTTCAGAATTGCTATTTAAAAGTTTTAACAACTCACAGAGCTAAAGATATGTAACTATCTGTTCCCGTATGATTTCCGACTGAAGTCTGGGTGGCAAAATTGTTAGAGCACTGGTTTATCAATAAGCAGGACGCAAGTTTGAATAGGAGCGAATCGTTTCCCCCTCGGAGCGAAGAGTTTGTATTTCAGATAATGTCTTTCAAAAGTTTTGTCTCTGAAATTCAGTATTTTCTTTAATTTTACTCCTTTTTCCGAACTTAGTTTATCGTCAGACAAATTTAAAATAACTCCTATTCAAATTTCCTTTCTGCTACTTAGAAGTGTTCTAAATTAAAAAAAGAATAAAAGCAGTTTTTAAAACACACACTTTTATTAATATACTAAATAATATAATTTTTTTATTTTAATTATTTTCTACATTTTAGTATTTAATTTATTACTCATTATTATAAACAAAATGAATTATATATTAAAGACTAAAATGTAGAAAAAAAATTGTGATCATATTTTTCTCAAACTTACTACAAGGTGCCGCTCGCCATTTGTATGGAATGAAATTAATTTAATTAATTGATAAACTGATAATTAAGCTCTAAAATATTAAAATAATGTACTGTCATCTAGAACTCAAAAGCTTGCAAAACAATAGCATGGAAAATACCTGCAAATAATGTTTTATATAGTATTTAAACAGTATTAACAAATGACGTATCATCCGTAGGTACGGTACCTGCAAATAACGTTTTATTCGAAGGTACAGTACCTGCAAATAACGAATTATTCATAGGTACAGTACCCGCAAATGACCTCTCATACGCAGGTACAGTATCTGCAAATAGCGCTATCCATATTTTATTATATCCTCAGATAGAAAATTTCTTTAGCTACAATTTACTATAATAATTTTATGAAAATAATTTAAAAATAAGGTTAGTGGAGTTTTTGTTGTCGTCCGAAGGTTGCTTAAATTGGACCACTTAAATCAATGGGATTATTATCTTAAACTACAGGAATAGCTCAGAAAGTAGTTTAACACCACTAGTGGTCCTCATAAATTGGAATCGAAGCAAATCAAAACTAAAAACATTAAAAGGATATTAAAGCCATTAAATGTTGAATCAACGAATACAAAAACTTAGGATACGTACCATATGCGAGGAAACAAAAGGAGAAGAGGAAGAGATACAGTGCATAAAATATTAAACTTGGGTTCATGCATTATGTGTTGGTGTAAATTAGAGAATAAAAAATTATTTTTCTTTACTATGTTTAAAGAAATTGGTGGTCCAGTCTCGGCGCCCAGTGTTTCATTCTAGGCAACCTTCCTTGATTGTATCGATGTCACATTTTTGTTGTTTCCCCCTAATTTAACGCGTATTCCATAAAAAGTTAAATGTATGGTTCTGAAGATAAATAAACGACAAAAAAATTCTACTACTTGTTTTTTATTAAAATTACTTTCTCCATCACTGTTCATTAAAAGTGTCCAAGTAGTCCAAACACGACAACTCTCCCCTATATTTTTTCCCATGACTTTAACTACGAGGGTAAGTCATTAAGTAAGTCACAAAAGATACGAAAAAAATAATTTACCATAATAATCACTTGGAAACAATTTTATTTTTCAGCATAATCTCCACCAATGTTGATGCACTTATCCTATCGTTTTATCAACGCCCCAATTCCTGCTGCATAAAATTCTTTGGGTTACTGTCACATCCACAGTAGGACTTCGTGTTGAATGTCGCCAGCATCTGCAAAGTGTTTGCCTCCAAGATGTTGTTTTAGTGGACCAAGCAGATGAAAATCGCTTGGGGATAAGTCTGGTTGGTCAGTGCTACAGCCCAGACTCTCTGTCTACCTTACAGCCCAGACTTAGCACCATGGGATTTACAGTAAAACTTAAATTAACCGTCACTCGTTTATCCGTCAATTTCTGTTATCCGTCAACATTTAAAAAGATTTAATCCGTCATTTCTATACAATACTAATCTTATATTAAAGTTTATATTGATTGTTTTGTGAAATTAAATACAACATGTGTGTATTATTCACTTTTCAAGGATTTTATTTTCAAATTCGTTCCAAACCAGCAGTGAAATAATGTTACCGTAGTGCGTGTATATATCTTAAGAGATTTCTGTTATCCATCACAGACCTGGTCCGGATGGTGACAGTTAATCGAAGTTTTACCGTACATCTTTTTTTTTCTGTGATAATACGCGAGAACATCATCTGAAAATGTGTATTTTGGAATTGACTTTTAATTGCAGAACTGAATCCAATTATTCAAACCTCTTCTATCTTTGCTTATGTGAAATCGAAACTATTTCATCCAACATAATTTTAAAATATTCACGTTCCAAGTGGCTTTCTACTTTAAGGCGGTATGAATTTTTTTTAAATTCAAAAATTTTTGTGCATTCATGAGAAAATTGCAAATATCCGATATTGTACAAGATTAATTTGTAAGAAACTTTGTAAGAAACTTTTCAGAAACTCTGTTCATGATTAATTGTTTTTAGCCCTGAGCACAACGGAAACAATTTCATAAAAATTCAAAATGACCTTGCAGCTAAAACTAGACTGTTACGTGCTTTACATGATTCATGTTGAGTTTCTTGCACTTGTAAACATTCCAAGGACATTCTAGAAGAATACAAGACTTTGAAGTCTAATTTAAATTATTATTAAAGAATGAAAATTAAATGACTAAAAGACTCGTTTTAAAGCACACTTAAATGAAAATTTTGAAATGTTTGAATGGATTTTATTAAAGACATTCAGGGTAAAATTTTAATAGTTAAGATTCAACAACCTTTAATATCAAGCAAAACTAAAAAATACCTCGCAATTTTTTAACAAATGCAGTCACAATTAAATATATTATGTACAGACTGTTACTTTTAAAAGATAAACATTCTGAAAAATCAGTACTGAAACGAAATGCTCTTAAAATTATTAAATTCTTAGTATTTATAGTATCCTTGCCCATAAAAAGTTTTTTTCGCTTAAAAATGTTCAGAGCTTAGATTAGCATAATACACAAACGACTCGAATTAACTTAATAATTTCTGTAGAATTTATTTTTGATTTTGCATTTTATTCTGTCTTTTTTATAATAGCATTAGGTCAACGTCAAAAGCAGATAAAATGCTAGCCTGCTAACAGAAAAGCACTATAGTTGGTGACAACTCAGTTTCCAGTATGGGGAAAGCTGCAAAATGTATCGTGTAGTCCTTTAAAATGTCCTGAATATGATTCTAATGTATATAAGTATAAAATAATGTATTAGAATGAAAGTTAAACTATTCATGCCTTCTTTGAATCGCGCTTTAAATAAAAACATTGAAGCAAGAAACTTCGAAAGCGTGCGAGATTTTTCTGGATAACCATACACGAAAAAATAAAAGAAAAAGAACTGGAAGTACAGCGACATCTAGTATAGTTACAGTTTATTTTGTGACATGAATGACTCATGCACAGTCGCGCAGTATGACTGGTGGTGGGTGGGGGTTGGTGACAATCAATTATCAATCTATGTCGTGGATAGGCTTTCGAACTTGCTTTCATTTTGACTTTTCACAAGAACTTAGGAAAACAATTTCTAGAATTTTTTTTATATTTTAATTCATTGTGTTTCGTATTTTCCGCCATTACCAACATTACTTTCGCATACCCCTAACAGGTTTTCCGCGTACGCTTAAAACAGGTTGGAAACCTCTGAATTAGAGGATTAAAGCTGGATTAGAAACAGGAGTGGCGTTAGATTTGCCCGACGAGGGAGGGCGGCGGCACGACCTTCTGTACGAGGGGACCAATGTTATGAAATTGGTCTCAAATTTTCGCCAGATCTTTATTTATCAACTAGTTGAATACCCAGCGTAAAAATTTTCCCCGACAGCAGGGGACTGCCCCCCCACTGGCGTCACCCCTGATTAGAAATAAATTTTCAGGTACAATATTATCCAAGGTTAATTCATTATATAGTGTCGAATTTTGTGCTTTCTAGCCAACGCTCTAGCTCAGTGATGGGGAAAAGTTTTGCACTGAAATACCTCATTACATTTTGGCAGTTGGGTAAAAGGCCTCACGAGCAGAATGTTAAGGGTTATTGTTCTGTAATTATTATTACATTGCAGACAATTATATATTTCAATGCAAATTGTGAATAACTGGTAAGGCCGCGTCAGAAACTCAAGAAGGCCACATGCATTCCTTAAGACCGCAGGTTCCCCATCTCTGCTATAACTCATTAACAAAATTATGAGACTTTCGTCAAATTCTTGCTCTTTAATTGAGGCTTTATGAAACATTTCATGTCTGGTTTTTCTGTGAAATTTGTCATATACTAGCTGAACCCGGCAATGCTTTGCTATTGCAAGATTTGAGTATATATATTGATTAAATGAACACAATTGAAAGTTTGATATCAATTATTGTATTTAGTTAAAAATATATTATTATTATTATTGGATTACATAAATTGTATTTATTGATGTAATCAACTTTAAGTTCATCGCATTGCTCTTGGATATACATTGTTTTTGGCGATTCTATTTAGCATATATACAAACAAATCCCTTGGCTTTCCTACACGGGAGAATTGAACGTATAATTGTCCATGGAAAAACATGGATTCTCCAAATTCAATTCACATGCTTGCAATGATTGACCTTGTGATTTGTTTATCGTTATTGCAAAATCCAGTTTAATTGGAAATTGCAAATGAGAACAGTGGCTCAAGTGGTGCCTTCAATGGTGACCACTTGGCTTTGCCATTCAAACAACACATCCCAGGTGCTTCATTCTTGAATTTTAATGCGTTGCAATTTCTGCAAACATTATTCATACTTTCAACAACCACAACTGGATGGAAGCTATATTCACTTTCCAAATTATACTGAAGTGCTGCTATACGATCAACTTTTACCAATTGATTTAATAGATTCATTTGTATGCGTAATCGACTATTGCCACGTTGTTCATTTCGATCACTATGACAAAGATTATTTTAATTTTCTAATTCTTTCTCGACTTGCTTCATTTAGTAATTTGTGTTGTTGTGATGATTCAGTAGCACGTGACTGTGACATATGTAATCTATTTCCTTCATTTCGTTATGCTGTTTCTTCTTTTGTGTCATTTTGTATTTCTTTTCGTTTTCTCTTGGCTGCATTTGTACGACGGCCAATATTTTGTCGTTTTTGTAGCATTTTTAACAACAGTAGAATGCAATTCCAACAGCAATTCTGCAGCAGCAGAGTCGAACAGTCAGAATGTAAAATCAAAATAAAAAGATTAAACAGTATTAAGTATATATTATTAAGTATACTTGCAAAACTTCACTTCATAATGTAGCAAAATCATGACAATTAATATTGAACATTAAGAAACTAACAAAACATTAAAAAATTGAAAATCACTGAAATGCACAAAATTTAACCTTCACTTTATAAAAGCAAGAATGCAAATAAATTCTACTGGTCAGATCGAGGATTTCATTAGCTTTAAAGACTTCTACGTATGCGCGACAGCATTTCTTACCTCGTGAACTTCAATGTGAGAAGTACTGCCTCTTGGTTCCATCTACATTTAAATAATATTACTGCTACTATTGATATTATATTATTAGGCCCCTAACTTTCTTTCTACTGGTCAGATCGAGGATGTTAATAGCTTTAAACCTTCTCTGGATAACGCGGATCATTTTGCAAAAAGCCGCACGTAAATCGGTCCAGTAGTTTTTTAGTCTATAGATATCCATCTATATATATATATATATAGATGGATGGATATTTGCAAAAATATAAATTTTTCATCTCTTTTCTTAAACAAATGAAGCTCCTTATTTATAGCTATAAACTTTTCTTACTATATTCCTAAAGCACTAAAGAATCGAACACCTTTCAGTTTACTTGGTGGGAAATTTTTTAGAAATCTAAGTCGAAAGTAATTCCACTACTAATATTATCAACTATAGAAAGGGAAAACTGACTTGTTTTCGTCGAGATACAGGTGTGTTTTCTTAATTGTTTTTTAAAACTAAGCAGATTAATCGTCCAGTTGACACAGCTGTTTCTTTATTATTCCACAGAAAGAAAACCCGAGCACGGAAGGGACACTGCTTGACCAGATTTTATTATGTAACACGCGTCCGTGTCATGAATGGAGATCAGTTTTAGTAAATAAATTCAAGGTCGATTTTGCTCTCGAAACGTTGTTGCCATAACTGGAACGCTTGTCTGTCCACAGCATAAGCAGCCCTCTTCAGCGGGAACGACGTAAAACGAGAAGTGTTCTTCGACGGTGAGATTTTTGACAGACATTCAAAAAACTATTAAGAGAGAAAGCTCCGAAATTTGCCGCCAAAGCCGTAAGAGATTATCTTATTTGTTGATGTTGGCCAACTAGAGTAGCATGTTAAAGTTAAAGCTTCTAAAGTACTTGTACTTTTGATATCACAGTCATTCTGTGAATTTCAGATTTAATCTTATAATTCTAACCTTTTTCATAGCAGAGAAAAAATTTAACACGTACTGGCATGAAAAGAGTAAGGTTTACAAGCAAAAAGTTGTTTCGAAATTAATTTATTGGTTAGATTTTTACAAGAAACACATTATTGAGCACACCAAATCGATTGTTTTTTTATTTTACTTATTGAACGATAAATACGCTGTACCAGTAATTATCAGCCAACAGAGCTTGTTGTCACATATTGTTTCAAAAATTATTTCTCATTGTTTCAAAATTAATATCTCATAGCACTATATCAAAGATCAGTAATTCTCCTCCTATTACTTCAAAGTATGACAGACGTACCTGATCATATTCCTGCATGCCTGGGGCTTTCCCAAGAGGATCTTGTTTCTAATCCTCTATTGACTTTGGATTTCTTCAGGGTACACAGGCTCATGGACCTGATACAGCTTTTCTGATCTTCGGAGATCATCATCATCATCAACAACAATACACAACATGACAGACGTAAAGCTTGGACAAGATAGGGAAAAGTGGGGTAAAATTGGGTAGCTAGGGTTCGAAGGCCTGTTGGAGCTAAAATATTCGACCTAGAGCTTACCAGATTTTATCAAAATATTCACCGTTTATCGGAGTACAATATAGATTTCCAAAAAAGTCACAGTTTCATTACTTTTTTTATCATTTATTTTTTTATAGAAAAAGTCCAACTATCCTGTTTTACCCCACTGGGGTAAAACCGAGTACACATGTTAACGTTATGGGAAATTAGGAAGACTCGATTTTCAGTGGAAAAGTTGCAATCGTTTTATTTTATATGGCAATTTAAGAATATTAGTGACAAAATTCGCATGCAAAGCAGTTGCCTTCTTCCTCCGCGTCACTGCAACTTTCGTGGGCCCAGCTAAGACAGTTTCTACATTGTATTAACCCTTCTCATTTAGTTGAATTAGAAAATACCTCATTAAAATATAAACAATCAACGTCTGATGTATTTTTATCGTCTTCATCGGAGGAATCATCATTACTGACTGCCCCGGTCTTGTGCCACATGGAGTACCCGGTTTATCCCGAGTGCAGAGGTTATAAAAAGGGGAAATAGAACACCGCAATTATTGGAGTAAATTTTTATTGTTTGATAGGATATAAATTTTAGCAAACTTATAATAAGCTGTACTAAATATAGTTTTTATAACTGTAATATTTAATAAGTAAGAATAGTTTAAAATCAAACGAACATTAGAGAGTTGACACCTTAAAACAAAAAAACCCTTCACAAACGCAGTGAATTCAACACCCATAACACGCCACTGTTACTGTTCCTCATTTTTGACTAGTAGAGTGTAATTCAGTATCTGCTAGAAAGGAGAACTAATAGCGCTAGAGTGAAGAGTACCCGGTTTTATCCCACTCTCCCCTATGGACGAGTTTTCTGGTTTGTTTACCTACATTAAAAACCTTGACTTTATCTGCTTATATGTTGGACTTCCGCTTTGAAGATCCATTGACTTAGCATTACACCGGAAATACGTATTACAGGCAAGTAAACAAATCAGAAAACTCGTCCATATCTTTAGCTGCATTATCAAAATATGTTAGATCTAAAGAATAGGCAACAATTGAAGATGAACTGCACTCTTTTCTAAAATAACATTTCAATCTTTTTCTTTTCTTTTGTTTATAGTTAATTCAGACGTATTAGAAAGTTTTCAAAAGTTATTAAATTTTTTTTAAACAATAGGATCAAGTTTTGAATTAGAAAACGTACATACCTTTCTTTTGCATTCCATTTTGCAGCATTTTTGTTAGTATCAAAGTTTGACACTTTTTCTTTTAAATTAAATTAGTAATGCTATTTTATTCATTCTGAGAAACTTGAAAACATACTTTTTTAGAGTGATTTCTTAATTAAAGAAAATTCCCTTCGGGAGAAGAAAATATAGAGCTGTCTAAACAAAACTTGTATTAGTGTAAAGTGGAGAATTATTTCATTTCTTGCAGACGATTTTTAAAAATATTTTACATAATTCAAATGCTGCCAAATTTTAACCTATTTTTGTCTAAATATTTTTTAAATTAAGAATTAAAAATGTTCTTAATGTACAAATTTTGTTTACTGAATAATATTCTTAAAATTTATTTCTTAATTTTCTTAAAAATAGCCTTTTTTTCCAAAAAAATAAATAGCATTCGAATCCTGTCTTGAAAATCTGATTTGACCGCCTAATAATTTTATTGAAATGTCTTAGATGGACATTCGAATTCCTTGTCTTTTATTACGACTCACCAAAAGAATTATTCTACCTAATTCTGATAACATCGTTTGGTAGTTGAAATTCATAAGCTTCAAACAGATATCATCAGATCATACACATAAGGAGAAAAAAAATGATAAAATTTCTGATGTCAAAATAAACATTGAATGAATTCTTAGGTTCAGGTTCAATAGAATACTTAAAAAATAAGAGATATTCTGCAAGAATTAATTTCTGTAGTGTGATGTGATATGACACGTTCTATAAAACAAAGAAGCAATTATCTATATCACTATTTCTCAAGAACTTTTGACGAGGATGGATTTCTTTATTTTTCCTTCTTTTTCCTTTATCTCTAGACACATAATGCATAGAAGTGAAAAAGCGCCAAAAAGAATAAACGTGTTATATGCAGCTGGTTTATTAGAGGCTGTTTGTGATATTTTCAACCAAACAAATGGAACAAGTTGCATAAACACTATCCCTCTCTGGGATTATGAAATTATATAAAACTTCATTTCTTTTTCGTAAATAAACATACGTCTTTGAAAAATGAATGCGGATCAGATAGCTTGAAACAAACACATTGCTTCATCTCATAAAATCCAAAAACAACTATGAAGAACTGTTGTTCTTAACAATATTAAATTAGTTTTTTTTCTTACTTTATCTTTAAAACATTATGCAAAAAGCTTACAATATCCTTGCAAAATGTGGAAATCGCTACTTCTGTCTTCCAGATATCAGAAAGAATTGTTTTAAGATAAGTGATCCACAGAAATTATTAAGAAACAATTTCATCACGTGCTCCCAATATTTTTTATAGATTTTATATTCCTTCTTTTGGAAACGATAAAAAACTTTGTATTCAGTGAGATTAGCGTTCCTTAAACATCGATAGTTCAGCTATCGATAGTCCAGTCGACAGTTTTCCCAACTATCGACGGAAACTATCGATAGTATCGATAGTTTTATTTCAGGCGATACTATCGATAGGTGCTCTTTCAGTCGATAGTTTGAAACTATCGATAATAGGTATAAATGAGACATGAGTAAGTATGTAACGTAAGTGTATATGAAACGCGAGTACGTATGTAACGTAAATATACATGAAACGCAAGTGCATATGCAACGTACGTCTGAAACGTACATATGTAACTTACGTCATACGTATATATGAAACGAGCGTACGTATGTAACGTAAGTATATATGAAACGTGTGTACGTATGTAACGTAAGTATATATGAAACGCGAGTACGTATGTAACATAAGTATGTATGAAACGTGAGTACGTATGTAACGTACGTCAGAAACGTACATATGTAATTTACGTCATACGTATATATGAAGCATGCGTACGTATGTGACGTACGTTCATACGTAAATATGAAATATGTGTTTTTATGTAACGTACGTCAAACGTATATATGAAACGTGCGTACGTATGCAACGTAAGTATATATGAAACGTGAGTACGTATGCAATGTACGTCTGAAACGTACATATGTAACTTGCGTCATACGTATATATGAAACATGCGTACGTATGTGACGTACGTTCATACGTAAATATGAAATATGCGTTCGTATGTAACGTACGTCAAACATATGTATGAAACGTGCGTACGTATGTAACGTAAGTATATATGAAACGTGAGTACGTATGTGACGTAAGTATATATGAAACATGATTACATATGTAACGTACATGCGTACGTATGTAAAAACTGAGTATGTAAATGTACTATGAAAGTACGGATGTGGCATGTATACGTACATGCCTAACTTGTATACTTTCGTACATTATATATGTATATGCATTATATAGATGCCTTCGTACATACACGCGTACGTTACTTACCTAGGAACGTTTCATATGCACGTATGCAACGTTCGGAAGCGTACGCAGGTTTATAACGTAAGTACTTGTGTATGCAACTTACTTACGTATGAAATGTGTATATGTATGTAACGTACGTACTAATCTAAGTAACATACTTGCATAGGTATGTAATATACGTACGTAAGCATGATTCGTAAATACATACGTGCAATCAAACGTATGAGCGTTCCTTGCATAGAACGTACATTACATACATATATACGTAAGTTGCATTCATACAGACGGACGGACATTACACATATACGAACGTACATATATACGTACGTATTTCCGTAAATTTTTACTTACAAACTTAGTACTTAACATATATACATAACAACGTTGTGCGTTATATGTGTACTTATAGTACCTAAAATACTCACCTACATACTTATCACATTACATGCGTATGTACTTAGTACTTTAAATACCTATGTACTACGTACGTTACTTCCATACATATATACAGATACGAAGTACAAAAATTTCTCAGTAATCCAAGACCAATTCCTCGATCTATTTATTACTTGAACAAAAACTATCGATAGTTTGAAAACAATCTAGAGTAAATACATGAGAAATTAAAGGTAACATTTGAATAATGCAAAAATGCATCAATAATCACAGTGGTATAATTACTTAAAGTACCCTCTATAACAATACATAGACTTGTTGCTTGAGAGAAAACAATCGATAGTTTCAAAACTAAGGACTAGAACTGCAAGATAAATTAAAATTCAGTACCATATATATAAAAAATTGCTTACATCAAGTCAAAAATCAATTTATTAAACTATCCAAAATTGACCAAAAAGGACAATATTTAAATTATACAAAAATGCATCAATGATAGGTATTATATAATACATCACCCCCACTGACACAATACACGACCCGCCACTAAATAGAAGCAATGCTATGGACAGTCAATAGTTTCAGTCGATAGCTTTAAAACTATCGACTGAAACTATCGATAGTTCCAGTCGATAGTTTTGAAACTATCGACTGAAAATGCGCCTATCGATAGTATTGCCCGAGAGGAAACTATCGATACTATCAATAGTTTCAGTCGATAGTTTCGAAAACTCGATACTATCGACTTGGCTTCGATAGTATCGATAGTCTATCGATGTTTAAGGAACACTAAGTGAGATGGAGGATTTAGAATTGTAAACTCTTTGTCTGTGCCTATTATTTTCATGATTTTGGAATATTTAAAAATAATTATAGTGTATTATGTATGTTGATCATAGCAGTAGTGCAAATAGTTTATTTTGTAAATTAAATAATAATTCGTGGGAAGTAAATATTGGTTATATTTTCACTAGTGTTTTCTTGCTTGGGATAATTTTAATTTATAAAGTCTGTTCTTTTGTATGTTGAAACGTTTATGCGCTACAGAATTTTACAACCAATTTTAGTAAGATTTTAAGTAAGAAATCTGGGCTATGTTTGAGCTTTTCATAAGATCCGATTTTGGCGGAATTATTTAAGCTTAAAAAGCGTGTCCTAGAATTTAAGCCGATTACAAGTTCTGCTGCGGTTAATTTCGTTAAGAGCAATAACAAGAAAAAGAAATTGCATGAATATGCACCACGAACTTCTTTCCATTGCCAATTTTTTTCAGTACATAAATTTAATCACTAATTTATTTAATTTTTCGCACATAATATTTAAAATCGACGATCTAACTCAATTTCCTTTGTAGCGCTTTTAGTCTGCAGGGCTAACGCAGATAAAAACAGTATATCTCTCTTCATAGAGAGAGAAAACTTCTAAAGTGATTGAGTTTTCACCCAGTTCCGGTTTTTTTCTCTGTTGCTCATGTGCGGAAACAGTGTGCTGATTTTTTTTTACTTACACAGGGTTTGAAGTGAAACGGAACTCTTGAAAAGCGCAGTCCTAGAGACGTTATAAACGGTGTTTAAAGCATTTTTCCACTTTTACAAAAAAAATTTCGAGAGCCCAAAATTTGAAAATAAATAAGAAAACGAAAGAAAATTAATAATAAATAGAAAATATTAAATAAGTATTTGTTACAAAAATTTTCTTGTAAATAAATACGAAAACAATTTCCTTATATGTGTATTTATTTTAAGCATCCACTTTATGATTTTTTTATTGTTCAGGTACAGTTCGTAAATCTATATAAGCGAAAATAAAGAGCACAGGAAAAATAATTCAGAAAATTTGTTTCAAAGCTAAATTTTTAATTAAAGAGTTTAAATTACTAAATTAAAACTTCTTTATAAAACTTACTTACATCAAGACAAAAATCTAATTATTAATTCTCATTAACAAAATACTGAATTATCCAAAATTAGTCTAAAAAGAGTAAATTTAAGATATACAGAAATTCATTACAGAGCAGTGTGGTATGATAATTTGCAGCATCCCCACGGTTGCAAAGTACGAGCCGCAAGTGGACTAAATTCTTTGGTAAAATGGTCTGATAATTTCCTTTTTACTTCCTCGTATACGAAGTATACAAAGATAAAGTTTTGTAATCGTCAAAAAATTCGAACTCGAGATTTTGACGAATCTCCCCGATTTAGACCTCCCTGAGTCCGAAAAACACAATTTTGGAATTATGTCTGTCTGTGAACACGATAACTCAAAAACTATTAGAGCTACGGGGATGAATTTTGGTATGTGATCTTTACACATCATTTGTAGATTTCTAACAAATTTTGGACAAAATCCGTCCACGGGAAATCTGTCTGTCTGTCCGCGGTCATGTGAACACTAGAACTCAAAAACTTGAACAGCTAGATGGATAAAATTTGGTACACAGTTTTATCATCATGAATGTAGGGCCGTATAAAATTTCGGCCGAAATCCGTCAAAGGGTTGACTGTCTGTCGGACAGTATAATCGCATACTTGTGAACGCATTAACTCTTTAAGATAATGACTTAGATATAAGTAATTTGGTATGTGGTCTTCTAACCTAAATTGTAGATTTGTGTCCAATTTTCGTTTCAATCCGATAGAAAAAGGTGTTCAAATTGAATATTTGGTTCAAAATGCACATTGCGACTGTGTGTTGGCGAGTGTTTCCCTTATTTTACTCAAGTTAGGATGGTTGGCTTTTGACCTTGGCGGTTTTCGAAGGAAATTGTAGCGAGCCGCAAACACGCGCTTCGGAAATTATGGTAACCCCCTAAAACGAAACTTCGTTCTGACATTCTCCAGATGGACGCCTGTGATTAATCAGAGGTATGGTGAAATCTTGTGTGATATCTATAGTAAGATTTTGTACTCAAGTACGTTAAATAAAGTTGTGGTACCTCAGCGCTCTTAAAAATTCGAATATAAAAAATTGCAATTGTTTTGCAAAAAATTAAGTTTTTGGGAATTCATAAATTTTATATGTTTCATTGTAAATCACCATTCTTAATTTTTTTCTCAAAATAACCAGGCCTTGGGTAAATACCCCAAAAATATTTACCTACCCACTGGGTGTTTACCCACCCCACATTACTAGTCGTATGCGAGAAAGTTTCGGAGAGGCCACTCCCGATGGTTTAGGATACTTTGTCATGAAAATTTAATTAATAAAATAAATTTTACATTTTTATTTAATTTGCAATACTTTGTCTAATCTGTGTAACAACCTGATTACAATTTGGTAATTGATTATAAATCAACCAATCACATTATTTTCCGATTTTGGCTCATGAGATGCCAGCTCAAACCCTGCTTTCCTTCCATTTGTATTTCAGTCTTTCAAGATTTAGTTGAAGTACAATGGACTTAAGATATGATATTAGACTTTCATGGCAAAATTTCTCACATTAATTAATAGGCACTTTAATTATTACTATTATATTTGTTTATTCAGATGAAAAACACTTTAAATATAGAACCCATTAAAAATATAATAATAAAAACGAACTAGTAGAGACTAAAAAATTACACTTGTGATTTATATGACTAGCATTAAGACTGATAAATTAATTAATTATTTTTTCGTTTTTTCAAAAACCTTTTATACAGTTTTTAATAACTGCAGTTAATGAATTTTATTTTTCCGTAATCATTTATTTTCTCCTCCTCATGGCGGAAAGTAAATATTGTAAATCTTCGAATAACAACAGAATGAGTATATTTATTATTGTGCGAATGCCATTTAAATGCATGAAAGAAGGGCTTAATCGTAATAAATAATTTTATCTATTACAGTACTTAAATGGCATATTTTTAAAATTATAAAATGAAAAAATAGTGTGATTTGGATTACAGGCAACAAAAGGATTAGAAGCGAATAATTTCGAAGCGATACTTAATAAAATGTCCAGTTGTTTCAAACTTCATGAATTTGTTGCACAGATATTTCCAACCAGGTGCATATGTGCACAATTGAATAAGCTTACCATATGCATTGTTGAAGAAAAATTAATGAATCGGTAACAATTCAATTAAATTGTGGTTATTAAAAGCAACACATATGGTTTAGAAAAAAAACACTAAAATAATTAATTATGTGATAAGTATTAAAATCACTTATGAATTGGCCTTCCAAAAACGGCATGGCATTTGCAATTTTTTTTGTAAAAATATCCTGATAGCTCAATTTCAATTTCCATTTTACACACAATGATATTTTTAATTGTAGCTTTAATCATGCTACCTTTTTCCTGAGATCATATATTATTCAAACAACAAGCACGCACACATACAACAACACGCACACACTCACACACAACACGCACGTACGCACACAGCACGTACGCACACAGCACGTACGCACACACTCACACAGCACGTACGCATACACTCACACACAACACGCACGTACGCACACACTCACACACATGCGCGCGCACACACACAAACCGGTAAGTAATAAAACATAATGAAGCATTTTATCAGTTTACCAGTTTAATTTATCTATCCTTTGTCTTTTCTTGTACAACAATGTACACGGATGAGGTGAACCGCAACTGATTTGTCAAATCAACCTGTACTTTGGATAAGCTTTAAATCGAGCGCTTTTCAAGTAAATTCCGGACGTATTTTTGTAAGTCAACAAATGAGTATAACCTTCTATGCTTGAGATCATTGAATATTTTATCCAATGTCATTTCGACTTTAAACAGCGATGATAGGTATAGTGATCATCCGAATAGTATAAATACCATCTCTGTAGGTAAACGATGTATATTGTCCTTTGTTATTCACTCAATATAAGTATAAATACTAAATATAACATCCATTTTTGCTTTGTTCAATTCTCGCTTTTTTCGATGCCTAAAAGAAAAAGAGGAGTTGCAGGGGATGCTGCCTGTCAACAGCAGGCAATTATGAAACGTGAAAGAAGAGTTGCTGAAACTGACGAAAAAAGAAACCGCCGATTTTCAACTATGGCACAAAGTGGCCAGGACAGAAGAAGCAGAAGAACAAAATAATAGCCTATTGACAGTAATGGCAGAACGTAGTCAGGAGAGAAGAGCCGAAGAAAACAGAAGAACAAAGGAATAGCCGATTGGTCAGACAAGACGTGTCACTTGACGTCAGGGAATGACGCATTATTCGAGATAGCCCGTGCAATGCCGGGCCATACAGCTAGTATAAGTATAAATACTACTACAATGGAACCAATTTATGGTTACTTAAAATGAGCTGCGCTAATCAATTTTCAAATCCATCGAGCAAGTTGAAAGAGGAAAAGATGGCATATGAGTTTACTTCTGTGATGTGACTACAAAATCATGCAAATTGATTCTGATGAGCTTACAAGTCAGGTGTGGCGTTATAGTCCGCCCGGCCGGGGGCACGGTCTGCCCGAAGGGGGAGGGTTTCCCCGACAAGGGGGCCACGACCTGCTGTACAAGGGAAGGGGCGTAGTGATGACCCTCTCAAATTTTCGCAAAATCTTTATTTATCTACTAGTTGAATAGCCAGTTGCGTGAACAGGGTACATAACACCACCGACACGTCCCCGCGCCTAGAGTCATTGTGACAGAAATTTGCCCCAACGGGTGGGGGTGGGGCACAGCATTCTCGTCAAGAGAGCTCTGTCTCCCCCGAACCCCCTCCCCACTGACGACACCCCTGTTACGAGAATGAAAAGACTTACTTGGCAAGTTACTTTTTCCTGTAAGTTTTCTTCTAGCATTTCACACGTTTTACGACTTGAAACTTTGATATTTTGAGGAAAACTAAAATAAATCCCATTGCTTGCAAGGTCTACCTCTGTCTACAGACACAGAGGTAGACCTAAAACTTTTCACAGAAAAGACATAAAATCTTCTAACTTAAAAATGCAGTTGATTTCTGAAGTCCGCTAAGGTAGATTCTGAAGGTCAACAACGACATCAAAATTAAATAAATGTATTAAAACCAAAGAGAAATATTTATTACTTTTGCGGCGTACTTTGATTAAATTTTGTGACACAACTTATCAGTTTTTATTTTACTCAGCGCAGAGCCGAATTTAATTTACTACCTTTTGGTCGTTTAATTATCAAGCACTAATTATTTCCACCTGGGAAAAATGTTCAATGGCTACTTTATAAAAGACTCTACTTTCAGCACTGCTATTAGCATATCAGGTTCAACTTGCTTCAACTTCAACTTGCGGTAACAGTCATATTTCTTCCTAGATGGGTGTGCTGTTGCATAAATTAGTCGTTTTTGATACTAGCATACAAAATCAAAAAGATTAATTAGAATAATACCGCGATCACACAGTTTTAAGTATGTTCTTAGATATTTTTTTATCGTTCCAATCACTTCTATTTATGTCATCTGTAATTATCGATTACGGGTAAAAAGTTTTTTTTGTTTAAAGCTTGACGCTTCTTTCAACAACGATTGGCTGTCGAACACGTCTCCAGTTACTTTTTCGTTCTAGTTGTTTATTTAGATTCGAATCTTTTTGGGAGACCGAACGGGTTCTTTTCGGAAGCGAAAAACTTCTTAAGTGTTTGGTCAGCGGTAGCACACTCCCGGATGGGAAATGTTTACTTCGTCGTGGTAAAAAGAAGATTACGCAAGATCTGTTTCAAGTGCGATATGGTGCTTGGAATTCGAAGGCATGGCCCAGTTTTAATTATTGGTCATTGTAACGCACTTGAGTGGTCCAGTTATCTCTAATCTCGGTTGTGGATTTACGGTTTGGTGGAGGCAGGGGACTCTGTCGGAGGAGTTGAAGGAATCCGGGACTCTCAAATTATGCCAGGAGAAATGTTGACACAGAACAGAAGTTCGTTTGTCGGTAAGTCTGATTGTAAATTTACAATACCTTCATATGCAAAATAGCCATGTAAAAGAGAACAGGCTTTTAGATATAATGTTTTCTAAAGACTATTTAATTTTTAATATTGATGAAGAAAATATCTTTCGCAAATTTTAGAAATGATGTCCAAGGCATACATGAGCGATGTTATAGGTTAGAATTTTAGATATTATTCTTGAAGAAAGTCTAAACCCAATCTGAATTTCAGTTTGGGATAAACTGTTGTTTATACCAGTTTAGATGGCCCATTAGCAACATCGAACGTTTCGGAAATTAAGATGAAATATTTCTGATTAAAGTCTGATTTATTCTTATTCTGAAATAAAATTTCTAAGATTAAAGCTTAAGAAAATTTTTTTAAATAAAATTTGCATAAAATGATTTTTAATTGTGCGGAGAACTTCAGAAAGCAGAACTTCATTTTTTGACAGTTTTTCAGCTTTTCCATCTCTCTTCTGGCAAAACCTCTTTTAGGGCCGGAAACGTTCTATAACCTCATTTGCATAAAAAATGTAAGCGACAGAAAAATTAGAAAACCAATGAGAAAATAAAGCAATTACTAATACGACAAATTAAAGATTATTCAACGTATTACAATTATTTCATAAATTTAAATGATGACGATTAAATTAAAATTACTTCCTTAATTAGTTTTGTTTATCAATTTAGAAGAATTTGACAGAAATAAGCGCTGTCAAAGTCATCGCATTCCTAGTAATTTCCTGCATGCCTCCAAACGGGGTCACCAACTATTGTGTAAAGAGCACCAAACCAAAGACTACATTTCACCACGCATACCCCCGAACTCGGAACCAGAACCCCTGGAACCAAAGACTACAACTACTTAGACGATCTTCTCACTTGTATTTTGATATCTTTTACACCTTGACGTGACCTAACTGGGAAGAAAAGTAAGTTTGGGGCTGTAACGGAATTTCTAGTATGAGGCCCATGCATCAATAATGATGAAAGGTGGGTTTGGGACTCGAATGGAATTTCTGGTATGAGGCCCATGCATCAATAATGATGAAAAGTGGGTTTGGGACTCTAATGGAATTTCTAGTATGTGTATCATGACTTTGACTAGTCTAGAGGAAATTTCACGTCAAATTTAAGAGAGGATATTTTATGCTTACAATTTTGTCATTGTCACAAATGAATCTTGATGTACCATCGAACTGGTCGGAGACGTAACTGAAGCGTCCCTTTGAATACTTTTTTCTTCTGATATTTTTTGTCTTACAAAGGTTCTTTTGATTGTTCGTTCAACGAAACCGATATGAGCTCAGAATTAAAAAAAACATTTTAAACTCTTTCAATCGAAAATAAGAAACATTTAAGTGAAATTTTTTTCTTTAGTATGTTGTGTACTACTCCAAAAGGTATCCTACAAATAGAATTTCAAGTTTGTAGGTGAAAAATTTAAAAAAGTTATCATATATCCGGTATACCGGAAATTTCGTCGCAACTTCTATCAAAGGCAAAATATTGCAAGAGGTTGAAAATTTGTTATTTTAGTAAATATTTTATATTTAAAACAAGTTTTTATCGACGAAAGAAAAGAGGTTTTAAACGGATTAGATAAATTAACTTAGCTTGCAACACAGAGGTATTACATTACGTGATTACAATAACTTAAAACATACACTGAGTCGACTTGTCCGGTATAGCAAACATACATTTTGAATCAATATTTATACTGCAAAAAAGATGAAACATCACGCAAACTTCATTATAAAATATACGCCAAGGATAATAAAATATTATACAAGCATTTTAAACGGTAAAAAAGGATTAAATACAAATAATAACGCAAAAAAATATAACTCATTTTTAGGAAGAACATCCATCCACATTTTAGAAAACTAAATAAATGAAATGATGCCATCCCAGAAACGAGAAATTCAAGCAAAGATTATTTGGTGGCACAGCTTCATCATCCCGCGAGAGCGAATCGCTTGTTCTACTGTCGTATTGAATTTTTTTAAAACTTAATTTAGATCTTAAAAAAATGGTGGGGTTAACCCAAAGTCAAATAAATGATAATAATAATAATAATAATAATAATAATAATAATAATAATAATAATAAATTTTACGCGTTGTGTTTTATTAATAATAACCCAGTGTTCATCCAGGCCATGCCTTACGGATGCTGAGTCAACATGAGATCATTTCTACCATGAAAACAATTATTAACTGTAAAATTTTGAATATTTGAAATAAGATCAAGATGAATTTAAAAGAGAAGTAATAATTTAAAACTTTTAAGGAGTCTGTCCTCCTACATTAAATCAACCTGTGCAGATTTGAATAACATACATTTATTTAAAAAAGTCATTAAAACATAAACAACAGTACATTGAAATGATCCATCTTAAACATAAAAACACAATCCAGGATTTTGTTTGAGAAGCCAATTTTAAATTTAAACTTGAGGCATTTTGGAAGAAATTTAAAGAATTAAAGCAAATGCCATTCACAGATACGCATGTTTATTTCCAGACTACACATAACATGATCACTTCACAAACTAAAGTCAAACTAAATTGAAGTTTTATGGTAGATATTAAATGATCATAATAACAACAATATCATTCTCTTGAAATTTTTCTTGATTAAAAACTTAATTATTTCATCACAATTTTATATTTGATTCCATGACACGAAACAAAAATAAATCAATTTATCTTTTAAACAATAAACATTTCACTGCACCTTTTCACAAATTCAACCAAATAGCACAAATCGGAAATACTCAAGGTGTCTAATCTAAGCATATGCATACTAATTAAACCCACCATCACACACATACACAGTTCCGAGTCAAACATATATTCCTTATTACCCAATATTGCCTTTGCAAAGGTAAATAAAAATTTTCTAAAAGTTTCATTTATGATTAATCGTTCCTTTTACGTGAACTGAACTACGATTTTTTTAAAAACTATTTTTAACGATTATGTAACATTTCCGGTCAAGATTGCGAATTTACATCTGGTATTCTTTCAGTTTCAGGGCTAACTTCATATAGGGACTCAGATCTACTCAAATAACCAATTATTTGGTTTCTGCACGAGATGTCACCAAATTTTTCTGGCGAACAGACAATCGAGATTCAAATTACTTCGGTCCTCAAAGTTTCGCGTTATTTAGCGAAAGAACCTAAAACTTACGGCATCTCTTCACTCCGCGGCGAACCCGAAGGCTCCCGGTCAAAATTACGTTCCACTCCCTACATCCGGAACTGCCTTCGTCCAAACTTCATGACCTCGTCTCTGTCCGCCTCCAATCTGCCCAGCATTCCAAAAAATCTCTTTTCGAAGTCCCCAACTGAAAGACCATTGGTCAAAAACCACAGCCGGGACTTTACCCTTCGAGAAAGTTCTCCCAGTCTCCAACGGAAAATGCAAAAGGGGTCAAAGACCCTCCCGCAAATTTGCAGAAAAACTCAGAGTGGGAAAGGGACCACTGTAAGCTTTCCGTCCGGAGATTAAAAAAAATGGCGAAGAGAAGGAATATATTTTTCCCAACACAACACTACTTAACAAGCCATGCGTTAAAATCATGGTTATAACCACTGCTAGGGTATCACCAAATAGCAGATATGCTCTTAGTAAGCACCAATCTTTTAAATTTGTTTCCATTAAAAAATCCAATTAAAAAGTCACCTTTACAGAAGCTCTTCTTACAGCTCTTCTCACTTATCCATCTTCTCAAATTCTGCCACAGCTGGCCGTAGGCGTTCAAGGTCCATAATTTTGGAATATAGTGAAATCTCTCTATAGCGGCCACTCTCCGTTCCTCTCAAATTCTGCCACAGCTGGACGTAGGCGTTCGAGGTCCATAATTTTGGAATACAGTGAAATCTCTCTGTAGCGGCCACCCTCCTTTCCCCGGAAAATTGGCTGTTCAGAGGATGGTTGCTCTAAAGGGTATCTTGCTTGGAAGTACAAAACAAGTATTTAATCAAGACCTAATTCGTTATCTCTGTTAAAGTGAATTTTAAGAATCATCTGAAAATAAAAGTGTTTTATTCGAAAATTTCTATTTATTTTCTGAAAAAGAAGGAAAATGTGTTTGTTTGGATCTTTTAGCGTTTTGGGAGGTAACTGTTTGTTCAATTTTGTTTTTTTTTATTTTAAAATTGAAAATGCCTAATCGATTTGCCGGCAGTTTTTAAGGAGTTAGCAATATTATCATTTAGTTTTTTTAAAGTCTATTGAGCTGAAAGCTTCATTTGCCGATGGTCGCAATCCATATCACAAGCTTCTTTGTCAGAGTCAGAGTTACTCTTGGAAGGCACAAATGAACTTTTGAATACCCCACCCCGGTAGAGGCCGTTGTTCACGTTTCTCTTCTCATTATTTATTCTCATTATTCATCACATTTCTCTTCTCATTTTTTATTCTCATCATTCATCACATTTCTCTTTTCATTATTCATTTTCAATAATGAATGATTAATTTCGATCTGATTTCCGGTATTGTTTTTGAGCCGATCTGATTTTTGAGTGTATGTATTTTTTTCGTTCTTTCTTTTCTCCGTTTTTTCTTAATAAAAGGTTCAAGGCTAGCGAGATGAAAGGAATGGATTACATTGAAGTTGAACAGGCGAGCACCCCGGCCGCTCAGTGGGCTTGAAAAAAAAGCGGTATTTGAAGGTTCGAGTTTGTCGTTCCGAAGGGTTATTTTAACATTATGTTTGTGAGCCAAATATTCCGTACCAAATAAAACTGGCCATTGAGAGGAGTGGCCAATAAGCAGGGGGTGGCCGTTTTGTACTGACATTTGTATTGCATTTTGTATTGACATTTTTATATTGTATTGCATTATTATTATTTTATAATTACAGTACAACGCCAATTAACCGGGGAAGGGGGGAAGCCGTTTAAGTAAAGGAGGGAAGCCGTTTAAGTAAAGGAGGGAAGCCGTTGTTGTTGTTTCATGTCCCCCTGGTCCAAATACTAGACCAGGTCCATGATACCATGTCGCTCTAACAGTACCACAAGTCCATTTCCCCCTCACTCCACAGCAGCCTCGCAGAGGCGCCAATGCAGTCAATGACATGAGCAGGAGAAGCAGGACAGGAACAAGGGCAAGAGGAATAAGTCTTTTCTTTGTCGGCGAATTTCAAGCTTTTGATATGGCCACTAGGAAGTCTGGCCAATGCAGTCTGTGCGGATCTTATACATTCGGGCTGTAGAGACAGACCAGGACGATTTCCAGCATACCATTCGTGTGCGGGAGGGACTTCCCAAGTAGAATTTGCTTTAGCCCTGTGGATAGAAAATATTTCGGACGCGAAGAGTTCACCAGAGGCGGCAGAAGGAAGAGCACTTCCCTCTTTCGCAAGCAGGGAAGCAGTTCCGGATAAAAAAAGTTTTCGGTCATGAACATCTATTACTATTTTGTATCTAACTACAGTTTATAATTATGAAATGTTTTGAGCATAAAACGAATTAAAAATTCTCTTTCTGTAGGCTACGCTTATGTTCTTTATTAAAGTTAACCCTCCGTGGGGTGCAATATTCGCAGCGGCAAGTTCGGGCGCAATGAAGCAGGCACAGGCAGAAGTAAACACTATTGTAATTAATATTGTTAATACCCATTACTTTTAATTTTAGCATTCTAAAATGAATCACTGACCTTCTTGGGGAAGCTAAAAAATGTGAGGATATCGTTGCACAAAAAGTCTTGCCTTCGCGATTATTTCCGTGCAGTATAGTATGTGTTTTTTTTGGATTTGTGATTTCAGAGGCATTTCGGATAAGTCGGGTTTCGGTTAACCGGAATTTTGTGTTCGTTTTATTTGTATTTGTATCGAATTTTGTATTATTTCTATTGTATTTGTATCGAAAATTTTCTTCCCGCTGGTTCGTGGCGAGCTTTATACACTTTAAGTGAGTTGGCGTGGGAAATAAAAAAACAAATAAATAAAAACACGGGTAGCCGATAAGATAAATTTCACTGTACTCGCTCAAATGATGCCGAGGGTAAATTCCAGACTTTTAATTTCAGAAGATCAGAAATATCGTTTCTTTTAGTGTTTTCAAGAACGTTTGTTTAGATGTAGTTACTTTTTTTACGCAATGTAATTTCTTAGTTCAGTTCTGTTCTAAAAATAATTAAAGCACCTAGACGAGCTAACCGACCCGGCTTATTAGGCGAAGTGCCCGTCTGAGTGCATGACCCGATTTTCCATCTTTTCCAGTTCAATTTTGAAAAGCGGTTTTGTCAAACGAATTGTTATTCTATGCAAAATGTGCTGCTTTCATTTGCTTATTGCAATATTATTTTGTGAGCAGTAGATAATTTAACGAAATAACTTCATAAATAATAAACCTTTCGCTGAATAATTACACCGGAAGCATTGGAAATGCTAAATGCTTCGAAGCAGGCAATGATATTCGGATTATCATTAATCCGTCAGCACACGCGCTGGGACAAAATCTACCAAAGCTGCATTTTTTTGAATAAAGAAGGGTGTCATTCTTCAATGACCGTTCTTATACATATGGTACCTTTCAAGGTCATGAACAGATGGCCAAAAGGAATTTTTTTTTGCGTTTAGAAAATCGGGTTTTATTACTGCAATAATGCCAGATGGGAGGAATTTTACCACGCGCGTGTGCTCGCGTTTCATTTTAGTCCAGTATTGAGAAACGAAGTGGGCGGACGAAATGGGCGCTTACGAACGCGAAACAGAAATTGGAGTTTGTGTGTAGAGATCAGCCGGAAAAATTCCGAGAAGAGGATCCTAACGTTTCGATATGTGTCCCAGAAAGGATGACAGAAAAACATCAGTATCCTTTTCAGAGAGCAATAAACTAATCTGTAAAATGCATGTTATCATATTTTCTGAAATTTGTTCAAACGATAAACAGATGGAATGACTAAAATGCTGTTAAATTATATTTTTATAAAAGAATATGACATATATTATGTAAAAGATATTAGAATTATACTATTATTTTTGTAGTAATTTTAGGCATCGTTTACTAAAAAAATTTCAATACAAAGAATATCAAATATATGTTTCTAAATATTGATTCACCTATTATGTATTGTATTTTAAAAAAGCCAATTGAAAAAATTTTATTTATTTTATCTCAAAATTCGTCAGTCGAAACTTTTATGTTGGCATTTTTCAGTAAAAATATATGTTCAACTAAAAGCCGATTTTCTGCAATAAATATTAAAAAGTATCGCGGTAAATTGTTCTTAACTCTTCAGATTGGTTCATAATTTAATATAAAAGCTTTATTTTAGCCTATTCATATATCGCAAGCTTATTATGCAACGAACAAGAATGGGGGAAAATTTGTCCCGCGTGTGTACTAACGTAGCAGAAAGGAGAGCGTGTGCTGACAGGTTAAGTGGCATTAAGCAAATCCCTATAGTAAAGTAATTCAAATACTGCTAATGGTAAAATGGCGCGGAAATCAGTCAACCAGAATATCATTTCTCGTCCCATCCCCTCCCTCTTCTTATGTCCATAGTTTTCAATTTTATTTTTTAAGCAAATGCGAGGAGTTTAACTCATTGCAAAACTGTACTCTTATCAACGCTTCACTCAGTTGCTCTAGTTATGTTTATATTTGTATTCATACTGGCTGCAACAAGTTTTGTTCGATTCATTTTCAAGTCGAAAAACTTGCAACGAATGACCTAGACTTTTTTTTCCGCCCTTGGTCAGATGTGCACTGCAAGACGGTTGGCAAAATATTTTCCATTGCATGCGTGACAAAGGTTACAAACCCATTGAAAAATGATTTGTACTTGGGTTGTACTATTATTTAATTACTTGTACTTACTTATATCTAAGGAATTAAAATGTTTTATCCTCTAACATCTTTCATTCGATCTTAACCTTCCAGCGGGCGGGCGTATGCAAGAGATACTTGCATTGTGCATTGTATTGCATATTTATATCGTTCTTTTATAAACTTAAGTGTAATTCCTATTTATAAAATCTTTGTTTACTGTTAAGCTAATAAATACAGATAACATAAATAAAAGTTGCATTTATTTTTGTAGAACAACACTGTATATATATGTAATACGATGCACGATATGTCGTAAAATTTGCGCAGCCTCGCCCTCTGGAAAGTTAAGAAATAAGATAACATCAGATGCTACTTGGTATACTTGGCTGAGCTGGAAATAAAATTAGCATTTGTAACTGATTTTAGAAAGTTTTTTTTTTTTTTGTTTGAACTGTGAAATTTTTCAATGCCATTCGAAAGTATACGCTTTAGGTGTGCTCGGAAAGATGACCTTGAAAATCTCGTCGACTAGTTGGTTTTGGCTCGGTTGCCTTCGTCGAAATCCGAAACCAGCATAGGAAATGTATATTGACTCTCTAAAAAAATGAGGGCATATATTTCTCTCGTCATTTAAAGAGATACATTTGGTAAGCTTAAACACAGTATTTAACTTAATTAGATAATCGAAATCAATCTCAAAATTCAATAAACTACTTACTTTAGAGGTGTAATATGGTAGTATAAGTCCTCTTTTTAAGGAAACTTCATAATCATTTTTGTACAACATAAGGCTTATAATATAAGATAATATTAATAATTTTTAAAGTGTTTTTAAAATTTAACAATTCAGAATTTTAAACAGCTGAAAAAATGATGACTATAGCATTTTTACAGTAATACTATTTCATGAGCCATGCATATATATTTCGTCTCTATCGTATTTTTACGACGGAAAGTTGAACAGTAAAATGTAGTCCTTCTTTTTATATGTTTTGCGATATTTTTGATAATTTTATTTCAAGAGATAGAAATTGAAATGACTAATTTTATTGAAATAGACCTTGTTAGAATTTGTAAGGAAGTTTCCAATGGAAAAAAATATTTTGTTTTGAAAAATAATTATGTTAAAAAAATAATGTTATGCTATAATAATGTTGTCGTGACGTTTGATTCTGGATTCGAATTATTAAGCCTTCTAATTTCTAATTAAATTATAATTAGTCGGATTAATTAGATTCTAATTAAATTCGACTAACCCTGCGAGTCGAATTTATACTCTTAAAATATTTTTTCTCTTATGGTTTTAGGCGACGCTTTATCGAATGACTGCAATGATATTAAAATGTTTTTATCAATGAAATGCATAGGGACCAACGCCAAACAATAAATTAACGAGAACGACGTTCAAGCGAGCGTTAAATAGGTTTTCTTATATTCGTCATTGCATTATAATCTACGCTCTTTAACATTTTTTATGTATTTTTATAATTCCAACAGCAATGGTTTGCTTGCAGTTTGCATAACATATTTCTTTCGATCCTTTTCTTAGCTGATAATTTACATCTGTGTGGCAGATGATAAGAAACCTTTCCTATTTCATACATAATTTTCAAATTCTGTAGACTTTTCTATCTTTAAAACAAAATTCTTACTTATTTCGTTTTCGTATGTATGTAAAAGCAAGACAATACGAATGTCTTGCATTTGCATATACATTACATTAATGACATACTGAAATGTCTAAAGTAATTTATAAAGATTATACCCAAGAGTTTTCCCACTTGAATACATCTTTAAATAACATAATAAAATAAAATAAAATAAAATAAAGGGTATTAGTGATACATTTATCATCAGTAAAGTCTAATCAAGCAATTTCCAGTGCTTAATTTAGTTAAACAGAAGTAATAGTTTACTGAAGAAATGTTAAATATATTATTCAAACAACTTTTTGCAATGGATAGCTATTTTGTGAGAAAATTCTGAAAGCGAAATTATTAACCTATTTATACTATTTTCATTTTATATGATGATTATATACTGACGAAGCAGTATCTACTTAATATCATACTGAAAGATGTTTTTTAATGTTGTATTTTGAAGGTTCTATAAAAAGATATTTAACTTTCACACGAATGTCTTATTTTCTTTGTTAAATAATTCATTAATAATGCATTAATTTTATCTTGCATATAATTTAAACTTAAATGTGCTTTTATTCAACTGTACAGTAGGGTGGAGAGAAAAAATCAAAAACAATCCTATCAAATAGCACTAGGTGGCAAAAGTTGTCTATTGATTAGCATATTACTGCTGAATTTTTTTAGAATTTTTGCACTTCATTTTCATTCCCCGCAAGAGCCTCAAAATTTTAGTTTTTACGCAATTTTTCAGATATTTCATTAATACAGCGAAAAAAAACAAAAGTTGTTCTATCAAATAGAGCTAGGTGGCAAAAGTTGTCTATGACTAGCATATCACTGCTGAATTTTTTCAGAATTTTTGCACTTCATTTTCATTCCCCGCAGGAGACTCAAAATTTTACTTCTTACAAAAATATCATATATTTTATCATAATTTTGTCGGTAATTATTTCTAAACTCATTGGTTCCTCACTGACCTAGCTACTAAAAATAAACAATTCTCTTGAATAATAAACTATTAATCATTTCATTAAATACTTATAATAATTATAAAAAAGCTTAATAAGTTTATGCATTTATTTGTTGGTTTCTAGAAACCACCAAGAACTCACCACGAATACGGGGTTGCAAATCGAGTTCCACCCGCTCCCATCCCAACCACCCTACCTTGGGGCATTACTCGCATCTACTTCCCAATTATACCCGGTTTATAATCTCGAAATTCGGCATACTTATCTTGTCTACAATTCTTGCTCTGACTTAGCCATCTCGGGCAGAACTTCCACATACTTTACCAGAAGCCTCAGTGACCGCTTTCACACACCTCTCCACTGCCTCGGTGTGACATGGAAAGTCACAAATAAGTGCAAGAAGGGGTGAACTTTCTTCTATGCAAGGCACGGCAAATCTTGTGGTATAAGGGTTGTTCTGTTTCTTCACATTCTTGCCAGTTCATAAGGTCAACATAATCTTCAAGCGCTGCAATTAATTTTTGGTATTTCAAACAGATTGTTGTGATTTTCTTGTCCGTGTAGAAAGAATTCTACGCACTCCTGGCTTTTTAATATGTGATCTTTTATCAGTAAGCATAGCAATAAGTATGTTTTCTGGCGGTGCCCAGTGGTGAAATATACGAAAAAGTTGGCCAAAATTGTTAAATATTAAAATTATATAATTATTTGTATTAAGAACTTTAGGATATGTTGGGTAGACGTAAATATTAAGGAATTCTCAATTAATGAAGAGATAGGACAATTAAACAGTTATTACACTATAATTAGTAGAAAAATGAATAAAATAGCATCATCTGACTTCCGCGCGCATGCAGTATTGCCTTCATTCAAGGTTCAGCTTATCAACCACGAGACCTATTTGCTATTTAAATTTATCTCGGATTCTTTTTTAAATCTTTCAACATTTTTTTAAAATCTCACAACCCCTGCGTTTGCTATTTACATAACGTAAGTCTATATGGAAAATATAATAAGAGCTAGAAGAATTTAATCCGGCAATATAGCGTGGACAGTCCTAACTGCAGATGGTTTTCAATTATTGCTTTAGACAAAACTTTAAGCTATGATTAAACTGCTTGCTTGTTGTTGCGCACAAATTACATCTTTGGTTCGTTGAGTATGCGAAATATCGTTTGTTGTTATGACTAATTAAAAAATTTGTCAAAGTTTTCATGTCTGTCGGATTCAAATCAGTTTTCTAATTTGTGACATATACAGCTTCTTATTTTTGAATTTGTGTCAATTCCTGAACGAACTGGAGTCGTTCTGGTCTACTATATTATGGTCGTGGATAATCCGCAATACAGTATGCTGTTGTTCATCTCGATTCCGCAAAAAATTAATTTACTGCAACAAGAGTTATCAAAATTCTTTCAAGAAACTGTCAAAATCTCATTTACTAATTAAAAAATATTGTTAATATCGTCCTCTAAGGATAAAAAATTATCTTATAAAGATTTATTCAGATGATTTACAATTTTATAAAGCAAGTCTTGTAAAGCCCCTTGTGCTGAAGCTTCAGTTACAGAAATATTTTCCGCACAACTCATCTTTTTAGCTTCTATTACGACTTCAAAATTAGAGCACCAAGTGAAAATTTCTTAAAGGTACTGTTGACTGACTGACTGACAAAACTGTTTCATATATTGTATTGATATTTTAAAAAATTGTAATGAATCAGTAGTGGTAACGCCTTGTCTTCCGATATTGTACATATTTTTGACTCTCAAATACCAAGATTTTCATCATTTCAGTGTGTCCCTTTTTTCTCCGTTTCATTTGAGCGGTATGCATTAGGCTCTTTCTGTATCTGTTTTCTCTGTCTCTATTCTTCAGTTTCCCTTCCCATAATTCGTTCATTGCTGTCTTCAAACGCTTTTAAGGGCCCATTTTAAGGACGAATGTTTAAAAAAAACAGTGTTTTTCAACTTGATAGATAATCAGAAATTAGCTTCGATAATTTTCTTTTTTTCGGAGTCTAGTAGTTCCCTATAAGCGTATAAAACCACTCAAAATTTAGAAAGAAAATATTTGTTCTGGGCAATTTTGTTCTTAGAAGAATTATTTTTATAAAATATTCGACAAGAATATTTGAATAATTCTCATCGAATAATTGATCGTGATGCAACCGAAGTTATCCCTAAAAGAATATGCATAGAAAAATTTGCATAGTTACTGATGCATTAAAACAACAACAAAATTAAAAATAGCAAAAAGTAGCACGAAAATTTGTTTTAAATAGAAATCAACTAATATAAGATTTATTTAAAATTATTTATAATGCCGGAATTCCTTGGAATCCTACCCTTTTTCCTCCTATGATTCTATAAGAACACATAAAAAAATTCTTTTCCAATTAAAAATGAGATTTTATTAAAAAAACTGTTTGTTTCCTTTTAGTAGGGGTTTAAAAGTTCGCTTATACCTTATTGCCTAAGTTCCATATCGAAAACAAGCTACCAGATGAAATCGAACAAAAATAAAATATCGAAAACTGACACGAATGTAGAAACACTTTCAGCTTTGACAACAGTTCAGAAATTTACCGAAGTGCGATGACAGCTTGCGTGTCGTTAACATGTCGAAAAGTAAACAAAAAGCGCAATACATTAGACTATCAATATAATTAAGTTTCACGACTTTACTAATAAGTTCTTAAAAACCCTTTTTGGCCAGCTTTTTCGCATATTTCACCAATGTGCGGTGCGAAGAAACCATTTCGCTGAATGGTTGTATCCACAGTTTTTATTTTTTCGTATACGAAGAGAAAGAGTAAGTCGTCAAAAGAGAATCGTCAAAAAATTCGAACTTGAGATTTTGACGAATCTCCACGTTTTAGACCTCCCTGAGTCCGAAAAACACAATTTTAGAATTATGTCTGTCTGTGAACATGATAACTCGAAAACTATTAGAGCTACGGGGATGAAATTTGGTATGTGATCTTTACACATAATTTGTAGGTTTCTATCAAATTTTGGACAAAATCCGTCTACGGGAAGTCTGCCTGTCTGTCTGTCCGCGGTCATGCGAACACTATAACTCAAAAACTTGAATAGTTAGATGGATAAAATTTGGTACACAGTTTTATCATCATGAATGTAGGTCTGTATAAAATTTTGGGCCAAATCCGACAAAGGGTGACTGTCTGTAGGTCTGTGTAATCGTGTTTTACTCAAGTTAGTATGGTTGGCGTTTGACCTTGGCGGTCTACGAAAGAAATTATAGTGAGCCGCAAACACGTGCTTCGGAAATTATGGCAACCCGAATCGAAACCGTTCTAACATTCTCCAGATGGAAGGTATGGTGAAATCTTGGGTGATATTTGTAGTAAGATTTCTTACTCAAAAACGTTAAATAAAGTTGTGGTACCTCAGCGCGCGTAAAAATTGAGAACATACGTAATTCTTTTTGCAAAATATTAAGTTTCAGGAATTCATGAATTTTATATGTTTCATTGTAAATCACCATTCATAATATTTTTCTCAAAATAACTATGCCTTGGGTAAATACCCAAAGAATATTTACCTACTGGGTGTTTACCACATTACTGGTCGAATGCGAGAAAGTTTCGGGGAGGTCACTCCCGCTGGTTTAAGTTCATAGCTTAGGGTACCGTGAGAAACTTATAGTTCGGTGTATGTGAACGGGAGTTTCCATGATGATTGGATTACATTTAATATAAAACCACATGGGTCCATAAACGTTTACTATGAACTTAGCAATCTCCTTAAATTTTTCATATGGCTCTCTTGTGCTTATGTAAAGTCCAAACAATGGATTGGCAGTTGTGAGCCATCTGGCATGTGTCAGTTTTCAAGGTTTTTAGTTTCTCGTATACGAGGTATACAAAGAGAAAGTATTATAATCGTCAAAATATTCGAACTCGAGATTTTGTCGAATCTCCACGTTTTAGACCTCCCCGAGTCCGAAGAACACAATTTTAAAATTATGTCTGTCTATGTGTCTTTGAACTCGATAACTCGAAAACTATTAGAGCTACGGGGATGAAATTTGGTATGTGGTCTTTAAACATAATTCGTACGTTTATATCAAATTTTGGACAAAATCTATCCACTGGAAGTCTGTCTGCCTGTCTGTCCGCAGTCATGTGAACACTATATCTCAAAAACTTGCATAGCTAGATGGATAAAATTTGGTTAACAATTTTTTCATCATGAATGTAGGTCCGTATCAAATTTTGGACCAAATCCGTGATAGGGTTGATGGTCTGTCGAACTGTATAATCGCATACTTGTAAAAATTATATCTCCTAAACCTTCTGGCTTAAATAAATAAAAATTGGTATAGCGTTTGCTAATATTAATTATAGATCTGTGCCCAAATTTCGTTTCAATCGGTTAAAAAAAGGCTTTCAAATTGCATAATTAATTTTTCTAATCCGATTCTCCATGAGCATGCGTACTGGCAGCAATCTCTGTGCACGCGGAAGGATTACTTCATTTTGTCCTTGAGCTGGAAAGAGTGGAAGTGTGTGCTAGATGGGCTTTAATCCGTACGCATCTCTTTGAATTTTATTCTTTTCGCAAATATTTTACAATCACTATAATGATAGATTCCGATAGTCATTGGATTCCGGGTTACAGTAGGTTCGAAATTTTTTTATCCTCGCGGGGTGGTGGAAATAGCACCTTTTTGGGAAAGTATACGAGAAAGTTTAGGGGAGACCACTCCCGCAGGTTTGTGGAAGGATTGATCTAAGTTTATTTTGATGTTCCAATTTATAAATTATCAATCATTTAAGAAAATGTTCAGCGCTAAATCACGCCCATTGGATAACTTTTGCTTTCTCAGTAAAACTTGTTTCTTTGCAATCATACCCTACTGGCAGTGTAGCAAATTTTAACTCCTTATCAATAAATACTCAATAAAGTGTAATTCAGCATGTTTGCATTGATTTAGATTCGCAGATAATGAATCAATTCAGCTTCATAGCTATTCTCTGAATTTTTTTTAAATGCATGAAAGTATTAAGTAGATTTGATGTGAAATGAATTACACAAATCGATGAAGAAAAAACAGAATAATGATTTCATGTGATTTATGTGTTTAATACGCCGATAGACATTATGATTTGAATTTTAGTCTTCTTATTCATTTTTGAAAATTTCATCTGACGAGTGATTTGATGCAAATAATTTAAATTCATCTTTAAATTTATCTTTATCCCCTGATGCTTGCTTCGAAAAAAGAGCTCAAGATATTGACGATTTTTTTATATATATATATTGTCCAATGTGTATTATTTTTCACTTAAAGTACAGGATGGTCATAAATTATTGGACCCATTTCAAGAATTAATTTTAAAAAAACTTCTATAATGTAGCAACTTTGTTTTTTTAATGAGAGAGTAACTCAAATAGTTTTTTTGCAGATAGGTAACGCGCCGTTATGAGCACTAAATCTGCTGCAACGGGAGATTCCTAACGCAAGTGTCAAAATGGCTATCGTGCAGCAGGAGGCACGTCTCTAATTCTGCGAAAGCAAATCAATTGGAATTGGTATGGGCAATTAAGGAGCGAAAGTCTCCCTCACTTGTTCAACAACTTCGTCTGAGACCGATGGTCGTCCAGCACCTTTCATGTTCCTTTAAAATGTTCATACCAACGCTTGATGGAATTCTTACTTGGAGACGACAATTTCAATACTATTTATTAGTTAAAATACTATTTACTAGTTAAAATACTATTTACTAGTTAAAATACTATTTATTAGTTATACATATTTATTAAAACAGTTTAGAACATACATATCTTTACTGCCATTTTCCGTTTAAAAATTGTCGTTCTCTCTTGTATTGATTTTTTGTCCCAGTTTTCCTTAATTCGAATCCTTTGATAAATCGAATTATTATTGTGGTTTCGCCAGCTGCGAATCATTTGAGTTCCATTATAATAGGAAGTTGTGAGGAAGAAGAAAATGGACTGGTAGGAAGATTTTAATTGCTAAGAACCAAATCTGACCGAAGAAGAAAACAGAATTGGTCTGCTATGAAATATAAGGTGTGCCCAAATAAAAAGGAGACTGCAGTTATATGTAAAGAAATTTTAATAGCAATATTCTAATTACAGTTCATGTGGAACAGTACAACTATAAATAATCGCCATTGGCATTGATACACTGATCCCAGCGCGTAGGAAGGGAGTGGATGGCTTCAGTGTAGAAGAAATTGGATAACTGCTCTTTGTAATGATCCGGAGGAATCCATCATGCAACGAAGTGCGGAAACAACTCTCCAAAGATGAGGATATTGATGCGAAGCCGTTAACTACGCAGGTGAAACTGGGAATACCACCACGCCACCTATCGGCTACCACATTAACTCATTGGGATTTGATACAACGCCGATATAGCTAAGGTCTCCTTTTTCATTTGGCACACCTTAAACAAAACAACGCAATTTACTCTGATAACAATGTTTGGTTATGATCAGAAGAAATGGAGTCTAAGATTAGAAATCAGTGTGCTTAGGTTGTAAAGGACTTTTACAAAGAAATATTTTTAGTGAATAGGCCCCAGCTTGCACCATAAATTTGCATTTCGACTTCACATTAATCTCGCACATTTAGATATAGTTTGTTCTACTCTTGCAGTCAAAGTGAGAGTAAATAATTTTGGAATAATTATTTGAGGAAGAGTTGGAGGTAAATATAGACTGAACCTGTCGGAAATTGTCGGAATCCTTTGTCCGAAGTCCCATTTTCAAGTTGATGAGCATTTCGTGCCTTTTAATGTGTCAACCTATAAGAAAATCCTTTACTCACATCTAAAAAATTTGTTGACCTAACGACTTGCATATGTGTGCTAATTAAATTGTTCTCCTTCTTGTTTGTCATGTCGAGTCGCTCCGTTAATTCATTCCGAATTGAATTAATTAATTAATTCGTTCCGAATTCAAATGGTAATTCCTTTTTTTCTGTCCATACTGTAATAGGCTAAGTTTTAAAATGCTATTTCAAATTTGCATTATCTAAATGCGTTTAGTGTTTCGCTCCTTTA
>BGPR01000083.1:1363816-1394053 GCA_013235015.1 Araneus ventricosus
CCGGAAATGAATTTGTCGCAGAGGTTTAAAATTTCAGAACTTTATTGCTTTTATTTAGTAGCAATATAACTTTTGGTTGAATATTTGATACTGAAAGGTGTGGAAATATTCAATATTTTGTTCTTTGATTTATATTGTAATCAGAACCCCTCATTTCACTTAAATATTAGCAAATTTAAAATTTGTTTCAATAATTACTTTAGAAACTATGTTACATCTCATTTATTGTTAAAAATCAAAATGGCTTTCGCGACTCTTAATAGCCTTTATTTACGAGTATTAAAAATCTTATAGAGTCATTTCAATTCATTCTTACATCCTTTAGCAATATTTAGGGTCGCAGTGGCCTGGTGGTAATGTCTTGGACTCTTAATGGTAGGATCGATTATCCGAAACTTGATTAAAATGAAAATACGCCGTATATGTGGTTAAGTCTGTAGCTAATCAAAAGTCTTCATGTTGGTGTGGGTGGAAGTCTGGAGTGTAGTATGGCGTCTCTTGTGTGATTCCGGTCACATGACAAAAGAAAATGAGGTTCTCTCCAAATCACCTCGGCAATCATCCAAAGCTATGTGTTAATCTAACAGATCTCTAAGAATATTTGCCAAAGCTTTTATAACTGTCGATCTTTGGCATTATATGTTATTTGAAGTTCTTACTTTTAGTCTAAGAAGTCTTCTGCGTGATAATGTTTTCTATCTATTTGCTCCATACAGTCATAACAAAAAAAACCCTATCCCCCCCATTATTGAAATATAGGCATCATAACATCGGATCAGGGTCCGAGAGAAGAAACTCAGCAGCCTTAATTGGTCCAGGTGTCACGTATCTATCTATCTATATATATATATAACGCTAAGGTACATGGTACATAAAAGAGGTTAATTTCCCGTTTGTTGATGGCAACCATCGGTTTATTTACAAAACAAAACCTGTAGTCTCCTCCATGTTAGGCATAATTTTATGGTAACATCTTTCTGATTACCCACATATTTTTTGTACTTAACCTCTTTATCTGTGAAATGATTTAATAGTTATCTATGACAGTGCGATTAGAAATAGTAAGCCTTTTGTAAGCTTGATTAAACGAAACTTTGTAAATTACTGGCAGATATAAAATTTATTCAGAATATAATTCAAAGCCATTTGCTTCTATGAATTTTTAAATGAAAAATTAAGTAAGAATTTAAAAAGGAATTTTGCTCATTTATTCATTTGATTAAAAAATGATTACAAACGGGTATTGTTCTTATTTTTCCAGGATTTGCAACATCGGAGGTTCACCATGCCGGCCACAATGCCTGCCTCAACAAACGTGCTGCTTCCGACTGCCAATAATAACTATGCTGCACAAGGAGCCGGGAGGGTGGATTCTTGGACACCTGCTAGAAGGCAGCAGAGGCGCATGTCCAGTCGCAAAGATCTTGTCAGACCCCTTTACAGAAAAGATATCTTCTACAGTGGAAGTATTGTCAATCTGCCGCAGTACCGGCAATCGAAGGCTGATATCAGATGTTACATATCCAGTGTCACTACCATTCCTCAGCCATCAGACGACGAAGAGGTACAATGCTGCATGCATGCATACTTATTATACAACCCAAACACTTATATTGTCTAAATTATCATACTGTGCCAAAACGAGTGTCAGTACAACTGGTATTCCTAAACAATGCCACCAGGCAAACCGGTAACAATGTAAGTGTTTAGTGTCAGTTCCTTGTCTATCCATAATTAAGATCCAAACATGTTTCACTCATTGGTTTATGTTCAACTACCTGCAAATAAAGTGTCTTGATCTTTACAATTTAGGTTTTGGAGTTGTGGTTATGCTTTTTGCAACCACCCTACAGCCAAAGATACGCCGTATGCGATTTCTGGCTCTCCCTGGCGTCAAAGAAAGGACTACGCGGTTGGTAATTTGTAAAGCCCTGAATACGTCTCTTCAGAGACGTATTCAGGGCTTTAGTAATTTGCAGGGAGTGGTGGTGTCAGGGTTGGGGTGCAGTCTTTAAAAGCCTACCATAAGAAGGATTTAGGAAGACTGTGCTCTTAGCAAATAACAAGAAAGTATTGCTCGTTGCATCGAAAAGGGACATTGATACTGAAAGCAAAGGCGAATGATTGTTGTAAACTTATTTCTAACATGATTCATAATGGTTAAATTTCTATATCCTTCAAACTTCTCTGTTTTTGGCCTAAAGTACTTAACAGACTGCTCTACTTTAGCTAATGAGTCGAACTACATAAGTGGTGTAGTCGCAAATTAAGCAAGTGCCAGAACGCTCTAACCTGGGTGACAAAAATCGAATTGTTTATCAGGAGGTTTTTGCAATTTTTCTTATTTATTCCTGGTTAAAAACTTAGTGCCGGAACGCCAGTCCGGCTCCACTATACCACTCAACTACGTGCTTACATCGACATCCGGTGACCAGATAATATTACTCAAAAATACGAGCTCTATTGACCTTCGTTTTGGAACAGCCGTTCAAGATTCTAAAATAAGGTATTGATCTGTAAGTATGACACAGATTACTAGTACGTTAAAATTCTTTGAATGTGTAATGCCAATCCATTAATAAGCTAAATATCAAACTTAACTTCTTTGAATATGCTTATTTCCAGTAATATCAATATGATTTCAAGTGATACTTAAACATAAAATTTATTTATTTGCATTGTAGTCATTGCAAACATCTAAGCTAGTAATATTCCTTAAAATCTCTTCGTAGTCTTAGCATATTGTATTCGTAGTCTTAGCATGCGGGACACAATAAGTCTAGATAACTGTTCATGATATATTTATACGCCTTCAATATTTATTTAGGTTTCGATCTTGAAAGTATTTCACTCCAGATAACTTTGATAACCAAGAGAAAAGACAGTTTTTACTTTCGGAGTTTTGCTTGTTTTTCTTTAAAAAAACTCCTTTACCAATAAAAAATTTAGGATACTCGGAGGGTTGTAATTGTTGAATCACAACAGCAGATGCTATTTTTTTTATTTTTAATATTTTAGTGACATAGTTTAATTAATACAAACCGAACCGATAAGTACTATTCTATAAAAAAATAATTTTTATCCCTAAAATTCAAGAAGAAAATTAAATTCACATGACTTGCTATTGCTTGCAGGATGATGCTCCAAAAGACATCAAATCAAGGCCGAAAGGTAAATTCAGATGTCCTCGTCTTCCAAAAAGCATGACAGACACACTAAAGGAAGCACTGGACTTTTCCCTGCTCGCTGAGCCAGCTTTCCTGCTTACCTGCATCGCCAACATCTTCGGCATGTTGGGCTTTTATGTACCTTTCGTCTACATCGCAGACAGTTCTGTAGAGAAAGGGGTGAGCCAAGAGGCTGCCGCCTTCCTGCTCTCAGTCATCGGCATCACCAACTTAATCGGTAGGCTCATCTTCGGGTGGGTGGTGGACAGGTTCAATTTCAAGGCGTTGGACGTCAACAACATGTGCTTGGCAGTGAGCGGTATCTCCATCATGGTCACGCCTTTCTGTTTCTCGTATGCGTCAATAGTGGCTGTTTGTTCATTTTTCAGTATTTTTGTGTGTAAGTTAGCATTCTGTATTATTGTTTATACATATCTATAATTAGTATATTTCCTAAAATACCTGCTCACGTATAATATTGTGGCCGCCGGTACTTTCCATCTGTTGTTTTATTAACTTACAATAGTCTTTGGCAAATGATTGGGTGTTTCAAAGACTAGTGAGTTCACTGCCGTACCAAAAGCGGTTTCTAAAATATCACTCTACCCGCATCTACATGCGATTTTTTTCTACAATGACTGACAGGTTATTATTATTTAAAAGTATTTCGATGTATAAGATTATGAGATGTTTTAACCACATATCTCTGCACGCTTTCATCGATATTTTCTCCTTGAATGATGCAAATTTTTCGTAGTTTTTTTTATCAATATTTTATACGTTTATTATGGGTACTCTTAACAAGCGGGAAATTCCTTGAAGTTTGCTCAGTATTAAATAGCATATTCACTATAAGCTAACATATAGGGCAATAAATATGAATCTAAATATTCTTTTTCTTTCTTTAAATAAGGAAAAAATATAAAGATTTTTCATGTTAGCTTTCTGTAAATGTGATTATGTTTTGAAGTATATTTAGGATAATCATATGATATTTCAGTATACTTACCCATAATTTGAAAATTTTATCCTTTCTCTAATGTAACCTTCAAATTTGCTATTCAGTTAATTTTGAAATGTAGTTACCCATAATCCACATGAAATTTTCATTCGTTATCTCTTTTTCCGAAGTTTTGTTTCTATTGACTAATCAGTGTTTCTGAATAGATTGTACATACAATTTTACCCTAAACAATATAAGCATCACTTTTCGTCGGTTTTTTTTCTAAGAAACCCATTCTTACATGAAATCTCGAAATCCTTTCTAAAGAATTTGCGCTGGAATATGCCTAATTCTGAATACAAGGAAAAATCCAATATTTCAGGCTTAAAGTTTCTGATGTGCCCTTACTCGCTGCGGTCAAATGTGGGCCAGTTCCCCCTGCGAATTCTACAGGAAGGCAATCTGCCCTCATACATTCGAGCTAAACCTCGCCTAGGTACTCCAGTATCACTTTGATGCAAAGAAGATACCACACTTCCCTTTATCATGAGTCCTTATAGACTTGCTCGTCGCGGGCCACGGCCCATTTCCGACATATCTTAAACGATTCAACATCAGAAACAGCAATTTCTGTGGCTGCGGAAACCTGGGAAACCCCTTACACTATGCTACAAGCTGCTTGTTTACAACCTCATACCATCTAACAAAACCGTCAGCTAATCTAGAACCACTGTGGTGGAAAAGAGTTATGAATAACAACAATTCTAGGGAGAAAATCAGAAAACTCATCCACTTCATCGCGGAAAACGAAACACTCCTTTTTCCAAAAGATGGTGACAACAACTAGCCACAAACTCAATTAACCCTCTAAGCGTTTCACACGTATTTTTCCTTCCGTTCCTCATATAGAGTTCAGAAGCAGATACTCATGCCCATGTGTGTAATTTCTTAAGATACTATGCATAAAATATTCTTAAGATTTCAGAAACTTGACTAAATGCAATAAAGATCAAATTATTCAATTTAAAAGCAAATTTTCAAGACTTGGAAGTTAGTACATCAAAATAGGTAACCGCTCAGAGGGTTAATTATAGGTAATCATATTCTCTCTTCTCCCATACATAAGGCACCACCCTTCCAAATTCAGCAACACAAAGACTTGAAAGACTTAACTCACTAAATATTATATTCTTTTGTTCTAAATGTCCTCTTTTTTTGTATCCTTATATAGAAAATGTATTTTGTTTCCTCTGGCTTTTTCAATAAAGTTTCAAGCATACCCAACCAACCGACAGGGAGCCGTCGTGGCTCCGAGTTCGGGGGTATACTGTAGTGTTATGTTAAGTAATTATAGACTGAGCTAGATATGCTTGATCAAGTATGTTTAGAACCATCACCACAAGCATTAACGGTAATATTAAATTGCTGTTCGCTCTGAACTCGCGCTTATTACAATTGATGATTGGTACCATTACCTTCGGAGTCCGGATAAGCCATCTTATTAGCACCGTTAATAATATTACCATAAATTGTCCACCGATGTCAGCAATTACCGCAGTAAAGAAAGTTTGACCATATTGAATAAAATAAATTGCCATTGCCATAATTGTCGATTATCCGACGCAATCATGGCACAACGTCGATTTTGCTTTCATAATATTTTCGTATTTACAATATTCCAAAGGTGTGGTTGATTGCAGTGAAATCAGTTGGATATAAGTTAGTTTCCATAAATTAAGGAAAAATCTTAGTTATGGGATTAACTCATTTAAAAAGAAACCAGTCGATACAAAATTTGAATTTGCTATCAAATAGAAGGTGTTGAATAAACTGCAACATGCAAAACAGTATCTCTGTAATCGGTTCGAGTTTCCTGCAGGTAGTACATTGCGTTCATGTGTGAGACTATAGGTTTTGCTACCATATAAGCAAGAAATCCGAAAAAGCTAATTCCTTACAATGATTTTGAGGCAATATATGAATTTCACTGAAGAGTACTTAGGATGATATTATATAAAATCCGATACACGTCATCAAATGGTTGAATGTGAACCCATTTGTAATCCATGGACTTAAGCAACAAATTAAAAGCTCAAATTTGTCATCTCAGAGACTCAGACAAGGTCGATAAAGATTACAAGAAGCACCGATGACCGATATCTAAAGCTGCGCACAAAAAAGAATTGAAATCTCGTTCCTAATTCAACTATCTGCAGCTTCTAGAAAGAAGGTGCCAACGTGTACGGTGAGAAGAAATACGATATTAATTAAAGTTGCCTCCATACTAAGCTACACACATTCGGGTGCCTATCCACTCTTGCCAGAGGAGGAAGCGTTTGAAGTCAGCATGTCAACATGGAGATCAATAAAGGATTGATCTCCCTGCGAATTTTATTGATCTCTATGCGGATAAGTTCAAGTTTAGCTTGCAAGGCAGTAACGGATGTTGATTGATTTAGAGAGTACTTGAAACCCGCTACTGTCCAAAGGAATTCTGTGAAAGATGTTCATATTGGAGAGACAGTGTCTATATGTGGAGTGGTAGTGTGGACAGTCTTTAAGTGGAAGTATAGACCTCCATATATTTCCACAAGAAACCATGGCTGCTCGAGTCTATAGATGCGACTCAAGCGATTCCAAGTCCAATTATTTTGTAGATAATGATTTATCCTACAAGACGACATTACTAATCCACACAGGGCTCAAAAGATTATCTTAAGCAGGAAACAATTCAGAACTTAAAGTGGCCAGCTCTATCTCCGAACTTGAATCTCATCAAAGGTTTTTTGAAATGCTCTTGGAAGACGTGTCGCTGCTCATAATTCTCCTTTTTGGACTCTTGCAAAGTTTAGAGAAATATCAGAAGAACAATGGCACTAGCTTGCTAATGATAGACCGAATAATCAACAGCATCACACAATTTTGTATGCATATATAGCTGTTCGGAATGATAATACACTATACTGAAGACACTTTGCCTATACCAAATGCTATTCAGCAACGGAATCCGAGACTATCCCTTTTGGACGATTTTACACCGGAAAGGGGTGTCAGGCAATGAGTCATATGAGCGCATTTCCAGAGAGAGAACCCAATGGGAGGAACATAGTTCTACGTTAAAAATTTTATTTATTTTGTCGCAAAATTCGTCAGTCGAAACTTTTATGTGTGCATTTTTCAGTAAAAATACATGTTCAACTAAAAGATATTCTGCAATAAATATCAAAAAGTATCGCGTTAAATTGTTTTTAACTCTTCAGATTGGTTCATAATTTAATATAAAAGCTTTATTTTAGCCTAATCATATATAACTTGCTTATTATGCAACTAGCGAGAATGTGTAAAATTTGTTCCGCGCGTGTGCCAACGTAGCAGAAAGGAGCGCGTGTGCTGACGGGTTAAAGAGTCAGAAACTTTTTTTTGGTATCCGAAGGGAACAGTTTGTTACAAAAGAAAGTTACTTCGTGTAAGGAAATATGGAAGTCCACTGGTTTTCTCCAATGAGAAGGACCATTGCAATTTGTACTGTTCAGCAACAGATTCCGAGACTACCACTTTTTGACGATTTTACCCCAGAAAGGGGTGTCAGGCAATGAGTCATCTGAACGCATTTCCAGAGTTCTTTGTTAGATCGCGCTCAGTAAAATGTAAACATCACCCTTCCATTCTTCACTTTCCCCTATTTTGATGAAAATAACTCTGCCCGGCGCATGAGAAAAAGCGCGGAGGATTTCCGAATCCATTGCTAAACCAATACATGCATTCGTTTTTTAATTAAATAAGCGAGCTAACTTTTAAGATTATTTTTAAAATTGATTTGTCTGTTTTCATGTTACTGTCCACTTAATCAAGTACTGTATATTTTATCTCAATTTCATTAAAATCAACTTATAGGTTTTTAAGTTATTTTTGTTCTTTGTGATATTTCTCCCTTCATTAATGAAAAAAATTTAATTTACTACCTTATCTACAAAATTTTCCAAGAAACTACTCAATCAAAATGATGCATTATAAAGCCAAACCTTTTCTGAATGTATGAAGGGTTCAGAGTTAAAGTGAACCAAATCCAAACCAGCGGGAGTGGTCTCCCCTAAACTTTCTCGTCTACTCCTAACACATGCAGAGAAAAAAATAGGCTAAAAGGCAGTGAAACGAAAAGGAACCCCTAAAGCAGTGGTGGAAAAAATAAGCGAAACGTCATACCATGATTTCCGGAGGTCGTCCAACGCGGAAGTGGAATTAGAAGCCGGCGTAATTACCAATAGTGCTGGGTGTAAGATAAAGAAAACGAAATTTGCAGTTTGAACACCTTTTTTTTAACCGATTGACACAAAAATTGGACACAAATCTAGCATTAAGGTAAGAAGGCCACATACCAAATTTCATTTATCAAAGTAATTTTTTAAAAAGTTAAGTTCAAAAGTATGCGATTATACAGACAGACAGTCAAACCTTTGACGGAGTGGGTCAAATATTCGATACAAACCTATATTCCTGATGATAAAAATGTGTACTAAATTTTATCCACCTAGCTATTTAAGTTTGTGAGTTATCGCTTTCACATTAACACGGGCATACAGACTGAAAGACTTCCCGTGGACGGATGTTGTCCAAAATTTGATAGAAACCTGCAAATTATGTGTAAAGATCACATACCAATTTTCATTCCCTTATCTCTGATAGTTTTCGAGTTATCGTGTTCACAGACAAACACACAGGCAGACAGATGTAATTCCAAAATTGTGTTTTTCGGACTCAGGGAGGTCCAAAATGTGGAGATTCGTCAATTTTTTCGAATTTTTTGAAGTATATACTGTATTTTGTCTTTGTATACTTCGTATACGAGAAAGTAAAAATGAACCAAAATCATGAAATTCATTTCTGAGAAACCAGATCTCAAAATTGATTAGCTGCATTTAAATAATAGCGGATTTTTAATTGTTCTTTGCCTGGTAAATACAGATTGAATTATGGACTTGAATCATTATTACTCAGAAAATATAATTTTTCTACACTTCCATGGGATTTTTAATGAAAATAAGTAAAACATGTACTTGGTTCAGTTTAACTCTGAATTGTGCATAATCCTCCACATAAATAGTAGGAGAAATATCTGAAGGTAATTTTCCATTATAATGGAACCTCTGACAAAACCTGCCAAATTCTAGCAAATGATCGCTAAAGTTTTGCGATCTATCTCCAGAATTGAGAGCAGATCGCCAAATTCTTGGCTAGCAACCTTAGAAACGAATGTTTGCTCTAAAACGGAATAACGCCAACATTTCGGCTTAAGAAGAATGGAGATCCATTTACGGAAAAGTAATACATTTTTAAATAATATTTGTTGAACTTATTTGTTTACTCTCATGACAATCCAATTTCGTTTCAGCTGCTTACATATCGTTAACATCCATCATCTTAGTGGAGATGGTTGGTCTGGATAGACTGACCAATTCCTTTGGTCTCCTCAGCCTCTTCAGGGGAGCTTCATCTATTCTAGGTCCTCCATTAGCTGGTAAGTTAGGATGCGATTCATTTCGAGTTTTCAAGCAGCACAGAAAGCGTGGTTAGAGCTGTACTTTCATATACTGTCAAGATATAAAGAGTTAATTCGTGAAATGCCACAATGACGATCATTTTGCTTCTTCTGGAACTTAAAACGGAAAAATTCATTCACATACACCAGAACTTCTAGATTTCCACTGAGAAATTTTTCCGAAAGATCTATTCAGATATCATGAGCAAGACTTTTTAAAATGTCGATTATACAAATAAGAAAGATTCGTAAGTTATTCCGAAACGTCAAATTTCAATTTAAACCATTGATATTTGGCGTTATTATGATGGCAAGTTCCTTTCTCTAAAGTACTCTGAATAGGGATGCTTGCATTCTAGCAACTTAATTTTTATCCGACCAGTGAGAGTATACTCCCCTCGACTTTCTCTTATGCTGATACAATACGACACGTTTTGCGTTTAGCTTCCTAGTATCGTGAGAAAAATCGATTATGCATTTTGGACTATACTTGTCGACCAGTTGTGTTTGAATTAATTAGTTGGGTTAACCACAATTTTAGTGTCGAGACCACATACGAAATTTCATATATCTTGCTTGTTGTGTTTTTCAAATATATACGGACAGACAAACAAGCAGACAGTTTGTCCTTTGACAGACTGAATCCAAAATTATACGCAAACTGTTGGTATATAGATAATACAGGGTTCCCACTTATATCTGATATACCCCTAATTCTAAACGGTGTCAGCTTAGGCCATAATGTTGGTGTCTAGGTATAGTAAAAAGGCTATGCGTTACTCGATGAGACAACTTATAACGCCATCTATCAGCAAATTCTGGAATTAACGGTCCTATCACGAAAACGGTGAAATATACGAGAAAAAAAGTCAATTAGAAAGTTGTAGAGCACTCTCGAGTTAGAACGAAAAGATACATTGCGCACATTAATACTCAAAACAGAATGCAAAAAAAGAACATTTGTTTGGTCTCGATATCGAAAATTGTCATGTCATTAAAGAGTGGAAGAAAGAAACTGAGACACGTCTCTGTTTTCTGGATCATTTATTTATATTGTTCAAAATGCTCTCCGTTAGCCACTATACACATTTGCACTCTGGACAGAATTTCTCGCTTCGCTCGCGTTTCACGACGCCATAGTGTTGAAAATCACAATCAAACAAATGTTCATTTTTTACATTCTGTTTTTAGCATTAATGTGCTCAAGGTATCTTTTCGTACTAAATAGAGAGTGCTCTATAGCCTTTAATTGACTTTTTTCTCGTATCTTTCACCGTTTACGAGATAGGACCGCTAATTCCAAAATTTGCTGATAGATGGCGTTGTAAGTTGTCTCATCGAGTAGCGCATAGCCTTTTTACTACACCTAGACACCAACTTTATGGCCTAAGCTAAGCGTTTAGAAGTTAGAGGGGTGTAGCGGATGTAAGTGGGAACCCTGTATATGTAGTAAAATTCATCCATCTATATTTACATTTTTATGTAGACCTACAATTCTAGTTATAAATTCACATGCTAAATTTCCTCTATATTTCTTTTTGGCTTTTTGAGATGTCATATTCACCTGCACACTTGCATAGGTGTTCAGGATTTCGTTAGAATCTACAATTTTGGCGTTATGACAGGAAACCGAATTTCATTTGTATAGCTATTGTTAAGCTATTGAATTTTATTTGTATTCGCCATCTATTTTTCACTTATCGTGTTGATAAATAGACATAATTGCAAAAATAATTTTTCGTATTCAGGGAGATCTAAAACGTGTAGATTCATCAAAATTTTTGACGATTACAATGCTTTTTTTTGTCTACTTAGTATACGTGAGAGTAAAATTGAGTTATTTTATCCTTACAATAAAAAAACTTGCTTAAAACAATTTTAATATGACAGTGCAAGCAGGCTTTCAGTAACTGAACTTTTACACACGTAATTCGTTTTTCGTTTTGAATAAAATCTTACTTAATTCTTGAACGGCTGTGATCGGAATGCGAATTCTTCCTGTTCCACCGCACTGGCACTGACACTGTTCACGTCCCATGGGAAACGTCAAAACATGCAATTAAGATTCACCTCAGTCTCATTCATGAGGTAATTAAGGCAGGTTGAGGTCTCTGCAGCCTTCCCGCTTCAATTTAGGTTTTCACAAACATAGCCATGTTTTCTTTAATCGTCTTCGTAGTTTTCAGACTTAGAATTAATTGTACAAATAATGTCTTCGTAGTTTTCAGNNNNAGAATTAATTGTACAAATAATGTCTTCGTAGTTTTCAGACTTAGAATTAATTGTACAAATAATGTCTTCGTAGTTTTCAGACTTAGAATTAAATGTGCAAATATACTTGTTAGTCCATCTTATAAATCGTCGCTTAACGAGCAATCCCACCTATCTCAATTTTTTGATTCGTTGGGGTGAATTCTTTTACATTTTTTTTAGTAGCTTAGCCTTATAATAAATAGTGATTCAAATTTACTTTACTACTATTTTCATCTTTTTTTCAGTTAATTTTGGAACGAGTTAGCAATTGATTAATGATATTACATTTACTAACAAAGTTTTTTAAGTAAAGAGAAAAGTTTTTTAATTAAGAAATTTTAATTAAATAATTGGCAGTTTTATTTAATTAATGTTAATTAGAAATTAAGTACAAAATCCAATTTTTTAATTATTTTTCCTGCATTTCTTAAAGTAATTTATATAAATTGAGAAAACTTGTACATAAAAATAAATAACTGTGTAGTGTAAGGAAGGAAGCGTTAAAGTTTCTTAATTGTTAAACGTACATTTTTAAAGCCTTTTGTCAAATACTTATGATTAACGTATGGTAGTATTTTTCATTTTTATAAGGAATTTCCTTATTTAAAAAAAGTAGAAAGTATTAGAAAACTACATTTTTTATGAGAAAAGTTCGTAAATGCAACGTAGGATATTTAAATGTTGTATATTTTCCTATTGGCATCTTCTAGCTTCCCTCTTATGGTCAAAATTTATTATGCATTAATTACAAAAGGCTTAATATTTATCCGAGTAAAACTGCTTTAAATAAGACTAAAATAATAAAACGTCCCGTATTTGCAGGGATACTGCCGATTTTAGGCACTAATATTCCGAAATAAAAAAAAAAGCGTCTAGGATCTATCCCGTTTTTGAATAAAATCTCCCGAAATGTCCCATTTTTCATTTATAACTAAATAATTCACGGTAATTTTTATTTAATTGATTAAATTTTAAAATATTTGGCTTCTTAAGAATTACTACACTATATGCCCAAAAGTATTTGACATTTTCAGATTTTCACATTTTTTAGAATTTCTCCGGAAAAGTTTAACTAACTGCCTTTAATCTTCAACCATGTAAAGAATAGACTGTAACTCACATTTTACATTGAAGATTAGGTCCTGACAGCAATTAAGGGACAGTCTATAAACTGATGAAGACAAAAACTGTTTTGGCCCACCCCACTTCACAGAATTCAGATAACAAGATGAAATTTTCAGATATGGTTATGTTTAATGTGCATACCGTAAACTCAGCACAAATATGTGGGAAGATATAAAGGTTTTTCTTTAAAAATCCCAAATTTTTCCGCCTGTTTTTTGCTTACAACATGCAGAATTTTCTGTTATATTATACGAAACTTACAGAAAAAAATGACAATATGTTAGAAAAGCAGTTTATAAGAATTTGAAAAAATAATTTTGAATATTACAGGAAATATGAGCATTTTTAGTAAATAATGCTTTACTGCGTACGCGCGAAACATTGCATAGTTTTTCTTTCACACCTTTAAAGCTAGATATGTATGACAACTTATATAAAAATTGAGTTCAATATTATTAGTATTCAGAAAGATATCGGCATTACAACGAGCAGAATTTTAGCTCCTGTCGAAGAGAGGCTAAAAGATAAGGGGTTGTATACAAATTGATATTTTTTAAACTTATATCTTTGAATAGGTATATTGAATTGTATAGTGGTTAGAATTCGCTGAATACGCATGAACACTTGTAATATTTGTAACGAATAAAAAAATGTATTTGTAGAATTATTAAAATATTATAAGAAAAGAAATTAATTAGATAAAAAAAATCGTTTGGCCATAAAAGAAGTATATTTAAAAATATCGTTTGGCCGTAAAATTGTAACAATATGTAACTTGTTAATAATCTCGTAAATAATATAATTAAAGTAATAAAATTTTTGTTATTTATAGTGCCTAATTAGTTGGAATTTACGTTATGCACGTAATTGATAAGTGTTCATGGGTATTCAGCAAATTCTAATCACTATACAATTCAATATAACTATTCAAAGATATAAGTTTAAAAAATATCCATTTGTGTGCAACCCATCTTTTAGCTTCTCTTCGATAGAAGCTAAAATTCTGCTCGTTGTAATGCCGATATCTTTCTTAATACTAATGATATTCAAATGAATTTTTTATGTAAGTTGCCCTATATATCTGGCTTTAAAGTTGGGAAAGAAAAATTACGCTATGTTCCTCGAATTCGCAGTAAAAGATTATTTACTAAAAATGCTCATTTACAAAAAACATTCTAGGTTCCGTCTACGACTGGACTGGAAGCTACGACATCCCTTTCTTCCTAGCCGGGGGTCTTCTGATCTTTTCGGGCGTCTGCACCTTCTTCGTACCCTGGTTACAAAGGAGATCTAAAATAGACATTCAACTGACAGTGGATGACGCCGATAGTGGACGCCCTGAAAGCGAACCTACAACATCATTATAAAATTCCAAATGTCATAGGACAATTAAACGAATGCAAGTTATTTTATCAAGTAATGTGCCAAACGTAGAATGTCTCCATCAATCACTGGTGCTGATGTAACAGGTGGACTTTTGCCTCGCCTAAGAAATGCATTGGCCTGTTTAGCGATGTTCCAAATTTTAAATATTTGAAAAACTGTCGAGCATATATTTATAACAGAACAAGAACTCTCCATTATATGCGAATAGCTGCATTTCTGATTCTTTTCGAAGTTTTTGAAAGCAATAACGTTTTTAAACAAATATGCTTTACAAATTTTCAGGTTTCTGGATGGACAAAGACTCTTTTATTTTTAAATGTTATGAAAACTCTTGAACATATATTTATAACAGAACAAGAACTCTCTACAATATGCGGATGATTGAATTTCTCTTTTCTTTCAAAGCTTTTGAAAGCAATACTTAAAATAAAACATTTAAAGGAATGTGATTTTTAAATTTTCAGGTTTCTGGATAGACAAAGACTCCTTTATCTCTAAAATAACTTTTAATTGTCTATATTTACCATGAATTTTATAAAATCATTCGAAATATCTGGACAGTTTGTAGCAAACGGGCTGACTTATAAGAGACAGTGTCAGTGGCGAATCTAGGATTCGTGTCTGGGGGGCTGAGGGCATAAAAATTTTGTATCGTCATGACGAATGTCAAACCTAATAGTATAGTAAACCAAAACTGTTTAACTACATAGACTTTACTCATCTGACAATAAAAATCATAAAGAACAATAAAATACTTTCGATAATTTAATAAAAATTACAATGAAATAAGTAGCCAAAAATGTCTTCGACCGCGTAAAAACTACAAATGCAAGGGAAATGACTACAAAAGTAGGAAAATTTTCGAGCCTGTATAGCCAGAAAGCAATGTTGAAACGTTTTTATTATTTTTTAAAAGAGGAAAATTAAGAAAAAGCAGTTGTAATTATTTTAAATAAAATCAAGAATTCTGGTTTGGGTCTGGGGGTGGGGCTGTAGCCCGATATCCCCCCTGGATTCGCCAATGGACAGTGTACATACTTTAATTTGATTTTTATTGATTAAATATTTTATATCCATCGATATTTTCATGATATCAGAAAATATGGAAGTAAGCTTATTAAACATTCGCAAATCGAAGCTATTTCCTTTTATAACTAATTATGACCTCAAGAACATTCCAGTTTGAACTAGAAACTTCAATGTCACCTCTTCAGAAATGTCGAAGAATTCAACCGATCATTGACGTATGCTGCAGAAGTGTATTGTGTCTGTAGCCTTAAGAGTAGCCTTCATTTAAGGAAAAAGGAATTCCGAATTCAAGAAGATGGAAGCAAAAATGCAAAATCTGCTCAGATATATTCCTTTTGAAGTCGAGTACATCCACCTGATAAGAAAAAAAACCTTCCCAGTGCTCAAAGATTCTAAGTAACACCGCTTTTCTGTCATTAATAATATAGGAGGAAGTGATTCTCGACAAACTATTTTATCAGTTTTTATAATGAAAGAAACATTGTCTCAGATTTTGAAAATCTGCCTTTTTTGTTCGAAAATATGAGTTGTTGTCGAACTTTGTCCTGCCCGGAACCTTTGGACTGTGGTGTGAAAAAACGTTCCAAAAAGTCTTAAGATGCATCTTGTAAACGAATGCCAACAGACCTCACTGTTTATCACGATAACCAGTTGATCAACTTTTGTTTTCTCAAGGAAAGTGGGATTTGTTATTTTAATCGTTGCACAAGATAGTTTTGTATGTATCTATCCTCTCTCAAAGCCACAAATGGAGGTTTGAAGATGCGCTACATATCTTCAAGGATTTCGAGAGCTTACTGAAAGCACGAAAGCATAAATTTGTGTAATAGTTTTAAAACCTTATCTTATATTTTTGCATTCTTATTTAAAAACAGAAATGAATTGCGACAAAGGACAAAAGTGAATTGTTTTCCAGCAACGGAATAGTTTAGAGACTTTGAAAACCTTCCTTAAAACAGCGTAATCAGAATCATAAAGCATCCAAATATGTTGCAACTTACGACTGGTTTTTCTAATACCTCTGTTAATGTGTTTCCTCCTCAGTTTATGCTAAGTATTCATTTCAATCATATTAGATCTTGATGAATTTTAATTTCCATTTTTGATAAAATTCAATATTTTATTATCCAGATTCTATTTGGATTAATTTCTTATTCTGACAAGTAATTTGAAATGCAGAAGTGAACAAAATACTACCTTAACTTATCGAAGTGATATTTTCTTAATTGCTGCCAATCTCGAGAAGTTGTCACTTAAAGTTGAAATCGATGCATTCTTGTAGATTTAAAGAGCAAAAAAGGAGTTTTCTTATTGTATTTAATGATTCAATTTTGGTCAATATATAAAATTTTTAATGTGCCAATACCGAGCGAAAATTGAGACAGAGCAAATGACTGAGATTATTTTAATTTCCTCATTTCGAAAGAAATCAAAATATGGAATCTCTAATAAACAATAAAAAGAAAACATAAGCACGTGGCTTTATCCGATAAATAAGCCTCTCACTGCAACTGCATAACTCTGTGCATTAATAGCCAGTAATAACTAGGCATTGTTGAGAATGAGATTCCTTATTCATATCCAGAAGGAAATTTCATGCAAAGCCAGTTTATGGAGTTTTCCCCGATTTTTAATTCTCAACTATGAGATATGGGATCATGGAAAAAAATTACAATTGGCAAGAGCATTTATTAGAACGAATTTTGTCTTAGCGAAAAAACTTATTAAATCCCTTGTCTTCTTATCGGATAAAAACTTTTTTTAGAAATTGGAATAAAAAAAAATGGCATGCAGTTTTATTTTTTCTTCACTTCACAGCAATTACTGTCAACTAGTACCGTCCCATGGTCATTCAACTGTTTAGTAACTGTAATGGTTGCATGTGCAAGGACATGGGGTGAAGTTCTGTCAACCAGTACCTAGTGTCTAGTACCAAATTCTGAATTTCTTCGGTTGCTTTCTAAGTTTTAAAAAACCATTTGTATCAGCATTTCAGAAAGTAATATTTTCTCAATATGCTCTAATTACACTAGTGTTTAATGAACTACGCTATACCGCCTACGGAAAATGAGCTAAGCCCAATTTCTATGGCAGCAGACAAGAGTGAACACGGTGTCTGGAACACTTTTCGTAGCTGGTAAGCAGTATATTGTTCCCAGTTTTATTTTTAAATCTCTAGAATTTCATCCATTCATCATTATCTCTATGCTGTCCATTTTTTGTGAATGAATAGAATGAATGAAATAGAGCTTGCCGTATTTAATTGTCTCTCCATAACGTATTTTAACAAGTTTTATGTGTCATCACTGTAAATGATTTTTACGAAATGTAATATTGAAATCAATCAAGTAATTTATACCTGGAGGAGTCAGCAGTCAAATAATAGATACAGCACGCTTAACAAGTTTTAGGTTTACAAGTTACAGGTTACAATTTTTCTGGTTGACCTTCTTACAGCAGTTTGTTGTTGTGTCGTTCTTTAGGATTTTGTGCCCCAAATGCAATAATAATTAGAAATTATTGATGAAATCCAATTTTTTAATGATTAATGAAATGTGCTCTTACATATTTCTAATTACAAGCAGATTGTGATTTTTCTACACATTTTTTATTCTATGTGGTATGTATTTTATTCATACACGATTGATTTCATTTTTTTGGTAGATGACGATTTGCAAAAATCATTTGTAAAAGTTCAAAGTGGGCAATCAAAGAGTTATAAATTTTAATATACAGCGAAATCAGTATATTTTTTCCATGTCCTCAGTTAATTTATAGAAAAGTTTGTTGAATCAGTGTATTTGTTTAAGAGCTCCATTAAAGTTTAGTTTTCTATGTTATGTTTTATAAAGTGTATTATTGTATATAATCTTCAAATAAACATTATTTTATCTATTCTTTATGCCATTATTCCTAATTTCATTTTAAGACATGAAAAACACAAGTACTGACAAGTGTCCTTAAAAATATTCAATTATTTAGAATTATTAAAAGTTTTTTTCGTTTTCACGATTTTTCTATAAAACAATAAAAAATAAATATTTCAATATAATTTCCGTGACAGTATTATATTTATTGAAAATTTCTTCGTTTATATCTGTATAACATTCTAATGATTTTTTTAAAGTTGAATTTCATCCCATCATCGGCAAAATAATATATAATAGTTTTAAAGTATTTACAGAAAATGACTATAGTGAAATTTTCATAGACAAAAGGAAGAAAAGATAGTTTAATAGACTTAAAAATTCTTCACTTTTTATAATTAAATGAAGTTAATTGGATAATTTATTGAATTTCTCAATTTTCATCTCGGACTTTTAAAATAAAGTACATATTTTTATATATAATATAAATTTTTTAGTTATATTTTTATATAAAATAATGAAAAGTCTGAATTATGAAAAAATATCCCTAATAATGATATGAAATTTCGAAAATAAATTATTGCGAAAAAAATTAGTCGTTTTCCTTTCTATGCAAAGTCATTTTCGCAATCGAATAAATTAGTAAAAAAAAATCTGGTTTTCAAATGTTAACTACATTGCAACGAATTGGTTTTAGGTTTCAGTCTTATATTTCACATATTGAGCTAAGACGACTTTACCAGTGTTTTGATGTATTTTGTCGAGGCACAGACTGCATGTAATGTAAATGTTTGTGATTGTTTATTTTAAAAAGCTGAAATTAATTTTTCAAATTGCTGGTACGATGAAACAACCTTTTGTGAATAGCTAATAAATTTATTTTTGATATAAATTGGCTATTTTCTGAGTCTGACGTTACAACAACTTCGATGAAAATTTTACCAATTTACTTTCGTCTCTTAATTTATTTATAATCAAAGTTAAACTGAATGTATTAACACATTATTACATAATGTACAGTTATACGTATGGACTCGTTCCTGAACTCTATAACATCAAATAAAGCTATGAATTTGTTTTGAATCGAAGAAAATGAGTTCTTTTAAATCTCGCTGTTTGAGTTTGTCAACAATTTGATGTTAATCTTGGAATAAAAACAAAAGTATCTTTTAAAAAGAAATGAAATTTGCATTTCAGAATACATAACAAGCAGATGCAAAATTTTAGTGAATTTAACCTGATCTTAACTTCGCTTGATGTACTAAGCTAGTTGCACTGTGTATTTATATGCTTACTAGCAGTACGTGCACGGCGTTGCCCGTGGAATCAGAACTTCAACAAAATGAAAAATTAAACCCGCCCACAATGACATGAAAGAGTTTTGAAAACAAAATTCAAAACAAAAGATACACAATTCATTCAATTGAAAGTTATGACTTCACCTGCGCTCTGCACCGTCAGCCAATGAGATTGCCAGCAACGTTCCGGAGAAATGACGTAGGAGAAAGTTTGCTAGAGAAAAATATCTTCCAACTGACCAGGAAAAAATTAATTTATAAAAAACGGGAAAATATATTTTAACCGTTCTTGTTTTAAATTCGACAGAACCGTTCCAGTTATAAGCGGAAGAAAATTTAAAATAATAGTGTTATTAGAACGTCGGATGCAGCAAATTTAAAAACAAAAATAAAATGCCGATGGCAAAAATGACTATTTTTTAAAAATTTCTCAAAATTCAGTAAATTACGTTTGAAGCTCAAAACAAATTTCATTAGAAAGAAATTTGTTTTTTCTATCCGATGGTGTATTGATTGCTTTTCAACGCTCATTAGAAAAGATACCACAGCCGTGAACGTGCCGAAAGTGACAAAAAACTACACAAAACATTAAATAAAGAATTTTCGCGGTTTAAATTTTGAAATTCCGGCTTCGAGGTTTTTTCGGCTTTTAAGAGGGGTGCATTGAGTCCTACCTGTGTGCCAAATTTCAAGGTTGTAAGTGCGATAGATTCGTCTGGACATCACACACACACGCAAACATTGCCCTTTATAAGTGTAGATTATTTCGGATGCAAATGAAGTCACTAATCGATAATTGCAGGGTGTTTCAAACAATGTGAATGAATACTACTGTCTGAATATTTTGTCTCTTTATTGTTTTTGATTTAAAGGAATTTGTTAAGTTTTTTCTTTTTTTTCTTTTATCCTATATTCAGTTGTTGGACAGATTCAGGCCACATAAAGGAATAAAATTTGACTATGGTCATTCCTTTATACAGAAAATTTGTCCAGTTTAGAAATACAATGGCGTGTGGTCTCCGAAGAAGTATCGCCATTCTGGCTCTTTTCCATTTTTCTTCCATTTTGATTATAAATCTTACTTTCTAATTTTTCTTTAATGTGTTTTAATTATTTGAGAATTTCTGTTGTTGAATACTATAGTTTTTGTTGATTAATTTTAGGAAAATTTTGATGCTGAAATCACTTAATGCTGCTGCGTTGAGCGCGCATAAACGTGTATTGTTGTCATTATTATTATTGTTTACTTTTTCTATTTTTATATATTTTTTCTTTTTAACTTAATTTTTGATTTTCTATTATTTGTTTTTTGTATTTTATTAGAAGTAGCTGCATATGTGCCTTTCTGTATAATGCAAAAGAGTTTCAATTAATTTTAATCTAATTTCTATTAATATTTAATTGAATTTTTGTTAAATTTTATCAATTATAACTGAATACTACTGTAATAGTGCAAATCAAAACAAGTCTTTTTCACCAGTACAAAAAAGTTTCGGTTAACCGTCACCGTTCGGACCAGGGCTGTGACGGATAAGCGAATAAACGGATAACACAAATCTATATATCACTGCTGGCTTAGGAAGAAAGCGAAAATAAAGTCCTTTAAAAGGGAATAATATATAAAATTTGTGTTTAATTTCACAAAACGATAAATATGAACTTCAACATAAGAGTAGTATATACTAAGTCCTTCCTTTCTCATAAATCTTTAATAGCAATCTTCCTATTCCTTGTATTCCACAATTAACACGCAATGGCTTCCCATCTCTAATACGTTACTCAAAACCTGTGCATTGATGTAAGCTTCCTCATGTTGTTCGTCATCATCTACATTCATCATTTTTCTTTCAATCACTCCGTGTTATTCAAGACATTGTATATTTTCCTTTATTTTGTTGTCAATTCTATGTGTTAACACCAGCTTTGTAAATTCTTCATTGTCATTCTTCTCTTGCTGTAATTTTTTTTTTGCAACTCAATCAAGTCCACCTACATCTATACCAACCCGGATAGGAGCGACATGAGCTCTAGAGACGGCGGTTTGGTGTTCAAGTATTAACTGTAAGAGTAGTAATGTGCAGAAATGACGGACTAGAATTTTGTAGACGATGACGGATAACAGGAACTGATGGTTAAACGAATGACGGTTAATCGAAGTTTTACTGTACTTGTAAAGTCAGAAATCAAAGGTTAAGAAGCTAGAGGGCGCTTAGTGTTGAAGAAGGTATCTTAAGTAACAAAATCGAATTCGTGGGGATCAGTGGCGAATCTAGGATTCGGGTCGGGGGGGGGGGCGGAGGTCATAAAAACTTTGCATCGTCGTGATGAATGTCAAACCTCAAGAATCAAGTAAACCAAAACATTTTAACTTTACAGACTTTACTCACCTGACAATAAGAATCATAAAAAACTATACAATACTTTCGATAATTTAACAAAAATTACAATGAAATAACTAGCCAAGAAGTGTCTTCGACCGCGTCAAAGCTACAAGAACGAGTAAAATGACTACAAAATTAGGAAAATTTTCGAGCCTGTCAAGCCAGAAAGTAATGTTGAAATGTTTTTATTATTTTTTAAAAAGAGGGAAATTAAGAAAAAACGGTTGTAATGATGTTAAATAAAATCAAGAATTCTGGCTTGGCTCGGGGGGCGGGAGGGGGCTGTAGCCCGATAGCCCTCCTGGATTCGCCACGGGGGATCATTTATTATTATAATAATTGTTTTATTATTATAGTGTCAGACTCCCTACATAAAATGCTTATTGTCATACCCGCTATTTGAAATTTTCTCCATCATGTAAAACAGTTTTAGTGGCAAATTGCAACAAACTTTCAGTTTGTGGAATCACAAGGTTACAGGCAGATTCACAAGGTCGTTCATTCAATGTTACAAGGAACTTAATTAAGTTTATCTTGCCAGGACGAAATTTGCATGACTGAAATTCTTCTTCGAATGAAAAATAATAACAAGAATGACATGTTTACTTCGTTTGAGAGGCTGCTGTTTGCTTGATGAGCAAATAACTAATTCCTAAAGTTAATTTCCAACACTGCAACAAATGCATTAAATCGGCCCTGTTTTTAAGCTGGTAAAATCAATGGAAACTTGAAAGAAATAACAAATTGCACTTGGAAAATTCTATTACAAGAAGATTGTGCAATTTGCTTAGTTTAAAATTTGATATTTTATTAAAATATTGTTACGAAAATCGTCCAGCGAATGTATGGTGAAAGCAGTCCAACAAACAGGATAATGGAGAAAGACACCTTATTCTTAAATATTCTGGAAAACACGGAGCACAGGAAACAGGAAAAAAACAGCACTTGCACAAATTAGTAACACAAGCCGACAACAAATCAATAATAAAAACGTAATATCACGAACAATGACGCTCAGACTTTAAAAGCTGACTAACTCCCAATGCGAACAGGATTCCAAAGAGAATAATTCCTCGTTGAGTAGGTCGGTATTTATATCCTTTTCCGCCAGGATGTGAAGTCACATAGAACTCTCTTGAAGATTCTCCATAATTCCGTTCCTTATAGAGATAGAGCGACAATTCTGGTTTTTTCGAGAGCCTTCATTTTGTCGACAAAATTTTCACCAGGGTCGGGGTCACTGACTTCCATTCTTCCGGCATTCAATAAAACCTCTGTAAATGTCTCTTTCCAACTATGGGACTAACATGGCTGGGAAGCGATATTACAGGTTCGCAACATTATAGTTGCAAAATTCAATATAGATGCACTAAGTATGACAGAAACATACAATTTTGGTGTAAAGATCACATACAAAATTTCATCTGTCGTTCTCGTTGTGTTTTTGAATCATTGTATTCATAGACAGACAGACATATTTCTAAAAATGATTTTTTGGACACAGGAAGGTGTAGAACGTGAAGATTCATCAAAATATCAAAGTCGAATTTTTCGATGATTACAACATTTTCTCCTTCTTTCTGTCCATTTCTTCTGATTTGACACGGTATGTCTCATGAAGATCCAGTTCCAACAGACATCAAGCAAATCCAAATCCAATTCTTCAAGCTATGCTTATTTTGGTGTGTATTGTCATCTCTATAATCATCCTGACTGAGTTACACTGACTTGTAAAATACAGGGTGCACAAATTATTAGACCCATTTCAAAAATTAATTTTAAAAAATCCCTATAATGTAGCAGTTTTGTTTTTTTAAATGAGTGAGTAGCTCAATTTTTTATATATATAGGTAACTCACCGTTACAGCGAATTAAATCTGCTGCAGCGGGAGATTCCCAGTGCAAGTGCCAAAATGGCTGCCATGCAGTAGAAGGCACGGAAGAAGTCTCCCTCACTCGTTCAACAACTCCATCTGAGACCGATGGTCGTTCAGCCCCTTTCCTATGATGCACATTTCCTGTTCCCTTAAATTGCTCTTACCAATGCTTGATGGAGTTCTTACTTGGAGGCTGGCAATTTCGATACTCTAGGCGGAAGCGTCTTTGAACTGTAGCAATTGATTTACTTTCGTGGAAACAGAAACGTTCCTTCAGCTGCACGGTAGCCATTTTGATACTTATTTGTAATCTCCCGTTTCCAGCTTATCTGGTGCTGTGGATCGCACAGTTCCCCTTCAGCTTAAAAACGTGGCAGGAGAAGGAAGGGGAAAGCTTCAGCTCTTTAACTACGCGTGGTCGCAGGCGGAATTCGGAGCTGCAACACCAGACAGTTCTAGTTACTTGTAGTTACTTTTCCCTCTGCGCATAATCTTCGTGCAGTGAAAAAATAAGATAGGGAACTTAGTTTTCTGCCTCAGTTTTTACTCGTGGTTTATTTGAAGATCGAAATCGTTTAATGCAAAATTTGGGTAGATTGTTGATAGATTTGATAATAATATAAATTGAGAAATAATATAAATTGATTCAATTTACACACTGGAAAAAGTTGGGGGTGCTGCAGTTCCGCAGTCCCTATGCTCGAGCCGCCCTTTATGTGAAATACATAGGTAAATGAACAGGGTGGTCATGAATTATCGGGTCCATTTAAAAAATCAATAAAAAATCCCTATAATGTAGAATTTTCGTTTTTTTTAATGACAGAGTAGCTCAGAAAGTTTTTTCAGATAGACAACGCACCGTTACAGCGCACTAAATCTGCTGCAGCGGGATCTTCCCAACGCAAGTGTCAAAATGGCTACCAGGCAGCAAAAGGCACATCTGACACGTCTCTGGTTCCACAAAAGCAAATCAATTGTAACAGTTGAAAGATATTTTCGCCTATCTAGAGTATCGAAGATGTCAGTCTCCAAGTAAGAACTCCATCAAACGTTGGTATGAGCAATTTGTAGGAACATGAAAGGTGCTTGACGGCCATCAGTCTGAGACGAATTTGTTGAAGGAGTGAGGGAGACTTTTACTCTTTAATTGCTCATGCCAACCTTTAATGGAGTTCTTACCGACAATTTCGATACTCTAACCGAAAACGTCTTCGAACTGTTACAAATTATTTGATTTCGTGGAACTGGAGACGTGCCTTTTGTTGCACAGTAGCCATTTTTACACTTGCTGTTGGAAATCTCCTGTTGCAACAGATTTAGTAGGATTTCCTTTATGAAAAAATATTTGAGCTACTCTCTCATTTAAAAAAAAGTTGCTACATTATAGGGTTTTTTTTTATTAATTTTTGAAATGGGTTCAGTAGTTTATGACCACCCTGTATTTCGAAAGAGAATCTTAAGAAATACCATAAGCCAAATTAAAACTCTGAATATTGACATACTTGAAGATAGTTGGTTCTACTTACATTTCTCTCTCATTCTCTGGTCATTATTTCTCTCATAAGTCTTTTAAACGTGAAACAAACTCCATATTCCTCTTTTTCTCCCTTATCAAGACGAAATCAAGATCCTGTAGTATCACTTTAATATTTAAAACTTATGAACTGATCAGTTATAGACGTTAGCAATTTCCGTTACTTTTTCAAATAAATAAAATCTTGAAATTAGTTTATATAAGTTCAAGTTTATTATGAGGATTTTTACATGACGATAATACTTTCCTGTTGTAGGAATACAGAAAAATAAGACAATTCGCTACTTTTAAGAAATATCTACTCGCAATACTTTTTGATTTCAATAAATTTTCTGTGGTTTTGGTACCCCACTGTTTTGTCGGGAAATATTTTTGTAACCCCAAGTACTGTTCAGCAACGGATTCCGAGACTAGCACCTTTGGACGATTTTACACCGGAAAGGGGTGTCGGACAATGAGTCATATGAGCGCATTTCCGGAGTTCTTTGTTAGATCACGCTCAGTAAAATGTAAACATCACCCTTCCATTCTTCACTTTCCTCCTATTTTGATGAAAATAACTCCGCCCGGCGCATGCGCAAAAGCGCGGAAGGTTTCTGAATCCGTTACTAAACAATATAAGTATATACGCTACCCTTAAGGTGTATAATTAAGTTATTTCATAGAATAACTTGATATTCAATTAGGTAATTCATGAAATGTCTAGTTATTCTATGAAATAGCGGATCCCACGCTTAAATTGTAAAAAACACATTTACACACGAAATGAGAATCACATATTAAACATATATACTGATAAATGAAAAACCATTTGATAGATTTTTATAAAAAATCTTCACTACAATGCCTTTCTAAGTAGTTATTTTTATTACTAATATTGAAAAGCCGAAAAAATATCATTTTGGAACTTTTGCGACTCAAAAATTGTACTTCCAGACCACATTTGGAATTGTTACCCCATATTTAAAGAATTTCTGTGCATGGAATGCTAGAAACCGAGATGAAGTTTTAGGATTCAGATTGAGCTAATTTAAAACCAGGGAAATAGGCTTAAAAAATAAACAAAAACCTGTTTCGAATCACTTGTTTGTGCAAATTGCATTCCCGTTATTTTTTCCATTTCTTCGAAGTATTATAAGGGTATAAAAGGTTATCTTTATCAAATATATAAAAACAATGATTATATATATTCTCCGTAACTTCGAAACTTCGATCTTTCTTGATTAGCCTATATCCTGCATTAGAAGGGAAACCTAGCCACAGCGGCATGCCGAGAAATTTTCCTTCCAGGAATTTGATCTACTTTAATTTGTCTTCTCAGGTAAGATTAGTAATGTTATTAATAATCATAACTTGTCATCAATATTTCATTTGGGTTGAGAATTTCCTATAATGGCGCCAGAATAATGCCATTATCAAGAGAGATTTTTATGGCTGAACAACGCAGTCATAATTGCACATTACCTTTAGGCCTTGTCAAAACCACTTTATTTAATCGGCTGTTGTCAATTATGGCATGTTAACTGAAGAAAACCTCCGCGTAAATAAAATAATTAGCTTTTCATAGAAAGAATAAGTTGACTAGAAACTTGCCACACGTAAACAACAGTTTGCATTGGAAACTGCGATTCAAATTTGTGGTTCAAAAGAAGCAAACTGTTTGAGGTCAGTCAAGCAGATCGACGCCTTTGTGGTGAACTAAAGTAGTAACCTTTTCAATGAATCAGCATTAAGAAAACTAAAATGATATAACAAATAGTAAAAAGTTTTCTTTGAAGTTTAAAATCATTTCTGTTATGTATCTTGTTAAAGACGCGAACTCGACTGTTTACCCTCAATACAGTTTTCCTGAATTCATCCTGAAGCCGGCCCAAATGCTTCAAAATTAAAGTTGCTTACAAAATTCTGTTCTAGCTTAGTTTGTAACTACTCTTAATTTTGTTAAATTGAGTGTGTTGCCAGCAATGTTTGAAATTCACATATTCAATTCAGTGCTTTGACCAGGGGAGGGGAACCTTTTTGCACTAAAAGGCCTCATAAAATTTCGGCAGTTGGGCAAAAGGCCGCACGAGCAGAATGTTAAAGGTTAATGTTCTGTAATTATTATTATATTAGAGACAAGTATGTGATTTCAATGCAGATTGTAAAGCCGCATAAGAGACTCAAAAAGGCCACATGTTGCCCAACACCTTGCCTAGGCAAAACATTGATTAATATTGTTTTAATGTTTTACATATTGTTCGCGCCAACTACTAGTTTGACTCCTTTTCTAATTTATAGCAACCCATTGACGCCGCCATCTTGCATCTATGTCAAAGTTAGTCAGGGTTGTCATATTAGCCTTCTTAAGGCCAAATTCTGGAAATTTGGCCTTTTTTCAAAGCTCTTGGCCTTAGGAATTTTCATTTGGCCTTAAATTCATTTTTGGCCTTTTATTAGCTTTATTTTTGCTTATGACTTTTAGAACGTTTCTTAATATATAATTGTACTATTTTCTCGATAAACTTTTGATACGACACTTTTCAAATGGCCTACAGTGAGCTGTCAAACGAAGTAGCTCCAGTATAAGAAAGGCTTCTGTCCCCTTTCTTCAAACAGTTTTAGTCAGAATGCCTCTAGAAGAAGCTATGCTTGTCTCTGTACAGCATATAAGAACCATTTTCTCTGTTTTTATTTGTTTCTTTTCAAGGTCGAATTCGTTTACAAAAACTTCAACACAAAAGCGTGAAATATTAATATTATTATTATAAGTTGAGAGAGAGAGAGAGTGCATCGCATTGCAGATGTTTTATTATAATCACATTGAAAAATAATAAAGAACATTATTATTAACGGGGGTTGATATATTTCGCTCGAACATTTCATTCTGCACCGGCAAGAACAGAATTTCTTCTTCTTTCTTCTTTTTTTGCAAAGCCGTGTATGTAAATGTTTTTTTAAAAAAATTCTTTAAATTTTAGTTTAATAAAAGAGTATTATATATATGCCAATGTGGTGGGATTCCTTTTAATGAAGGGTAGTCATTTTCTTATAACAAATAAGGGAGAAATGAGTGCAATGATCAAATTTGGCCTTATTTTAACGACGGTTTGGCCTTATTTTCCTATTTTGATCTGGCAACCCAGGAGTTAGTAGAAGTTGTTTGGTTTTCATGTGTGCACGTGGTATGAGCATCGTAGCTAGCCCATGTATTTCACATCATGTTTTTAATTATACAGTCGGCGCTCGTTATAACGACCACACATTATAAAGACCACTCCATTATAACGACCAGTGATAAAATCCCCAACTGTGTTTCTTATGCACGCTATGTTATTTTACTTCCGGTATAACGACCGTCCAGTGTCGTCTAATCCCAATACAACGTCCGAATTCAGAGGACACTCTTCCCGGTATTTTTCCATAAAGAACATGTTTCTAAACGTGTAACTTGAAATGACCTTGATTATTGTATTTCCAAGCTTCGTAGATGTAGAGTCTTCAGTATTACAATTAAACTTTGACAAGGGGGGGGGGAATTGCCACCCACCACAGCGCGGAAATTAAAATAGCCTAGAATAAAAAATGTTTCAAGTGCTATTGAGACTTTAAAATGGTTTTTGAAAGGCAAGAAAATACAGAACATTATTTATCATGTTTAACTGAAATGGAAGATTATATTTTGCAAAAATCACATATGCAGAAAAAACAAACAGCCATTTCTGATTTTTTCTTTAGAAAATAAATGTTTTGTAAGTATATAACACCCTTTATTTTCTACTTTAAAATCTGTTTCAGAAATATATCTTTAATTGATAAAATTTTATTTTTACTACCAGTGATAAAAAATAAGTATTGAGTATTTTGTTGGAATCTCTTTAAAAATCGCCTATTTTTACGGAACTTCTGAGCGTGCATATGTACATTTTTTAAACATTATATCCACTATAGCGACCACTCGTTATAAAGACCTTTTGCTGTGGGACGCAGAGGGTCGTTATAACGACCGTCGATTGTATATTGAAACGCATATCTACTCTACCACATGAGTAACGCATTGGATTATACATATTCAAGATTGTTTTAGTATTTCACAACGCATTCACTTCATGTGTGACATCGCAGTTACCATGTTCAATTTTATTACTATTGTTCGCAACTGGCTCTTGCATGAGCATATTCAACTTATGCCAACAGGCAGCAGCCATTGAATTTATCTCTGTATATATTTGAATAACCTCTATATATGTAAATAAATCATATATTATAAATATCAATTTGATTCTATAGTAATTCGTTAGTTAATTATGGACAATATAGTTGATGCAATTACTGGATGCTGCTGCGTTGGGCGCGCAAAAGGTGCATTGTTATCGCTATTGTTTACTTCTTCTGTTTCTTCTGTATTTTTTGAATTCAAATATCTGTCTTTTGTATTTTATTGGAAGTTGCAGCATTTTTGCACTATTCTGTCTAATACAAAATTTAATTTTTTAACTTTTAATTTTTTATATCTTTTGTTAAATTATTTCACTTGTCCTTGTAAACAGTAAAACTTCGATTAACCGTCACTGTCCGCACCTCGGCTGTGACGAATAACCGAATAGACGGATAACGGGAATCTCTTAATAAATATGTACAGTAACGTGATTTCACTTCTGGCTTGGGACGAAAATGATAATAAAATCCTTTAAAAGTGAAAACTGCATATATGTTGTATTTAATTTTACAAAACGATCAATATAAACTTCAATATAAGAGTAGTTATGTACAGAAATAAGTAACGTGATTTCACTTCTGTCTTGAAACGAAAATGAAATCATTTAGAAATGAATAATACATACATGTTGTATTTAATTTTA
>BGPR01000083.1:1423612-1490978 GCA_013235015.1 Araneus ventricosus
AGGTTAAGTTGTATTTAGGCTCGGAATTTTAAGTTATATTTAGGTAATATCAGGTATTTTAGGTATTTAGGTTAGGTTAAGTTGTATTTAGGCTCGGAATTTTAAGTTGTATTTAGGTAACGAGAATTATACCTGAGCACACAATCCACTTTCTAAATTTTCATGCCCACCACCTTGAGGACTTCTTACACGCCTCGTCAGGCTTATTGCGCAGACATCGTACTCGCACACGAAGCATCTTAAGCGAAATCGAATCTCGAAATAGCGTACTGAGGAGTATGACATACATGTTTTAATATACAGGGTCAGCCAAAAGTTCTTTGCACATTTCAAAATTTAATAAATAATCAAAAAATTGTGAAATCAGTATGCGCTTTTCACTAAATTGCATTACGAGACGTAGAGTTTTTTTCCATAAAGAAATAGTTAATAAATTAGAAATTTAATTTTAATAAATGTCTGCACCGCAAAACATTATACGAATTGTGCAAAGATAATGACAGTACATAACAATGCATTACAGAATTTTTCACAACAGAACACATTACACTGCAAAATACAAAACTGCGTATTAGATGGCTACCACAAGTCAATGCGAGCACCCCTTGTAGCTCGAGCCACATCGAAACGATAGTCAAGTTCAATCCATGTATTTGCTAACGTAGACTGTGAAATAGTGTTAATTACTTGGGTGATTCGTACCTTTAATTCTTCTGTATTCGTTATCTGTGAGGAGTAAACCTTTTTCTTGACATATCCCCACAAACAGAAGACCGGGGGGGGGGGGTAAATATGGAGAACGAATTGGCCATAGTATTGGACCATTCTTTATGGCAGAAAAAAATTATGCCGCGCAATGCAATTTAGTGAGAACCGCACACCAATATCACAATGTTTTGATTATTTATTAAATTTTGAAATGTGCCAAGGACTTTTGACCCACCCTGTACTATATTCATTCACAGACTGTCATAAAGAGTTACGCAGTCGATGGCTTTAATTTATTTGCGATCTCTGATTTCTTTCTTGGAAACTCTCTTAAAAAAATGATCAAATAACATCGTAGAACTATTCTTTAAGCTCAAGAACCGGCTAATATTCTGTCTCAGAACACTGAATTTGAGTTCGAATTGGGCACAGAAACGTGACACATTGTTTCTAAGCAATACTTGTCACAGATATACAACTATATCATGCTTCTTTATAATATCAGTGTTTTCAAATTTTTCACCTCAAGATTCTCATCAAATTTTGACGTGGACGCAGCATTAGTTTGCGAGTAATAGGAATACTTTTATGAAGGAAAGAAGAGATGAAAAGAAAATTGATTGGATAAAGGAAGTGCATTTCGGTCTCCTACTCTTGCGTACATACAAACAATATTGCCACTTAAATAACAAGAATTTCAGCAATCACTGTGATTATATTAATAGCTCTCATGCTTCTTACCAAAAATAAATACTAGACTTTTCAATTTATCATTATTTTATTTCGCATTCTTTTGATGGTAACAATTTGTATATTATTCTATTTTTCATTTTGTGGCTTTTAATTTAGTTTACTTATATTAACGTCCCGTTTTGAAACAAAACAAGGGCTATTTTGGGACGGACCTCGTAATTTTGAACCGCTGTCAGATGGCGAGGACGACAGCTGAGCTGGCATCTCCTTTCCGTATTTCCGCACCACACCAGCCTTCCCCTCCGGCTCTTTAATGCCTTAAACCCAGTAGGGTAGGCTAGGTCGGAGTGGGTTGTGTAGCACAACACCAGCGGGAGGACGTTGGGCCCCCTACTTATGATTTAACATGAAACAGGCCCACATACACGGCGGATCTTCAATAGAATCGGGTTTGGAACCTGGGACCCTCCGGCCCGATACCTAGAGCTTACCACTAAAGAACCACGGCCTTTCAATTTGTGGCATTATCATGCTAAGCTTTAGACATCATTATTTCTTCTCATTTCTATTGCAAGATGCATGTTAACAGAAATTTTCTCAGGGCAAGAAACTGCATCTTTAAAAGCAAAGTTTTGAATAGAATATACAAGAGAGATAACAGAAGAAGGGAACTGTCTGCTTAGTCTCCGTTTATAAAATGTACGAAACAAAAGGGAAAAATACTTTCATTCGTGACAAAATTGTAGCGAATGTTGTTAGAAGTAACTAAGTTGAAAGTGTTTGTTCTGGTGGGTATTGGACATAACCTACTCTAGTATTTTGCTCTTTTTGTCAAGCAAATGTTTAAAAATGTATCATTTTTCTTTTAGTCGCATTATTTTAATTAAATCTTTCCTCGAAGACCCGTTGGATTCAACTGCAATCATCTTTCAATATATTTACGTTAACATGGGAATCATGCTTCAGTTATATATTCGTCATTATAACGAATCAAATATTATTATCTTTAATTTCAATAATTTATCGTACTACAATTTCAACAACATTCGTATCTTCAGTGGATTTTTCGTTTTAAAATTTAGAATGTGTAGATAAAAACTTTAAATATATTATTAATTGCGTCTTAATCCTAAAATTAATCTTCCCAGTATGGGGTCCTTTCTCGTGATGTCACAATCGCATTAAAAGCGTGATTGCGCATGACATGTATCAGTAAATTACATCTCATCTTACGTCATGTTCTTTTTCCATCTTCAATATGCGTAAGGGTTTCCAAAATGATATTTTCTCGACTAACTTGTCATATGTCTCGTGAATGTGAATCGAATCCATGAAAAAAAATTATGATGCCTATTTTATGGTTATATTCACTCATGTTGTTTGTGTAGATCCATATACAGGGTTCCCACTTATATCTGTTACATCCCTCTTAACTTCTAAACGGTGACAGCTTAAGCCATAAAGTTGGTGTCTAGGTTTAGTAAAAAGCCTATGCGCTACTCGATGAGACAACTTACAACGCCATCTATCGCCAAATTTTTGAATTAGCGGTCCTATCACGAAAACGGTACAAGATACTGGAAAAAAGTCAATTACAAAATTGTAGATCGTCTTCGATTTAGTACGAAAAGACACCTTGAGTGCAATAATGCGGAGAAAAAGACGTATAAAATGCACATTTGTTTGCTCGCATTTTCGGAAATTTTGACGTCTTATGACACGAATAAAAGGAGAAAATGTTATTTTTCGGGCAAAAAATTATCCCATTATACTTTTTCTTGTGGAAATAACTCAAACAGCAGTACCTTTCCGCTAACATTGTAGGACGTATTACGGTTGTTTGTGTTTGCGCACCAACTATATGCTAAAACGTGTGCGAAGTGAAATTTAAACAAGGACTCAAATCTGCATTGTAGATGACGGAGAGCACTTTGAAAACCGAAAATAAAGGTATATTGTGATGACTAATTGTTTTTTCTCGTTTTAACCCGTTTAGAGACGTCACAGTTTCGGAAATCGAGAACAAACAAATGTGAACTTTAAACGTTAATTTCTTCGTATTAATGTGTGCAAGGTATCTTTTTGTACTAAATCGAAGACGCTCTAAAATTTTGTAATTGACCTTTCTTCTGTATCTTGTACTGTTTTCGAGATAGGACCGCTAATGCCAAAATTTGCAGATAGATGGCGTTGTAAGTTATCTCATCGAGTAGCGTATAGCTTTTTTAGTATAGCTAGACACCAACTTTATGGCCTAAGCTGTCACCGTTTAGAAGTTAAGGTAGGGTGTAATGGATATAAGTGGGAACCCTGTACATAAAACTCAACGTACGTATGTATGTGTATGAAAGATCATTTCTAAGAAAGCAGGTCCTAGTCGATTTGATGCAAGTAAATATTATTTTTATTCCATACCAAGACGAAAACGCAGGTTCATTCCAGTAGAATAGAGACATTTAAATATTTGGAGGATAATTCAGTTTGATCGAAGCCATGATCAATGTTCAAAAAGTGAGCTCGAAGGCGGCACGTCTTTCAGAGTCAGCTACATGATTAAAAAGGGGAAGTTGCGCCATCGCAGCGAGCTTAAATAGAATTTTAAAAGCGGGGAATACCCGAAAGCTTTAGAGCTGTTGAAACTGGACCTCAGAGAGTTAAAGTGACAATTAATTGTATACTAGAGTTTAAGTAGAAATAATTCTATTAATTAAAATTTTAAGAAGCGTTTTTAAAATTAGGAAAATGTTAATTTATTACATGTATATGTTTGTTCCAACATCACTTCCGAACGGCTCGACCAAGTTAATGAAACTTGGTGCACACGTTCTTCATTAACTGACTTGAAATAATGTAGGGGTGAATATGCCCTAACCCAGTCCCTTAGGGTAGGGCGGGACAAAGTCCCCAAAATACATGTAACAAAGAGGCCGATTGGGAAATTTGCCGATTTTGATGAAATTTGATACACATCTTACTCATTAGCCGAGTTGAAGTACTGTAGAGTTAAATATGACGTAACCCAGTCCATCAGAGTCGGGTGGGGCGAAGTCTCCAAAACCATGTAGCAAATAGGTCGATTGGCATGCTTGCCTATTTGAGTGGCTTGGGCAATTGTGATGAAACTTGGTACACATACTTCTAACTAGCCAACTAAAAATATCATAAGAGCAAATAAACGCTAATCCGTCAGAGCAGTGTGGTGTAAAGTCTTTTAAATATGTTTAATAAATGGGCCGATGGGCATGAAATTTGATATAGCTAGGACAATTTTTAGGACCCTGCGCCCTTACGCTCTAGGAAAGGGGATGTAACATGGTGTAATAGTATATATAGTCCTCCTAGGCTGACAAAATAGTGTATGGGTAACGCTAATCCAGTTAATCACAGAAGGGTGGAGCAAAATCTCCAAAATACATGTAAATTATTAGGACGATTGACATGCTGATGGATACAGAGAGAGGGATTTTGATGAAATTTGGTGCATATGTTTCTCAGAGGATGATTAAAAATACTCTATGGGTAAATAAACTCTACTCCAATTCCTGAAGGTAGGGTGAGGTAAAGTCGTTTAAATACATCTAATAACAAATGGGCCAATTGACATGAAAACTGATACAGTTGGGATTATTTTGATGATACCGGACACATATGTTCCTCACAGGCTGATTAAAAGTACTGCAGGGGTAAATAAACGCTAATCTAATTCCCAGAGCAGGGTGAGGCAAAAATGTCAAAATTCATGTAAACTCTTGAGCCGATTGACAACATATTGGATATGGCTAGGGCGATTTTGATGAATTTTGGTACATATACATCTACTTATCTAACTCAAGATATTGTAGGAGTAAATAAATGCCAACTCATTCTCTGAGGTTAGGATGGTACAAACTCATTTAAATACATGCGGCGAATTGACGATTGACATGAAACTTGATACGGTTGGGGAAATTTGATGAAACTTTGTACTCATGTTTCTCATTAACCGATGTGAAGTACTGTTCGGGTAAAAAATGACCTAACCTAGTCCTTCGGTGTAGGTTGGAGGAATGTTTTCGAAACCCCCCCCCCCCAAAAAAAAAAATGGACTTATCGAAATTAAACTTAGCTCGCAGATTTCAGAGTGTCGAACTGAAAATATGGAGGTGTTAAATCTTCTTTAATCAACCCTTTGGGATGATAACTACCGATAAGACACGTAGAAATGTTAATTTAGAACGGTTGGAGCAATTTTTACGAAACATGTTTCATTAGTTGATTTAGACACTTTCATTGTTGGAATTGTAGTTGAAGAATGGCTCTCGCATTATTAAAAAAAATGCATTATTAAGAAATGGACCCTGTCTTGCACTCTTCTGTGTCCCAGGTAGCACGTAATATTGTCTAATATCATCAAATTCGAAAAAGTAATATTGTACAATATTTTTCCCAATATTGAAACAGTGTAAAACGTAAGACTTTTTCAATACTGTACAATGTTTTTTTTCATAATATTGGATAATGTCATATAATACTGTATAATATTATACCATATTAAATAATATTGTACTATACTGAATAATATAATATAATATTGCATAATATAACAATATAGTGAATATTTTAAAAATACATTTTAGAAGCATGGAAAAGCATTAATAACTTAATGCCTAAGTGCTGAACTTCTGGATAAGGCTTGGTTATTCTTTGAGCACCTCTACTTATTTGAACTTAGCTTACTTTTAGCTTTGAACCCGGGACCTTCCGCATACCAAACAGGGACCTTACCACTGGAACAGCTAGACTTGCATCAGAGAGCGTAAATGATGATAAGAAAATGTACTTACAAAGTTCGGATCGCTACGAAATTCTGTGCACATTAACAATTAATACGAATAGTATTTTTAATTAAATTATCTTTTATCGTTACAATTTCGAGTTCAAAATGAAATTAGAAGACAAAGAGGAAGCAATTTTAGCTCTTATATCTAAGTTTGCTAATTTAATAAATTAAGGCAATAAGGTTTAAAAGTAATTATAATAATATGTTTGAAAGGTTTTGAAATAATTTTGAAATTTATTTATTCCTCTTTCAATGTATTACGAGAAGCCTTTAACATTTATAATTACAGTATTGATCGACAATCAAATACATTAAGTGGAGGGGAGGCATTCAAAGACATTTAACAAATGGACCAATTAGCATGAAAGGTCTGTGTCCTGGGTTCCTAAAATAATAAGATGTCCCTAAAAATTGGCTAACAATACAAAAATTAAATATAATACTGTATATTATGATATATGATAAAAAAATTTTGTAATATTAATTTATGAATAATTTCATCATCATTAAATCAATAACAATAAACAATATGTTAATTATAAAATATTGTGCAGTTAAATGTCTTCCAAAGATTTTGACGTGAAAAGACAGAGCAAAGCCAGATACTTTGCTAGTACAAAATTTTAAAAAATATACATTGAATAAAAAGATATAGCATTCAAGTTAAAACATTCATTTCTGCAAATTCAAGAGAAAAATAACCAAATGTAGAGCAAAAATAAACGCAAACAAAATATTTTGATACGAAATTTAGTATTTTTTTCCAAAAACTGCGAATTTTTTGCTTCCATTCCGAAACATTTGGAGTTGTTTTTATTCTGTGATGTTCGCCAAAATATCTTGATTCGTATGTTGAAAAGTTAGATGATAAAATCAAATGAAAACATTGATTAGATTATTTTTTCATCCTGAAATTCCGAATACATAAATATTTACAGCTTTGTTGACTAGTTTTCAATTCCATTTTGTTTCATAAGATTCTGTTATTGACTTTTTATTTTCATCTTTTCAGGACTGCTCCAAAGCGAATTACTGCAAGTTACTCTGAAAACATATATTTAATTACAAATGTGATCAACCCCTTGTTTATGTACAATAATCGATGTAGCAGCAAGTAACATTGGGGTAAATGTGATAGATTTGTTTTATTTATCGTAAAAATATAGTACAATAATCAATGTAACAGCAGATAACATTGGAGTAAATGTGATGGATTTATTTTATTTATCATAAAAAAAGTACAATAATCGATGTAGCAGCAGGTAACATTGGGGTAAATGAGATGAATTTATTTTATTTATCGTAAAAATATAGTGCAATAACCAATGTAGCAGCAGTTACCATTGATATAAATGTGATAAATTTATTTCATTTATCGTAGGAACATAGTATAATAATCAATGTAACAACAGGTAACATTGAAGTAAATGTGATAGATTTATTTTATTTATCGTAAAAACATAGTACAATAATCAATGTAACAGCAGTTACCATTGAGATAAATGTGATAAATTTATTTCATTTATCGTAGGAACATAGTATAATAATCAATGTAACAACAGGTAACATTGGAGTAAATGTGATAGATTTATTTTATTTATCATAAAAACATAGTACAATAATCAATGTAGCAGCAGGTAACATTGAGATAAATGTTATAAAATTATTTTATTTATTGCAAATACATAGGATATCCCTAAACAACTGTCAACGTGATCGTATTTCCAATGAATGCTGTCTGGGGACTCGATAACTATGTAGGCCGTTATGTCGAGAGCAGGAACGTCACGTGCATATCCATTGAGAATCTGCAGTACCCCAAGACATTTTCAGTGTATGAATTTAATTACTAATTTATTTAATTTCATAATTAATATTTAAATACATGATCAACAATTTAGCGCAACTAGTAAAAATAGTTCTTGAACACTCCTTGAAGGAAGAAATTATGTTTTAAAAAATTGCCTCTATACTTAAAAATAATTATACTTTAGCAGTTATACTACCATTATGGAAATATGATGGTTTGCTCATATTCTGTAAAAGAATTTGCTGTTTAAGAGGAAATAGGTTTTTGCCTAAGTCTTTATAAGTCTCTACAAAAAGCATTTTAAAACTCAAATGCTTTACAATATTTATCAGAACCCCAAAATTCATATGAAACTTAAATTGTAAAAGCAGGAATTTCCTGCAGAATTCTCATATCTGCGCATATTCGTTGGTTAGGCAGCTTAAAAAAATGAGAAACGTAGAATAATTTATCAGCCTCGAATAAAATTGTTTATATGCATAAAAATTCAACTAAATTCTTAGATTAAATACACAAACAAATAACTTAAAATACATCTCCTTGGTTTTCTAATTTAAAAAAGCTGTGAGTAAGTGAAAGAATTCATCTGTCTCCTGAATTTTTGATGTAAAAAAAATCTTTTTTTTTTAATATTTGCCATTCACGAATACATCTATATATTCCTTTTAATTTTGATTAAACATCTGAGAAAATCAAACATGTTTAGAATTAGGGTAGACCGGGACTAGTTGGGCCGTTTTTTCTTCTAAGAATTTTAAAAAAATTACAATTCAACATTTTAAATTTTTTTTAACGCAAACACTATCAGTGTACATTCAGGAAGAATTCACCATAATAACATTTGAAAATATTAACTATTAATATTAATTTAAAAGCTGAAACTGATACCAAGTCGCGTGGCCCAACCTGCCCCGACTACGGGGTAAGTTGGGCCACATCACTTATTTAATATTCTGGTAAGGTAGAATTGAAGAATCATAAAAAAAGTCTTATCACATTTTACTTTTCATTTCCTGCGAACGATAACACAAGATATCCTAAAGGAAAATCTCTTTCATGCACCATTCCTTGATGAAGCCATAAAATTATAAAATTATGTGAAGCAAAAAACCAAGAGATTGAAACTACAAAACTAATAAGTTTTATGTTGAAAACAGAATTAAATGACTTCATCGTCACAATTTTCATCATTGCAGCTTCATTTCTGAAACAGCAGCTTTCATCGCTTAAGAAGAAGCATTCCCTCTATCCGATTTTTTAACATAATGGCGAACCATCTTAGCAGGTAGCCCTGCAAGAGAAACAAAATAGCATGTTGTGATCATCGCAAAATTTCTTCCATATTATTATATTTAAGGCAGATAAATAATAATGTTATTAATATTATAATAATATAAATTATAATATTAATTTAAAGAATAATATAATTAATATTAATTCAAAAATAATATAAATAATGTTTATTCAAAAAATAATATAAATAATAATATTAATTTAAATAACACAGTTAGGTTATAGATACAAATTTGGTGCATTTTTACTCAAGAAGAAGTGCAATACTGTTTTGTGCATGTACTGTTATACATGTACTGTTTGCACTTTTTTAATGGAGATGGAATCAGCTTAGAATTTTAAATTTGGTGCATATCCCATAAATTCAGATATATTTATATATCGCAGATAATGAAAAACAGTGTAGCAGCGTCATTTGATTTTACAGCAACATTGAATCACTATAGTTATTCATAATGAACATGCCATATATTGATTTGGCGTAATCCCATCTCAAAATTAAAAGAACATTTTAAAATCTTTACAAAATATTACTAAAACTGAACTTTAAATTCTATATGCATTTCAATTTAAAATATTTTAGCGTAATTATTGTCTTTTAATAACAATGGGATATTTGATATGATTTCAATTTGCAAATTTTGACCTTCATCAATATTTTTTTCCTTTGAATATAGAAGAAATTAAAAAAAGAATAATTATATATGAAATTGAGAGAACGGTTACATAAATTAATTGATTTCGAGACCTCATTCGTTACAATTAGGCTTTGGAGATACTACGTGGCACGTTCGCTCGCCATTTCCACAGGATCAACATTCTACGGGGCAAGTTGGGCAGCCGGCCGAACGTGCCCCATGCGAAGTGGCCCAACTTACCCCATGTCGCCGTTTTTGTTTCCGATGGGTGTACGAATTTACTTTGAAAGTATTTAATTAAGCAAACATGTCCTACAGTAACTATGAACAGTTATCTCTCAGAATATTATTTGTAAAAATGGAAATTGTAATATAAAAACATAGAAAAAGAAGATTATTTATAAGGAAGAAAAGTTACTCACCTTGGCAAAAATTTGAAAATTCCAGCTAGTTCGTTAGTAGATGCTGCTATTTCAATGACCTTTACGGGAAAGAAGGGAGGGGGGATGACACATACTTGGCTGGAGTAACAGCGCTATCTATCGGAAAATATTTAAAATAATCCGACTGACCCAACGTGCCCCTATGCCCAACTAGCCCCGGTCTACCCTATATTGCTTAAAATATGGAATTCGTATTTTTGGAAATTTACTTGGGCAAAATTTTGTGTGGGAAACTGTCGATGACGCATTTATTCCGAATTTTTTCTACCATTTCGCATTCGAAATATTGCAGTTTATTTCTGAACATGGATATTATACTTGTAAGAATTGAATCGGAAAATGATAAATTAAATGAAAATTATCCAATCTTAGTTCAGTTGATAGCAATCTAATGAATGCATGTGAAATTTTTTTTCTTCTTATTTCCTTTAAAAACCTAAAAAAAGCCATTCAACACAATTTTCAACGCATTCTTTACTATCTTTGCAATTTTTATGAACTGGTTATTACAAAATTTTAACTCAATTAAACAAATAAAGCATTTCAACTGTGAAGATTTTTTAATCATTCTTATGCCAGCCATTGGATGCTCAAAAAAGAAGAGAAAAAAAAAACCTCAAAAATTTTTTTGTGCAAAAGTTGTTTGATGTAAAAAAATGAACAAAATTTATTTTTTAATACAAAATTATGTAAGTCTACAATGCATATCCATATATATTCAAATCACTGAAATTACATAACATGGTTGAAATAAAAAGAAAACATGATGATGACTTTCGGATGTTACAAGAAATATTAATATGCTATTTTTATTTCCTTTATCCTGTTATTCCTACCAGATAATCTATCATACTTGTTTATTTAATTCGTTCTTGCATATTTGTGATGTACATACGTAATTTTTCGAAACAAGAACGTACTTTATTCCTTTTAGTTTCATTACACCCAGCTAAAGAACGAACAACAAGGTCACCAAAGAAAAATTCTAATCTAATAATCATGTAAACATTGAAATTTACACGCGTGTGTTTTACTTAAAGTCAATTCGTATCAATTCTGGCAGCTGGTATAAAGAGAGTCAGAAAAAAAAAAAATGAATGAAACTGACAAATGAAAAACATTTCATTCTTTGAATCAGATTCGTCAGTGAAGCTAATTTGTTGCGGTCGACTCGTATAGAGGGCGCTGTTTGGAACGAATTTTAGCGGCCGCGGACTGTTCGAGGTCTGTTATTTAGATCTCCAACTTTTCTCTCTGGGAGCAATTCTTCTCTTGTTAAATCTGATAGCAAGATCACCAAGAGCAGTTGGCTAGTTCTGACCAGAATCGAGGAGTTTTCGCTCGTACTGTGATGACCAGTAGATAAGGTTGAATGAATGGCCGCAATTGTTATTAGCATTTAGTAGAATAGAGTAGCTTTTTCATTCATTGATCAGATTTTTATAGACAACTGGGAAAGAATAAAGTTTTTGGAGAAAAGAAAGTAAGTTCTTTTGAAATACTCTCGTTTGTTGAACTTTCTATGATGAAGACTTATTTTTATCAAAGCTTCGTAACTGAGCGCTTGAATTTGTTCGTAAAATATTAGTATAGGACTTTTAAAAATTTCAATTAATCGTGGATTTATAAAATTTATTCATAAATTTAATGAAGATGTTGTTTCAATATTGTATTGAAAATCGTTGAAAGTTATTTTTATTATTGCATGTAATTTTAGAAACCGACAATTTAATAATTCGTTTCATTTATTGGCGATGATTATTTAGAAAATTTATAAAATGGCAGCTAGAGCTTTTATTTAAAAAAATTCGAAATTCTATGAAATATACATATTTATTTTAAAATAATAAAATTCAATGTATTAAATGGGTTTAATTTTTGCGTACAAATGTAGAATAAATACTTTTGCATTTAAGTATAGGTCATTTAAATTTAAGTCCAACTAATAAGATATTTTACTTAATTTTTTTCTTGAAAATTTATTGTTTTATGTTTTCTTCTATATTAAAATCTTTTACTTACAATAATGAAAAATAAAAAACGCGTACAAATACTACATGAAATAAAAAATACTTCACAAAATTTTAAAAAATGCACATTTCTTTCCTAGAATAGCGATTTTTGATCTTGATGTTAGGAAATCTGTCAAGTTAGCATTCGACGATTTCGAAAATACTACGTTCAGGGTTGCACGTATTTAAATAGACGAGAGCTTGTCAGAAAAAACAGTTCTCTTAAAAGTTCATAATATGGTGCTGTAAAAATGAAAACTACATCAGCAGAAATTACGTTTAATATGGAGTTAAAAGCTGTGCAATAAGTCATTATTTTTGCTTTAAGAAACATGTTGGGTGAACTGTGATTTAGAAATTTTATTAATGTATCATTGGTAACTTTCTGGCACTAGTTTATTTTTACTAACTTTAAGCTAATTCGTCTTAGCTTTACGAAATGATTGATTTTATTATAAGTAAATATGGCGGATTCCTTTGATCGTGGATATTTCTTTATCTTTGACAAGCAATATAATTCTGATTATTGCTATTCGCTGTTTTCAAGTAGAACTACTTTGGTATTGTAATGCAGAATAATACTTTTTGTAATTTTTTTTGTAATACTGAGATAGCAATGTTTTTGCTTATCTCTGAGTATAAAGCCTAAAATGGTGATACGTGAAACGGATTTCTCTTATTAATTTTTTGGTGAAATAAGAATCGTCTGCGATAAAACTGAATCTAAACTTCTTGAATATATTTTTATGAATATAAACAGTATTTGTAACGCTGATCGTTTTCACGTTGATTGAGGAAAATATTTATGACTATTCAAACTCTATTTTTCCGAATAAATCTGTCTGGATCTGATTGTCCTCAAACTTTTAATCTACATTAAATACATTCTCTTGTTCTTAATAAAAATATGACGAAAATTGCATTTTCTCCTTATTAATCATGTTAAATAAATTATTAATGGATTAATGCATTGAACCTGTCGGTGTAATATAAACTGGTAAGGTCTTTGCCAGGAGTGTAGTGAAGCTGAAACGCCGTTCGACCACTGCTATTTTTTACGAGAAATAAGCAAGAAAAAATTGTAAAAACTTCCTTAAAACAGCGCGATTTTTGCCCAAGGTTAGAACGTTCCTGCACTGCTTATTTTGCGACTAGACCACTGTTCTATGCATATAATAAGTTTTACACTGTAAAAGTGATACAAAGAGAGCTAACTCAATGCATGGCAGAAAATTCGGTTTTAGCAAGGCAATTCTCAATCCCTTCAGCCCTTTATGCTCAAACAGCAAGCTCCATTGGTTGAATTCGTTCCAAAATCATTCTGTTGATGTTTTACATCTTTTAAAATACACGGGATGTCTTGGGAAATATTCGTAACGAAAGGTGAAAAGTAGGGGCGAAAGTTCTTCTGTTTCCTTACTATTTTCGAAGGGATTTAGTGTAAACATGTCTCAGAAGAACCGGGTTGTCTTGATTTATTTATCTCGTTAGCGTGTTTAAAATGGTTAACAATTCTAGAGTTAACAACTATTTTTATCGCTACTTTTGATTACATTTATCTTGTTTCTAAGAATTAAGTTTGACTGAGTTCCTAGAATTGATTCTATAATTAATTGAAGTATATTTAACAGGATCGAAAGAGCTTTAATTATACATTCTTTGCACCTTGAGTTATGTAGTTTTGTATCAGAGATTTATTCCATGCAATTTTGTTATCCATTTCTGCTAGTAATAATAAGTTATCATTGTTCATCTTTTTATTTTAAGGTTTTTAATGCATTAATATTAAAATTAGTGTACTTTATAAAACAATGAAAAGTAAACTTTCATTTTCTCACATTCACGACATTCTCTTAAAATATGAAAGTTGTTTGGTCTCAAAATATTCTTGAACTAAAAAGATTTTATTTCAAGATGGCAGAATTGTAAATAAATTCTTGTATCATTTTTCATGAAACCATTTTGCTAAACAATAACCATTCATTTTAGTGATCTTTTTCTATAAAGGTTTGTATTTGAGAATCCTGTCATTTTTGTTAAGGAATAGCCTTGTTGATATGAAAATCTATGAAAACTATGTACAGATCTACAATGTAAAGGCTTTATAAGTCAAGCTCATTTCTTCCTTTTCCTCTTCCGACTTCAAGATCTTAATCCTCTGACTGCATTTCTTTATTTATTATTTATATGCAACTTTTTGAACAATGTTCAAATACCGATGGACCAAGCGAATTGTTATTTACATGCAGGGCCTTATTAGTATTATATGATTCATCGTTTTAAAATTACTGATTAAACCCATTAGCTTGTAAAAATCGTAGGTTGCAGCAAAAAAAAACAGACGAACTACCAACCCACGGAAATCGCGGGCAGTCAGAGGGTTAAGCAGACTTTTCAAAGGAACAGAATTTCAAGACCGTTAATTTTATGATTTGTTCGGCAAATAAAGCCCATTTTAATGTCAATAATATATTCTTATAATTTGAATTTTTAGAATTTGAATACGACAGTTATATACGTGAGTTTAAATATTTAGATTTTTACTATCAAATTCGTCGAATTTCCCTAGAATATAATTAATAATTGGAACGTTTATTTTAAGGAACTTAATGAGATTCAGATAGTTGCAATCAAGAGATCATGCAGTAAGTAATCATTCCTGATTCAGCAAAGCTGAAACCCTTAACATTTTCATACTCAGTGTCCCCACAACAGTATACCTTACAAGGCAATAAAAAATGCCCAAAGGCCTTTCGTACGCAGTGTCCCCACAATAGTGTACCTTACAAGGCAATGAAAAATGCCCAAAGCCCTTTCATACTCAGTGTCCCCAAAACAGTGTACCTTACAAGGTAATGAAAAATGCCCAAAGGCCTTACGATGCTATTGCCCTCTGTCATGATTATGATTAATCCATTGAAGAGTAGCTGTTACAGACTACAAGATTTTTCAAAAAAAAATCCTTGAGGAAGATTAAAATTTTATAGCGGGTGCGGATGTCAATGTGTTTGTAGGAAATTTGATTTATTCGAACCGCGTCCATAAAGTAACCAAATCCATTATTACTTCACCAAATTCATCGATGGAATATGAAAATTCTGTGAGAATATCATCAAATATCCTGCAGCACAGTTCGGGCACGCTGTAGAAATAGAAAACTTTTGTATCCATTGCCGCTTTAGTTCGAAATCTATATTTTCCCTCAGTGTGCTTAACCTTGTTCGACTGACAAATCCTTCCAAAGATCAGACATCATCCTCGAGTAGACGATGGCCTTATCTCTGTTGAGTTCAAAATACGCATCGTCATGTTGTGTGACGTCGAAGTGGCATCTGTCAACTAGTGAAAGAAGATAGTAAACCTTATCTCGAAATCTAAACGGCCTTAATGGTTTTGATTGTTCAGTGTTAAATGTTTTACCAACTTTCATTCGGTAATCGCTGTCGACAGTGTGTGTGGAACACGATCAGCAATTTTTGCTACTGCCTGAACTGCAAGTTACATCTGTATTCGCTGTCCAGATGTTAATTTTCTAGCTAGATTCTTCATTATTATGAATTTCTTTTCTTTGAAAAGTTTGACTATGAGATCAAATCTTGTTGCTGTGAAACTTCTTAAAATGAAGTTCGAATATTCTATCTTCCAATGAAAAGAAATTCTCGTATTTCATTATGCATTTAAAACGAGAGATTTTTGTTCATAAAAATCCTAAAAAAAGAAAAGGAATTTTAGTTCTGGATAAAACCAGCGGGAGTGTTCTCCCCTAAACTTTCTCGTATACTTCCCCAAAAAGGTGCCGTTTCCCCTTCCCCCGCGTGGCTAAAAAAATTAGAACCTACTGTTACCCAGAATCCAATGACTATCAGAAGGTTTTTCATTATAGTTATTGAAAAAATATCTAGGTAAAGAATCAAATTCAAAGAGATGCGTACCGAATAAAATGCATGTATCACACATTTCCACTCTTACCGGATCAAGGACGAACTGACGTAATTCGCTACTCCGTAATGAAATTCCGTTCCGTTCCTTTCGCGTGCACAGAAGATTGCTTCCAGTACGCATGCGCGTGGAGATAGCGGATTCTCTTCAAGAGTAAATTATACAGACCGACAGACAGTCAACCCTTTGACGGACTTGGCCCAAAATTTTATACGGGCCTACATTCATGATGATAAAACAGTGTACAAAATTTTATCCATCTAGCTATTTAGGTTTTTGAGTTATAGTGTTCGCATAACCGCGGACAGACAGACAGACTTCCCGTGGACGGATTTTGTCCAAAATTTGATAGAAATCTACAAATTATGTTTAAAGATCACTTACCAAATTTCATCCCTTTATCTCTAATAGTTTTCGAGTTATCGTGTTCACAGACAAACAGACACACAGACAGACATAATTCTAAAATTGTGTTTTTCGAACTCAGGGAGGTCTAAAACGTGGAGATTCGTCAAAATCTAGAGTTCGAATTTTTGGTCGATTACAATACTTTCTCTTTGTATACTTCGTATGCGAGAAAGTAAAAAGATCGTTATTATTTTTATTAATTTTATTTTATTTATTTATTCATAAGAAAAATTATGGTTTCATTTTCTTCAGTTCTATCTCAAAGAAACGAAGCAAATTTTTTCCTCTTGCTCATCTAAGAAGAAATTTTTTTTCCTGGAATATGTACGCATTTCAATATATGGGAACCATTCAACTTAAACTGTTAAAGAATTTTTTCTCTGTCATTTAGTATTTTTATAGATCTTAATACGTCATCACTCTGCTAAATGTACGAGCTGTTGGTCTGTTTTCAGGTGTAGAAAAAAGAAAACCACTTTTTTTTTGGAACTACATTTAAATATTTAAGCAAAACATATAATGCATCTCTAAAAAAGATTCAATTCGGAATTAGTTATCGCTGTACAGCTGGAATTTGACCATTTTTAGCTATCACTGCTTTCCTCTGTGGCTGTTAATTGCAAATGATATCTCACACTAAATTATATAAAATATTTATCGGGACAGATAGCATGAAACTTGGATTACCTAAAATAACAAAAATTGTGCGCTAAAATTTAATCGTGCCATAAAAAACAATAATGAAATATCTTATTAAAATATTATTATCAATGTGAAATATCTTATCCATTTTACATATCTTATCCAAAACCCATTATTTTAAAAAAGTCACGTGTTTGGCCTCTAATCTTTTATAAATGAAATTTCAGAAGGTTCGTTTAATCCCTCTTCTGGGATCACTTCTAAGACGCTTCGAAATTTAGCATCTGAACTAGGACACCTTGAGAAAACCTTTGCAGAAAAGGCTAAGACATTAATCATTCAATATGTCAAAAAGAATCGTCACCTTCTCTTATAATAGGTAACACTGTACAACGTTTAACGTTACCAGACGTTACAAATAAAATACACGCTAAATCCGTAACCAACGGTAGTCCGGGAAACGCAAGATAGGTAATCTTCTTTACCTTGGAGTAGGTGTAATTAGGACCAGCATTTGGTGCTCCAAACTGCAGATGCATTGTCTGAACAGGGATTCTCAAAATCTGGATCATGAACTCCATTTTGATGACTATTCCATTAGTTGCTTCTTTGAACTGAGGCTCAATCAGTCACTCTTCTACTCAGATGTAAATAGCTGCGTTGCATAACTTTCATTGTTTCAAAGATCTTTCTGGGGATATCATGCTCCATTTCAAAATGGAACGTCATGGGAAAGCATTCTTTGTGATGTCCCAAAACTGCTTTAATTCAGACTAGGTTAAGTTCACTTCAAAAGAGTTGGGGGAGGGGTGGACTGAAATCGTCCAAGGTTATCACAAATGGTATATCTACTTTCAAGGAGCTTTAAATGCGGTGGTTAGGGAACCAGGGACAAACATTTTTCTTGATAGTAAAGATGACTTGCAATTTTCCGTTATCAGGTTAATTCTAACCTTTGTGAAATTTTTAAGAGTAAACAAGATTGGTTATCCCGTTGATAATCAGTAAAGTGCTGACAAGTTCTGAATATTTTTTTTATTTTGTGTTAGTATAAAGTAGTATCAGGAAATGGGTTAGTCACGAATAACATTAATGTTATATTAACGCACGTTGATGCTTTGTAACTTTACTGTCAACTAAATTTGTCAGTTGCAGATGTGCCCCCAGTGGATATATAGAACTCTTAAGTCAACTGCAAATCACTTATTTATATTTTTTTTTGGGGGGGGGCGGATAATGACAGGGATATAAATACCCGTGCCAGGAAGCTGAAACTTCAAGTTGGGTTAAGGCATCTTACCGGCGATAAATCCTATGTAATATTATGCAAGAAAAAATTTCTATACGAAAAATATCCCTATTTTCTAAATCTTTTCAAATCTAAATTATTATCTAAATCTATTATCTATTATCTAAATCTATTATCTAATTATTATCCAAATCTAAATCTATTATTTTTGCCAAGAAACTTGCTTTAAATATAAAATACTTTTATGCTCCAACTGCGATTGAGCACATGAACACATTTTGAGCCTAGAATGCACCAAACAAGAGGCAAGCTTCTGGAAATAATATTATTTAACGCCATTTTCATTTGCTGGTCTCAGATAAACGGCTCTGCATTGTCTGGAGCTCGACCTTCACTTCACTTTCCTTGGAGTAGAGCTCCTGTGGCCTGAATACAACGAAAAGAAATATATAGTTGTTTCGGTGCAAATTCGTAATTCAAAGCTGAGAACTTAAAATTTAAGTTTGTTAAATTAACGCCTTGCTTTGAATGAGGCCAGTGGCTTACCGACGGGGAGGGGAGGGGGTAAAGGAGATTATAGTTGCCAGTACCAGGGGGCGCCACGAAAACAAAGCATTAGTGAGTTTATATCACTTTTTTCTTTCTCGTATATGAAGTATACAAAGTGAAAATATTGTAATGGTAAAAAAATTCGAATTTGAGATTTTGACGAACGTTTTAGACCTCCCTCAGTCCGAAAAACACAATTTTGGAATTATGTCTGTCTGTCTGTGAACACGATAACTCGAAAACTATTATAGCTACGGGGATGAAATTTGGTAAGTGATCTTTAAACATAATTTGTAGGTTTCTATCAAATTTTGGACAAAATCCGTCTAAGGGAAGTCTGTCTGTATGTCCGCGTTAATGTGAACGCGATAACTCACAAACTTAAATAGCTAGATGGATCAAATTTGTTACACAGTTTTATCATCAGGAGTGTAGGTCCGCAACAAATTTTGGGTCAATCCGTCAAAGGGTTGACTGTCTGTCTGTATAATCGCATACTTTTCAACACAATAACTTCTTTAAAAAATTACTTTGATGAATGAAATTTGGTATGAGGCCTTCTTACCTTAATGGTAGATTTGTGTCCAATTTTTATGTCAATCGATTAAAAAAGGCGCTCAAATTGCGAATTTCGTTTCCTTTATCTTACACCCAGCACTATTGGTAATCACGCCGGCTTCTAATTCCACATTCGTATTGGACGACCTTCAGAAATCGTGGTATGACGTTTCGCTTATTTTTTTTTTCTCCACTGCGTTAGGGGGTTCATGTGCGTTTCACTGCCTTTTAGCTTATTTTTTTCTCTACATGTGTTAGGAGTATACGAGAAAGTTTAGGGGAGACCACTGCCGCTGGTTAAAGCCAACTATAATGAGGCATCACACGCCATTTACGCTTCCTAAGACAATTGGAGAATGAAAAATTCGTGTTATGACTCTGATGTCACCTTCGCTATACCACTGAATGTGAATGTTATGAATGGACTTGAGGCGATCAGATGGCTAGAACACTTTGGTAGCATCTCTTTCAACAAACTTCAGTACAGTTCCAATAAGCGATAACTTGGCATCAGCGATCTTATACTGATAACTTTCATAAGTTAGCAGTTAAAACATAAACTAATTAAAAATATTATGTGCCCACTTGCCGTTGTATGTATTCCCTGTCAACAAATTGTAGGAGTACATTTCACAGTTTATTTCATTTCTGTTTAATCTTTTTAGCTGTTTTATATTTACCTGTTTGCGTGAAAAACAATGCGTCTGTTACAAGGGGGAAAATCAGAATCAGTATTGTAAGATATCAGTTGCAATTAGTTCTGTAAGATATCAAATCTGCCACTGAGTAAAATGTTTCAGGTCAGTGACAGCGAATACGGAAGGGATTGATTCATTGCACTAAAAGCGCAGCTCTTTTTTATGATAATAGGGCTAAATGTGTTAGCACGTGAAAATGAAACTTGACCGAACATGCTTCACGTGATGGTAACTTAGCGATCTGTAAAAATGATAGCGTTTTTTTTTTTCTTAATCTTTTCTTCGTGGATAGCTGTAACTGGAGTTTTCATGTGAAATATTGAATATTTGAACACGTGTGTGAGTACTCAAAGAACCTCTTTCAAATATCGTACGTATGGATGATGTAAGATTTTAAATTGGCATTTTCTATTGCAGGTTCTTTTATTGCGATAAATATATTTTAAATTGACATCTTCTATTGTAGGTTCTTTTATTGCCATAAATGTGGTTGATTTAATATGAACTAGTTTTTTTATTATAAAATAAAACTTAATCAGCAACCAATATGAAAGTCATGCATACTAACTTCAGTTTTATATTTTCGAATGTAATAGCGATTTTCGGAATCTGTAGCAGGAATAAAAGATATTAGAAATTTATTGAATATTTATAGCTTAAGGCACCAGCTCTGACGATAGTATATTAATAAAATAATAAAACTCATATTGATTTTATAATGTTCCCCTTATTCAACAAAATGGATTAAAGTCTTTAGAAATTCTGTACAATCATAATGAATAATATTGCTGCTTTATAGCGTATAGTTGAGCGATATATTCCAAACTGAAATATTATTGCTTCTCCTCAGTGATATAATTTATGAATCCAGGGATGAACTTTGAAAAATAATTTATATATATATATCACAAAAATGAATTAGCGAAACACATCATCCTCATCGTTATCTTTTCTGAATCCCCTTAACATCCAGGTAGCACAACATCTTGCTCAATATTATACAATATTGTTTGATACTGTATAATATTATATGATATTGTACAATATTATACAATATTGCGAATATTGTAAATATCGTACAATATCTGTGCTACTGGGGATTGTAGTTTATTAATTGCATAATATTATTTCAAGTTTAAAATTAAGCATAGTATATTAATATTAGATTCCTGAATATGGAATGCTAATGACGTGTGCAATTTTAAGTCACCATAGATGTTTATTAAACCTTAAAAAAACTCAAGTGCTGTCCAAATGGCATCACCATCGTTATTATTATTCTAGTTTTCTTCTTATAGATTTTTCCTACATCGCAGATTGAATTTTCACGAATTCTATACTTAAAAGATATCAAATTCACGTCTCAAAATAACAAGAAATATAAAAGAAATCCTAAAATAGTTAAAACACAATTTGTATAATACAATAAAGCGATGTGGGGATGTTGTGATTGTGGACAAATTTTGCATTGCTTTTTCTCTAAACATCTGCGAACGATATTCATATTCTGATAAACGTTACGAAGGAAAGCCTTAAGGAGTGTTTATTCTAACGACAAATATCATTTAACTTACTCAAATGCGTTGCATATCGTGGAGGTCTTTCGGTAGTGAACCTATAATTAACGAGCGGAATCGTCATTAGAATTTTGTGTCGCTATAATTATATTCCCGAAAGGCATTCTTCGATCAAACTTAATGACAGTTACCTGAAGCGAAAAAGAGTGCAGAAGGATATAGAGTAAGTTTACATCGTGCATCATATTGTGACGCACTTCTATAATGCTCGGATAAAATGAAAGTTCATGGCACTTCTAATAAAATTTCTTTGCGTTGGAAATAAACAAGCAAATTAGTTTTGCTCTTAAAAATGCATGATCATTTCTATTCTGTGAGATTTTCCGATCAATTAGTCGGACCTCTATTTAACGAAGTCGCTAAATCCCGAAAAAAAGTTAGTTATATGGAAAATTCGTTAAATAGAGATTCTCCTATTAAAATACTTTAAACTATACAAAACAGATTTTAAATTCATAAACACTAAATATTATTAAAAGTAATTAATCACACCTTTATTTTGCAAATTAGTATCTATTTGTTTTATATATCTTACTCATCAAAAAGAAATCTGCAAGGAAAACAAGAATAAAACGAAACATTGTCCGGGAATACACTGTATTTTCAATCTTAAAAAATTATATTAAAATTAATGAATTTTGGCATTTTATCATACGAGGGTTTGTTGATTTCTGCCTCATATTCATTTCCATCTTCATTATCTTCGTCTTCATCGCAATTCATTGCTGTATTGTTTTTATTTTTCACAGTCCATATCAAAACTGCCTCATCCACATCTTCATAGATACATGCTTTTAAACGTTTTGAACAAGAATTCGATGGATCAAATTTTGTATCTTATCACGATTTTTTTTTATGGTTGATAAGCTGTTTGGAGGAATACCAAATTTTAAAGCAATATCCTTTTTCTTCACGCCTTTATCCACCTCATGAAGAATTAAATTTTTTTCTTTGATGCTCAAGCACTTTCACTTTGACATTTTCCAGCTTCAAGGTCATTGTTCACCATAAAATGTATTAAAAGAAAGAATAAGTTTGAAATATTCAGAAATATTTTGAGAAATAGGGAGAAAAAAAAATATTGGATCACAAGAAAAAGTTCGTTAAATAGAGAATGAACTTCGCTATTTGGAGGTTATTTTATGAAGAAATTCGCTAAATGTTCTTGGTTCTAAGGAAAAGTTCGCAAAATAGAGAAATTCGTAAAATAGAGATTCGTTAAATAGAGGTCCGACTGTATATACTTTGGAATATCTCCTTTCGGAAAAGGCAATCCCGAAATCATTTCTATTTTATTTTTTGTGTCTTCAATGTGAAGAAATTGTCATTTTCATAAAATGCAGGTTGATAAGAAATGGTGGCTCCCCACTGTGGCAGCTCCAAAATTTTGCGCCTGACCTGCGTACATCAGCAATCTCAAAATTGTACGTACATTATCAATCGCACGGCATGCCAATCCTAGGTCAGTGATAAACCAGCGGGGGTTACCTCCCCTAAATGTTCTTGTATACTCATTTCTCAAAAACTCTCGTATAGCGTGTCAGTTCCCCGCTCGGATAAAAATTTCGAATGTGCTCTATCCCCAACAAGTTTCTCCAGGACACGTAAAAACAAGAAAACAAACGAAAATAAAATAATCCGAGCAGGATCAGAATTCGCCAAAAGGGAGAAAAAAAAAGCCAAAAGGTAAGAAACAAGCGCCAAGCAGGAGTCATTAAGCATAAGCCTTTCGTCATAAAGCCGCTGAATATCATGCACAGAGATTGCTTCCAGTACGCATGCGCGTGGAGATCAAAAGTAAAAAAAAAAAGAATTAAATATGGAATTTGAACACCCCTTTTTTAACCGATTGAGATGAAAATTGGATACAAAACTACAATTAAGGTAAGAAGGCCACATATCAAATTTCATTTATCTAAGTCATTTTGTTATGAAGTTATTTGATTAAAAATATGCGAGTTTTTGAGTTATCGTGTTCACAGACAGACAGACAGACAGACATAATTCCAACATTGTGGTTTTCGGACTCGTGGAGGTCTGAAACGTGGAGATTCATCAAAATCTCGAGTTCGAATTTTTTGACGATTACAGTACTTCCTATTCGTATACGAGAAAGTAAAAACATATAAGTTAGCTTCGTTTTATCCACCGGTGTCAGTTTAGAAAAGAACGTTAAAAATGCATTTCTGTGTGTATAGCAGGAAAATAGAGTATTCTCATGATGTCATAATAACATGACAAACATAACTGCGCATGTCAATTGACATCCAACTGCTCCTTGTCTTACGCTGTATTGTGACGCCATATCCTTTTTTTGTTGCAGTATTCATCTTGGGTACAAAATTAAATTGTCAAGGCCAATTTATTATGTATCACGTGAGCATGAAATGGCACCATTATCCCAGACATTAAGCCTACTTTCATCTGTCTCGAGGAAATCGGGTCTTTCCGTCGGTAGGACTGGGAGGAAGTTCGTCCATCTTGGCAACTTAACAAGAGTGCCGCGAACAAAACGAAAGCAAAGCTTTCACAATATTTTCTTCGTGGAATTATACAATATCCAATTTTGTAACTATCGCCACGTTAAAATTGGAACAATCTTCCTGTTAGACAAACTAGAGAATCGCATTCAAAATGCAGTACAACCTGAGTTAAGCGGGGGGTGGGGGGCGTTTTGGGTATTTTCTGTCCCAAAAACATTTTTCGTGTATAGATGAGAACTTAAAATTCTCTTTAAGTTCGAAAGGGGCCGCAAATGAATAAAGTTTTAAATGCCCTGCTATTCTAAGATGTTATTTATTAAAACACATTTTCTCCAGTTAAATAAGACTGGCCATATTCCTAAATTAACCCGGAGCAACTTTTGTGTTGAGTATCCTTGTTGCACCCACGTTGAAGTACCGAAAATCTGGTCGATTTAATATAACTGACTATTGTTTAGCAACGGATTCGGAAACGAATCGGCTTTTCAATATTAGTAATAAAAATAACTACTTAGAAATGCATTGTAGTGAAGATTTTTTATAAAAATTTATCAAATGGTTTTTCATTTATCAGCATATATGTTTAATATGTGAATCTCATTTCTTATGTAAATGTGTTTTTTTACAATTAAAGCGTGGATCCGCTATTTCATAAAATAACTAGACATCTCATGAATTACCTAATTGAATGTCAAGTTATTCTATGAAATAACTGAAATATACTCCGTAACGGTAACGTATATACTTATATTGTTTAGCAACGGATTTGGAAACCTTCTGCGCTTTTGCGCATGCGCCGGGCGGAGTTATTTTCTTCAAAATAGAGGGAAAGTGAAGAATGAAGGGTGATGTTTACATCTTACTGAGCGTGATCTAGAAAAGAACTCCGGAAATGTGCTCATATAACTCATTGCCTGACACCCCTTTCCGGTGTAAAATCGTCCAAAAGTGGTAGTCTCGTAATCCGATGCTGAACAGTACAGTATTTGGAATCCCATGCATTCCAGGCGTGTTTTGTTTAGGGAATTATATACAGGACAGAAATAACACTCAAGTTTCCTGATAAAAGGTCAACATACCGTCAGCACTTGCATTAAATTACGATGCAGACTTTGATTATTCTTCTTAACTTGTGCAAGTCAAACGTGAGTTTTTGTGTTTAGTTAATTAAATTTCTCTTATGTAAAGCACTTATTATTTAAATCATCAAATAGCTTAATCATTAATCCGAGTATCTTCCACTACTAATACTGAAATTCGGCCTCGAGCTTTCGTCGACTTGGCCGTGCAGCAATCTTCCGACCTTTCAGTCCACTCTTATCGACTGTTCGTTGATAAAATTGTCAAATAACGGAAAGAAATATTGTGATATAACGCTTCTTCAAAGCGAAAGCGTCCAATTCTAAGCGTGCCTTTCAGTTTATTCAAGCAATCGTATTTGTTTATTATGGCCATAACGTACTTCTGAAGTTATTGATTTGCTTAAGTCGGAAACAAAGGTCGAGTACAGAACTGAGAAAGATTTACGAGCCGTTGCATTTATTGCAGTTGACGATGGCTGGTTGAAACTTAGAAATCATCTTACTGACGTTTTTATTCGAACCATGTAATTTATTGTAATCAGAAAAATTATTTTTTACTTTTGAGTTCATTTTGATGAAATTATAATGTGTAAACGTATTTTCTCATTTAAAGTGCATTTTGAATAAAAGCTTATACCTTAATTTTTTTTATTTATTTATTTTATTCAATGATTAATTGGTTCCACGTTACGTAACTACATCCAACTCCAAAATATAGTTGTTTTCGCAAGATATTGTAGAAAATATTCTAATGCTAAATTTTTCCCAAATTAATAATTGCATTATATGAGTAATTTCTTGTGCTACAGATTCAAAACGGATAGATTTCTCTTTGGAAATCACACTGTCAAACTGCTTCTCACCGACAAGAGAGAAATGTTTTTTTTTACATCAAAATTTTCATTCTGAAAACACTTGAACTTTCTTTGAGATATTCTTAAATATTGCAGCATGCTCATAAACAACACAGATTTTCTTTCGGTTTGCTTCACATTCTCCATTGTTATAAAGTTTGGTAATGTAGAGTCATTTATTTTCATGACACTATAGCTTTTGACTATCTAAACTTATTTCAAAAGACTTATGTAGAGCATTTTCTGTAAAATCTCAAACTTCAAACTGTATTCCTCCTTTGCCAGATGCGGTGAGTATTTTAGATATATCATGATACAATTATCTATTGATAAAATACGAAGAATTTTTTTCCTCTATCCAATATTTATATACAGAAAAAAATACCAACCATTTATGAATTAATTGGATAAATTAATTTGTGTCTACACACTACAATCAACTATTTACTAATGTACGTATTTATCGTAAAACTTTGTTTTGCTAGAAAATTGCTTTCCTGTAAATCTTTTAGAAACTGTGAAACTCTTTCTAAAGTGAGATAAATGTTGGGTAATTGGATGAAGCATTATGAGATCTGATCTCCTACAGAAACGATCATAACTGAAGGAGGTATTAAAGACGTTAAGAAATTTAATCGCTGAAAATATTCAATTTAATTTTTAAATTTTTAATTTTTTATTTAATTTTTCTTTTTAACTGGAAATCTCCGCTCTTAGTATTTCTAACACTTCATGACTTTTACATTCCTTTTTAACTTAGGACTACGTTCCTCCCATTGGGGTCTCCGGAAGGAAATTGATTCACACGCCAAAACGCCATAAAACTTGGTATGGGAGATCCCCTATATCTCGATAACTACATATATTAAAAAACATAACTAATGTCTTATTTTAGAGATAAAGGGTAACAACAGTAGTTACAAAAAAGAATTGAAAATCGAAATCGCAGTTCAGCGACTACTGAGTCGCAAAGTTGGGCAAAAATACGCATGAATTGGTGACGCGATCCTCTATATGTCGGTAACTACATATGTTAAAAACATAACTAATGTCTTATTTTAGAGATAAAGGGTAACAACAAAAGTTACAAAAGAACTTACTTACACTTAAAAACTTACGAGAAACAAAAGAGTCACGCGAGTAAAGTAGTCCTACGCCTTTAACATCAGCGGCTGTTTGAAAGGACAGTTATTTTTTTAAATTGAATTGTTTCACGTTTGTAAAGTTGGGATTTTGTAATCGATTTTTCTCTCATTTCCTGCTGTGCTGAAGTTCTGAAATTTTGTCCAATAGTGTGTTTCCGATAGCAATAAACTTTAATATTTTCAGAACTAATTATCAGTTAATCGCTTAATTTTAATTAGTTTTGATTCAATTACGCCATCTGGCAGTGAAATGGAGAAAAAATTGGATAAAACATTCTATAATAATTATAATGATGAATTATGAAATATATTAAAGACTATTAAGTAGAAAAATATAGAAATTTTAAAAAGTTATAGAACAAATACTTTTATTATTGTTCTAAAATGTAGAAACTAATTTTTCTTTATTAAAAATCTGGAGGTCAAAGGAAAAATCGTAAAGGCACGAGGACCTGGAAACAACATGAATAAAGAAATTGGGCCAGAATGAGTATCGAGAGAAAGAAAATTTATAAACATTCATTAAAAAATAAATTATATTATGAAACGGATTTTCCGTTTTCTAAAACTTGCACCGAAATAATTCAAAAGTTTATTACTGCATTATTTAACTTCCTAATTAATTTTATTACTGAATTGTTTAATTTCCTTAAACGACAAAGAGTTATGATTTGTAAATACATTTAATTAATCGAAATCGGGTGGCTGAGGGCCAGATAAGACCACGGGTCACGTGAGTCGCTCAAACTGTTATCCTAGAATATTTTTCTTGAGAAAAAATTTGCACGAGACCTGGGTAAAAATATTTCAAAACGGTTCATGTGTCATGCTTGTTTACTCGCTGATTAAACACTGCAAATATTTAGGTTAAGCGATCTTTACAGATAGGACAACACATCACGTAAATATTTTTCATCTAGTAGTAAACGTTAGGAATAAATAAATCTTACCAAAGTTTATAAATTTTCTTATTCTTCACAAGTCGATCTTCCCCAATCAACATTTAGGAAATGAAGTTGTGAATATGAATTGCAAGTTTCATGACATCTTCAAACACTGGTGTCATGATGACCGATATAAAAAGCCAAAAAAATGATTGCAGTGCCATACAGGTGAATTAATTTTTTTTAAATTTATTTTCCCTGGGGTAAATGTAATCAACGGGAGTGTTTTTCTCTCCTATTTTCTCATATACTTCCACAATATAGCATATTTTGTGTTTAAATTTATGGTATAGTAAAAAGAATCGAGTTATTTTGGAATAGTGCCACTTTCCGTTTACTGACTTGGCCCAAAATTTGATCTTGGCCTACAATTTTTGAGAAAAGTTCCCACACTGAAATTCACGCATTTAACTTATTGTGTTTTACAGATGTCGCTTCCATATGCTCAAGAACATCCATACCGACAGATTGATTCCCGAAGTTGGATTTTATCCAAAATTTGGTACACATTTACGATTCTAGTGGTGTAACAACGTGTAAAATTTCATCCATCTAGTTTGCTGCTTTCTTAAAGTTATCTGGTCACATGCATAATAATTAGTAATTTGACCTGTCCTTACGGATACAAATTTCGAGCCACTGGCAGTTTCGAAGAACGCCAGCAAATTCGATATTCGAGTACAACAATTCGATCAAAGATACGCTGTTTCATAAGATAAAAGCTAAAACAACGAAATTCTAGCTACGGAAGTTCTAAAGGTGACAAAATAAATTGTGTATAAACCAGCACAAATTGTGGTGGTTTATACACAATTTATTTATTGATAACTAAATAATATTAAAATAATATTAATAAAAAAATAGGAAAAGAAAAAAAGAATACAGGAGGCCACAAGTTAAGAAAGTGCAATTCAACAAATCAAAAAACAAACAACACAGTCGTGGCTAGCATACAGGGACGAGTATTTACAATAAATAGTTAAAACATAACAAAAAATCGACGGAACGCTGTCTCTGCGAAACGGCGGATTGAGGAGCGTAGACTTACCTACCTTACTCAATTGTGACTTTCTGTGACTAAAGTAGCTGTATATGACTATTAACTCTATAGTCTATAGTGGCTATTAGTCTAGTGTGACTATGTGACTCTATGTATGTAAAATTCTTCGTGATTTTCACCAATTTTGCAACTCGACTGTGACTAAACCGTAGTTACAAATTCTTAAATTATTTTTGCAATCTTTATTGTCCACCTTTCTCTGTTAAATGAAACTAAAACCAACTCGCTATGTTATTTGGTTGCGGATCTATAAGCGTTTAACTTTAGAGCGAAAAGCGTCGTAATTTTTCCTTTCCCGACACACCACTGGAGAGACGTAAGCCTACGTCAAAAATCCATATAATAGCAAAATAAAAATTATTATATGTATCATAAACAGATGTAGTCATTTAAGACAAATATAACAAAAGGAGAATGCGAAATTTGGCCAATTAATTTAACATATTTACAATCTATCAAATCTTTACACAGGAAGAGCAATAAAATTAGTTCTCTACTGAAATGCAGCGGCCAATAACAGCAGCTACGATTTGAGAAAATATTTGAAATTATGTGTAAAAATTAACAATAGATTTTATATAATATTGAATTCAGACCGACTTATCTGAGGCATTTTCAGAAATTTTTATCGAGATTTATACGCGAAACGTCATACCACGATTTCCTAAGGTCTTCCAACGCGGAAATGGAATTAGAAGCCGGTGTGATTACCAATAGGGCTGGGTGTAAGATAAAGAAAACGAAATTTGCAATTTGAACTCCTTTTTCACCTACAAATTATGTGTAAAGATCACATACCAAATTTCATCCCCGTAGACCTAATTGTTTTCGAGTTACCATGTTCACTCATAGACAGAAATAATTCCAAAATTGTGTTTTTCGGACTCAGGAATGTCTAAAACGTGGAAATTCGTCAAAATCTCGAGTTCGAATTTTTTGACGATTACAATACTTTCTTTTCGTATAGTTCGTATAAACAAAGTTGCTACATTATAGGAATCTATCCTATTAAAATTCGAAGGTAAACAAACGTATGTATGTATGTATGTATGTCCTTCTATCTTCTCACGAACCGCCGAATGGAGAAGCGCGCGGAAGGTACCAAAAGATGGGGAATAATCCAGGGAAGCCATTTCGGCCATTTAAATATCGAAATTTTAATTAGTGAAAAAGATATTAATTAAAAACTAATTGACAACAATGCTTTTCATTGTTTCGGATACTTTATAACAATACTTTTCATTGTTGCAGCGCAATTCAAAATTTATTTTATTGTTGAAGTCGTTTACTTTAAAGAACATTGTTACAACAACAATAAAAAAGTGACGCTGACAGAAATAAAAAAAAATTATTGTTGCAATATGGAAACCTGAACAATGCAACAAGTCAATGTAGATAGAGTTTTGTGTGGGTTTTGGTAATTGATATAAAGAAACAGGGAAAATTAAATCGCTCATATAGGGTTTTTACTAAAACTATTGTTTTCTATGAGGTTTCACTTTTAGATTTCATGTACTCAGTGCATCTTGCTTCATGTGTATATAAACTGGAGGCGGGCATATGAAAAAATACGGATTCCGATCAACGCTGGGTTATCTCATTCCTTCCGTACTAAAGTCAGACAAAAAATAATTCCGCAATCGTAATTTTACAAAATAAAGATTATTTTTGCGATTTTTTAAAAGTATATTTTGAAGCCTTTAAGCGGACGGAATGATTGAACCGCTCTTTTCTCCTTATTTATTTAGGAGAGAATGTTGGGCATGTGTCACATGACCTCACTTTTTCTCTCCGTCAAGGAATGGCGCATTATTCGAGATAGCCCGTGCAACGCCGGGTCACGTAGCTAGTTTCTTATTAATTTTTGAAGTGGGTCCAATAATTTATGACAACCCTGTGCATTAGGTACACGTCTTTACGGAGTTGGAATTCATTCTGTCTATCGCGCACAATTATCTCGTCACAAAGCAGCTTCTTTCATTAAAATCTACTTCCTAAACAGTATTATTGATCTGGATAAGCGACACCAACGTACACGTGAAACTCAATGTCTTAAGATCGAAAATAAATTTGGTACACAAGAACCAAAAGAAGGTTGCATAAACGGAAGACCGAGATATATGCACCTTGCAGATTAAATTCTTCCACGGAACACTTACGGAATAAGATATTGAAATCAAGATATTGTTAACTCAAACATTTGACTTCACATTTGATAAAAATGTTTGTTGCTAATCCACATTTTAAACGAATTCCTTGATTAGCTAACCAAACATTCTAAAGTTCAACATACCTTTGAATTTTTGTAGAAAATACCTTGCATTTCCATTTTACCTTTTTGGGCTACTTTTGGTTAGGTTATTTGATTAGGTCTTCAGATTGTTTTAGATTATCTTTTGGTATAAAATGAGGTAATGTATCCGGCTTCATTCATTTGACTTTAATGCATTTTAAGTTCATACCAGAGCCTGCAGACATTTAATTTCAAGGTAATCTCTAAGTTGGTGCGTTTTTTAATTAAGTTGACAGATAAAATTACGATTTAATTTAATTTAAGCAGGCAATATTTTTATTTGGATAAAAAGGAATATTAATATATCTATATCAATTAAACTGTAAATTCCAAATTCACTCTAAATGTTCAATGCTGTTTATAAACTACTTTTTCCTTACTGATTTCACTACTTCTTTCCTTTCAGACTTACATTATTGCTAAAGTGACTTCATAAAATGGCAACTGTGTGAAACATAAATGTTTGGAAGACAGTTGTTGCAAAAAACATTTCGATTGCCACCTTTAACTGAGAAAACAGAACTACCAGCGTCTACTTAAATGGAGAAAAAGGAAGTTCCAAAGCCTGATGAAGAAGGAGACCAGACACTTGCTGTTCCTCGCCCTCCAGACGGTGGTTGGGGCTGGATGGTGGTGCTGGGATCATTCATGTGTAATGTCATTGTGGACGGCATCATCTTTTCATACGGACTTTTCTTGCCAGAACTTGCGAAGGATTTGAATGAATCTAAAGGAAAGCTGGCGTGGGTTGGGTCATTGCTTGCGGGGTTTTACTTAATCGCAGGTAAGTGCTGATCTCCCTTCTTGGTAAAAGTATCCCTCTGAATCAGGTGTAACCTATTAAGTGACTTTTTCAGAACTGCAAACTCTAAATTCAGGGTGTTTCATATTGAACGGTCCAAAAAGAATAGCACAGTAAGAATTATGTAATTGATTAATTTAGCCGAAATCAATTTATTCGAAAACTACAAACATACAAGTTTTATCTGGCAACAGCAGTTTTATTCAGGCTTATAAAATCAGTAATGGCATTTGCGACCGGCTGACCCAGGGTTAATTGTTCATCAGTTTATTGTTTTTGTTTGATTTTTGGTGTTGGTTTTTACATCAGAGAAAGGATTTTAACTTTATAGTTTGTATTGAACGTTTTGTCGTTTGGATGGTTTTGTGGGGTTTTTTTCTTTCCTTGCCGGCCCGCTCAGGGCCTTACACCCTTGCGGGTAGGCCGGTCCGGCATGGGCACTAAATTTAAAAAAATGGCAACAGCGAAAATTCTTCTACTTACGAAATCGCCGATAGAGACGCTGTTAGTCAAAATGGCATAACAACGTACGTGAGTACCTGAACGATCGTCTACCCCATCGGTGGATTGGCGTGCAGGGACAAATGCTTTGTTGGCCGGCGAGATCCCCAGATCTAACTCCTTGCTATTTTTTCCTCTGTGGTTTTCTCAAAGGCAAAGTGTTTGTGCCTCCACTTCCTCATGACTTACAGACCGCGGTGGCCTAGTGGTAAGGTCTCGACCTAGGGACCGGAGGGTCGCAGGTTCGAAACCCGATTCCACTGAAGATCCGCCGTGTATGGGGCCTGTTGCACGCAAAATCATACGTAGTGACCAAACGTCCTCCCGTTGGTGTGGCGCGGAAGTTTGGAGAGGGGGGTGCCGGCTCAGGTGTCGTCCTCGTCATCTGAACGCGGTTCAAAATTACGAGGTCCGTCCCTAAATAGCCCTCGTGTTGCTTCAAAACGGGACGTTAATATAACCTAACCTAACCTAATCCTCATGACTTACAGGAACTGAAACAGCGGATACTAACGTGTTGAACGCATCAACAGGGGATCTCCTATCACGAGTGTGGCAGGAAGTTGACTTCCGCGTAGGCATTTGCCGTGTCACGGAGGAGCACACATCGAACATATCTAGAAACTTGGATAACTGTAGTTTCATGGTAAATTGGAATTATCTAAATAAATTAATTACAGTGTTCATAGGAATGTTTTATTTTTGGCCCGTTCAATATGAAACACTTTGCAACACTCTAATAATTTACGTTTAGTTATTAGTTCTTTATTTTTCTCTTTAGCACCTTGATAATGCAAACCTCATTATTCCTCTAAGTTAATAGGACCGCGTTGGCCTAGAGGTAAGGTATCGGGGCAGAGGTTTCCAAGTACGGAACCCGATTCTACTGAAGATCCGCTGTTTATGTGGGCCTGTTGCGCGCATCACACGTAGGGGGCCAAACGTCTTCCTGTTGGTGTGATGCGGAAGTTTGGAGAAGGAGGCCAGCTCAGGTGTTGTCCTCGTTATATAACCGCAGTTCAAAATTACAAGCTCCGTCCCGAAAATAGCCCTCGTGTTGCGTCAAAACTGCATGTTAATATAACTAAACTATCTAAGTTATTAACTGATCTTATATTGATATCATAATACAATTATCCCTCTATAATCCGGATCTTCGCCAGTCCGGCCCCTCTAGTATTGTGACATATTCAGAAGGGCGAGAGGGCAGCGCTAAAGGGAAAAGAAGTCACTGCGTGCTGATGTCAGCAGGGCCGGCTCCAGGGTGTGCAGGGCACCGAGCGTCTATGGGCGCCAATTCCTAATCATAAATTTGAAAATTCGCCCGCGTTATGTGGCTGCCGACTGGAGCACAATAGAAAGGGAAGCCAATTGAAAGCTAACCGAAACTGAGCTGACTTGGAATCTTGGCAAGCAGCCAATAAGGGCTATCTCCCTACTTCAGATGGGTAAAAATATGCGACCAATCATTTATTACAGTTAAATCTTAATTATTAAAGTTAATAAGTATAGTTTATTATTATAGTTAAATATTTTAGCGTATGTATCAATATACGATATATACAAGGGGGCGTCACAATAATTTCGCACAGGTTGCGCCTAATACTCTGGAACCGGCCCTGGTTATCAGGGACCTTGAAGAGACGAAAACAATAGGCTGCTACTCAGATTTAGAATTATATTTTGTAAATTTTTTTATATATAGTATAATTTTCTGTGTAATTTTGTTTTGTAATACTTTGTGCAATAAACATAGGTTTTACTATTATTATTTTTTTAAAATAAGCCTCCACTAATCCGGCGATTTCGTAAATCCAGCAGTCCTCAGATGTGGTTATTTGCCGTATTACTAAGAGCCTACTGTATCATATGCATTTTGGTATCAATTTTTAAGTTATCAAATTTTTAAGAATCTATTATATGAAAGAAGCATTACAAATTTTTCGTGTTCTTATTTATTAATTTATTCATACGTGAAATCATTTAGCTGTTGATAAATGTGCTTACTCAGAATAAAGGGAATATGTTACGTCCCCCCCCCCCCCGAGTAGCATTGGCAAAGCCTTGGGGTTGTCGCTTACATTTATATTCCATAACAAAACAGCGCCAACAAGTAACGTGAGGAAGTTCAAGAGCCAAACAGATAGATATGAAGAACCCAGAAAAATTCCCGTTGTTAGCTCAACTTGAAATCTGTATAATTCTTTTTCTTCATCTTGATTCATTCATATCGGTTATATTAGAATGCAATATGTTATGTACAGTAAAAGTTAGGGAGAAGGTTTCTTTAGAAATTCCTTTTTAATTTAGATTAGTTGATCTTTATAAAAAGCGAATATTGTCACGATGAAAAAGTCACTTTTAGAAAATAATTTGGTTTATTTGCAAAATGCAAGTGAAGAGAAACAAAAGAAACGCTGATATCCAGCTTTAAAAACAAACAAACTAAAACAGGAAGAAGAGATGACAATAAATAAAAGATATTCAAAGAAATAAGGCACGCGCTTAAATTTTAACATCACATGGAAACTTATAGAACGTTCTAAAATGGATAATTTTACACAATGTTGCCGGTAAATTTTTATTAACTTGTAGAAAACTAATTGAATGAGGAAACATGAAGTTTTAGTTCACGTGCGTCTAATTTTCATAATTTTAAAGAAAGAAAAGTTAAGAAGTTTCTTTCTTTTTTTATGTGGCAATATGGCTACTGAATTCTAAAATAAACGACGAGACAATCCCTGGCATTTTATTTAAAGCAGGAGCAAATCTGCTGCATTTTTTCAAGACTGAAGGAAAGTACGAAAAACCGGAACTCTTCTGGCTATTCCGGGTCGTATAGTCACTAACAGAAATACTAATTGGCGTGTCGAAAAAATTTTAAAGCAAATATTAGATCTTCTGAAGTCGGTTCTGATTCCGTTTTCGCTAAAGCTGCCATTGTGGATCTTGTGGTAAAAACTTTCTCAAACATAGTAATTGATCTGCAGCAATATTCAGCTTAAGTGGAAATAGAGCTCATTTGCTGAGTCACACTGTATACAGTAATAATGGTTCATCATTTCATCACCGGTATTAATACGGTTCTTTTTTTTTTGTTTCGATAATATAAATATTTTTCCGTTTCCCCAAACATGACCTAAACATTATCAAATCGAGATCACAGCATAGATAAAGTGTCTATGTGTGGAAGCAAATAGAATCTTGCTGATCAATTTGGTTGCTATCTATAGAAGTCTAGGGACCATTTTTAGTTCGAAAAGAATTTTCATCAAATAAGATTTAGAAAAATTATTTTTTTCTATGCCAATGATGAAATTTTTTCTTGAGAAAAATGGTGATTTTTTTTTCTATATTGTGCGTATCTGGGTCATTCTCATGAAAAAGGTACAAAAGAAATTATTTTACAAAAGTATGTAAAAAAAACTTTCCATTTAAGTTTAATAAATAAACTTTTGTACTTTTCACTGTTTTTTTTAGTTTTAAAATTTTTTACCTGTCTACGAAGGAGACATGATAGTCAACGGAACTTTTTAACGAAAGCATAATTGACTAATTATTGGGCAGATTTGGTACAGGTTTATTTCTTATAATTAAACAATAAAATTAGTTATTAAAAACCAGGGCAGGAAAACTTAGCATTTAAAAATAATTAGCACTTTTTAAATAATGGCACTAACTGTGCATTAGTTAAATAATATTTACAAATAATATTTTCAAATAAATGAAAGTCAACATTTTGCAGGAAAGTAATCAAATATATTTATTTATTAATAAACAATCTAGTAAGTCTCGTATTAAGTGTTTTCTACTCTCTTCTCTTCTGAATTTGAGAATCTGACTGCTTTATCCTTTTATTTTTTAATATTCCCATTTTTTTTAAAAGTAAATTTAGCTATTAAAATGTTTTATATGCATTATTGAAGCTTTAATATTATAAATATTCTATATGAATTGTTTACCTTAATTCTTTTCGAGAATATAATTTCAATTTCATTTTTTTTTAAATACAAAAGAAAATCCCTAAATTATTAAACATCTACCAAAGAACTTTCAATTGATATTATTTTAATTTATCTAACTGTATCATAATTTTTGAGATTTTGTCTCTTTCATTGACAATGCCATCCTCTCTTTAGCGATGCTGTATCCACGGAGAAGACAAAAATTAAGTTTTGAATTTTTAAGTGCTTTGGTTTTTACGCGGCTAAAATGGTACACTTATTTTTATTAAATTCGATACTAAATATATCAAGATTTTGTATTTTAATTATAAATTAGATTTTCTTAACTTATTTATGATGGAGTGGACGCTGAGAACTTTACCAAGCTCTAAATGGAATTAATAAATTCGAATATAGTCAAAAAATTCGCAATAGAACGAAAATTTTTCCTTAAAGAACAAATTGTCTGCCTCTCTTATAAACTCTTTCGTGATGATTTGACATAAGCTGCCATTTATGATTTTTTTAAGTTATTTTCTTTGTCCACGGAGGGGGACGTATTTGACTGGGGACAAAGTGTAAAAATTAATTACTAAATAAAAATTTTATAAAATTTTAGGTTAGACCTTAACTTTAAGAGACTTTAAGCTAGTTAATACTGAAAAAAATACAATTTTTTAAAAAATTGCTTGAGTTTCAGTAAATATTATTTTGAATTTCATATGTAGGGAAGTCCACGGAGGAGACTTTTGTCTTATATTAGTAAAACTATTTTAGTAGAAACGTATTGAATATAGCTTTCTTAAAACTTAAATTATACATATGATCAAAAATATTAGGACATTTGTTGCATTTTTTAACTTTTCGTGAAAATGTCCCATCCTTTATGTATTTATATTGGATCCAAATTTGGAAATAAATGCTCAGAGCAGTTTTAGATATAGAGAAGAAACTAAATAGACTATCTTACAACATACGCCTTTCCTGCAAAGTTTCAGAGTTTATGCTTTCCCCTTGCATTTGAGCTAGCGAATCCTCTGATGCATTAATTTTCCTGTTTTCTTTTAAAAGGCTGTTAGGGCGTTGTTTTATTCTATGGTACTGACAAAGTTTTATTAAATTTAGAAATTATATATTCTATTTGATTAAAAATCCTGTTAATTAAAAGTGAATGATTTTTGGAAACATTATGCTTTCAGAACAAAAACAAAATCATATTTAATACCATTCAATATTCTTGTAATTTGCTGCCGTTTCATTTACTAGACGCAGAAATACCTAAACCTATAATAACTTTTTCTCATCTCCATATTCAAATCTAAAAATACGGTAACTTTTTACTTTTTGCCTTCTTTCTTACACCGTTAGAAGTCCCAGTGGTCTGGTGGAACATTCTCGGACTCTTGTTTTGTTTGGTTTGGCTAAGAAACGTTTGATATTTTTTAAACTTGAATTTTCGAAATAGTAATCGTCGAACTGCAATTTACATTATGGATTTTATTTATAAGTTTGCCTAGGTATTCAGCATGTTCAATCTTTATTAAATTCTATAAAATTATTCGAAAATTCAAGTTTAAAAAATATCAATTTGTGGAAAACCCCTCATCGTTTTGTTTCTCTTAGAGGGAAGCAAAAATTCTGCTCACTGCAATGCTGATATCTTTCTAAATCTTAATGATATTTGACTGGATTTTATATATAAGTTGCCCTACCTATCTGGCTTTGAAGTTATGAAAGAAAAATTACGCTATGTTTCGCGCATGCGTAGTAAAATACTATTTAATACAACTACTCATATTTTCTCTAATATTCAAAAATTGTTTTTCTAAATTTTTACAAAATGCTTCTCTAACATATTGTCATTTTTCTGTAAGTTTCGTATAATATAGCAGAAAACTCCGCAAGTTATAAGCAAAAAACAGGCGGGAAAATTTGGGATATTTTAAGAAAACCTTTATATCTTCCCGAATATTTATGCTGCGTTTACGAAAATTCAAGTAAATATTTATGCACATCAAACATAACCATTTCTGGAAGTTTAATTTCGTTATAAGCTTCCTTTGAAGCGGGGATGAGCCAAAATAATTTTCGTCTTCATCAATTTGTAGACGGTCCCCTAATTGCCCTCAGGACCGAATCTTCACTGTAAAATGTGAGTTAGAGTCTATTCTTTACATGGTCGAAGTTCAAGGGCAGTCAGTTTAGCTTTTTCGGAGAAATTCTAAAAAATGTGAAAATCCGAAAGTGTCCGGATACTTTTGATCAGATAGTGTATATCAAATAGGTGAAAGCTTAATAAAGATGTTATATAATACATTCTAATATTATTCTAATAAATTCCAATATTATTTTTGTCAATATTTTGTTGTAGAAACTAGATCCTACGTTAAGGAAGTAAGCATGATAAAAATACACAGCAATATCTACTTACCGATTTCAAACCAAAATAATTGTTTTCATTAATAATAACTTCACGAAATCGGCATTTTTTCGACTATTCATGGTATTAAATAATGCCATTTATCATCATAATAAGGTAAATAAGAATTTTATGACTTATAATTTATTGAATTCTGGTCTGAAGAATTGCTTCGTCAAACGTGGTTGGTAAACTGAGTCCACTGCTTTTAAAAATAAAAGTGAGGTTGTGAAATGCTTTATACTATATTCTGCATGAAGAAATATGTCTGAAATCTTGTACAGTTATTTGAAATTTCTTTAAAGCTTTTCGTTCGCCTGTATTTTATTCATTCTTTAATAGCTATGTAAAAATTATGAAATATATCTTCATTTACTGAAATGCGATATTTTTTATTTTATTCATTGTAATCTTAATATAAATAAAAGTCATTGTGGGTATTTGGCTATGTATGTGAGTATGTATGTGGATATGTTCCACATCGCCTCCTAAACTACTGCAGGAATTTCAACCAAACTTTGCACACTTATTATTTAAGACAAGAGGAAGATTATTGTCAACTTTTCGTAGTTCGAAAGTTAATGAAACAGTCAGTTAAATAGAAATTAACCTAAACCGTTTTTCCGTATTAACTTCGGAGAAAATTATCCCCAAACAAATATTTTTATACCATCTTAAAGTTCAAAATTTTACCTTTTCAATGATAATAATTTTATATCCTGTGAAATGTTTCCTTCAACTTTTATTAATTTTTCAAAATTTAATATATAAATTATTACAGCAGACGATTCTTAAATATAGCAAATTTAATGATACTTCGTTGCTGGGCAATGGTGAGACTTTGAACAAATTCCTTTTTATTTCTTTAAATATTTTTAAAAGAAGTGAAAGATCCCATTCAACTTTAAAAGGCCCAAAAGTTAATTAATTTTTTTTTTGAAATTAAACATTAAGCAAGATTTTGCTGTTTTTGTGACATATTTCGAAAGTGTTATGTTACAATAACTATTTTTATACTATATTAAAGTTTAAAAAATAGCTTTTCAGTGATACAGATTTCATTTGCGTTCAAAATTGTTGCTCTCATTTCAATAATTAAAAAAAATTCAATTGTGCATAAAATTCACAATCTGTAGCAATGTATTTTTTATTGTTAAAGAACAAGAATACGTATGAAGAGCTGTTGCCTAGAACATATAAATAAAATTCTGAAAGAATACTAAAGAAAAGTTTAAAAGCAGACGATTCATAATTTATATCGGGAACACCTATTGATCTGGTTTATTTTGACGCTTTTTATTAATGAAAATTTAACTATTTAATTAATTGACCCAAAACATTCGTCAAAATCCTTCTTATACTTCACTATTTATGAATGAAATTTGAAGTAAAAACGTTTCAGACGATAAAGGAATTTTGTGTTATAATTTTCTATACAAAAAATAGTTTTTTCATTAAAAATATTAGACATAAAAGAGTTTTAACCCCTAGCAACCCCGGGCATAACAGCTAGTAAATCAAAAAATCTCTAAATGGGAATTGTTGGTATAATGTATTTATTTTTATTTATCTTGAATATGCAGACTACTTTCGCAAATATTTTGATATAATCCTGTATGATGTTTGTCCTGACGTATAATCTCGATAAGTTTCATGATTTCTGACTTGTTATTTTATATTTCTTATCTTATGTTTTCTTAAATATTTTTAATCGTGTAAATATTTGCGGAATGCATTCGGAAATGAATAAGCATTCCCTATTTTTACATACATAATTCATGCTTTATACCAGAGATGTTCTGTTAATGAACAATATTTTTCTATGCAGTGGTTAATTAAAAATATTAATAAAACTCTCTGTCTCAAAAAGATTTTTATTTTGTTCCAGGTCCAATTGTGAGTGGACTAGCGAATACTTATGGTACCAGACCTGTTACCATCATTGGTACCGTCATTTCTGCAATCAGTTTTGCTCTAGCTTCTCTCTCACCTAGCGTGGAATATCTCTGTCTAGCGTTTGGCGTTTGTGGAGGTAAGTGTTCTTCGAAATTCTTATTGATTGTCGAAATTTATAGCGTTTGTTGGTGAGTCACAGGTAAACGATAAAATAAAATGAGCTTTTTAATGGATAAGTCTCTTGGTAGGTGTAATTAACTAGTCCAATGAGGATGCAGTACTCTCAGATTATTTCAATGATTCATTTTTTGTGACATTTGTCGACTTTCTCTTAATGAGATTTAGGCGAAATTACGCAATTAAAGATAAAAATAATTTTTAATCGATTTTCATAACCATAATTTGCGTTTGTAAGCCATTCTCTTTCCATGAAATTTCAAATGAAGTCGCAAGAGAGCTTCGAATCGTTTCTCTACAGCTCAAAATAGCTTGAAAGAGTGCTTTCTTAGTGCGCATGATGAACAGTAGAAGGGAACATGTTTTCCTAAGTGCCTGTTGAGGCTGCATAGTTTAACAGCCCACTCCTAACCATAAGAAGAAAATCAAAAATTGATATTCTTTCAACGCTTTTAATATTTTCTTAAACTGTTTTCTTCGGCTTTATTTTTTATCTTTGTGCTTCAATATTCACGCAGATCAAAAAACTTTCTAATTATTCTAATTATTGTGCATCTTTTTTTATTTCTCTTTCTCGAAATAAATTGTTTTATTAAAGGTTATCGTTTTTGAGCTAAGAAAACATTTTTCTGCAACCTGTGAAACTAATAACGATAATTAATAGAATGATTTACTACAGGAAAGGTTTAACTTCTCTTTACATTTGATAACACGCGTTACTGTTTATACTCCCGAAATTCCAATAATTCCTATCCAATGATTCACAAACACGTGATCGACTACAATCTGACCTCGGAGAAAGAAATATTAATGTATGGGACTAGTTTTGAAAAAAACATGGAATAGTAACGCCATCTGATAGAAAACATTTTGTTCCAAACGCCCAACGCATATATGCGGCACTCGGCCCACAGTCAGTTTCGTCATAACGCACGGATGCCCTGAGGGGAATCTAGCGCAAACGCACATATGCGGCGCTCGTCCCGAAGGGGTTGAGAAGGAAATGCATGTCTATTTTTGCGCAAATAAAAGATGCTGATTTAAGGAAAATTTAACTTAATATCTGTTCCGCTCTACAGGTATAGGTTTTGGCTTCATTTACCTTCCTGCTGTCGTCACTGTGGGGTTTTACTTCGACAGACGACGAGCTTTCGCTACCGGGCTTGCAGTTTGCGGCTCGGGCGTTGGCACCTTCATCATGGCGCCCTTGGTCCAGTACCTGCTGTTCGCCTTTGACTGGCGAGGTACCATGCTCATTTTGGCAGGAATCGTCCTCAACTGTGCCTTCTTCGGAGCACTCTTCAGACCCTTGAAGGCAGAAGTCCCTAAAAAGGACGTGGAAGCCCCGAAAGACGTGAAACCTCCAATGCTGAAAAGAATACAAGAACTTCGCGAAGCTCAGAGAGACAGATGGGATTCCACCGATACCTTGTCTAATGTGCCACAGTCATCCGTCAGTTTGCCTGAGGTAGGTTAACTCTTTCAAGCACGGTGGTTTATTTTCTGAACCACTATGAATGATGCATCTTTTACGCATTCTTGCTGTATAGGGCTTATTATAAAAACCATATAATAGCAAAAATACACAGATTAATTTTTAGGAATTGAAACAAATTAGTAACAATATTTTTCAGCTTCGTAAAGCACTCATCAATCCGTACACTCATATTTATATAATTATGCATCTTATTATCTTTCGTACCGCAAAGAGTTAAATGATTTATTTAAAAATTATGTTTATACAGTTTTAGCATGCTATAAAATAAGAGCAGATTATGACATTGTGCTTTGTTTAACTGGCTTATAGAGTTAAAAGTCTGAAATATTTTTTGCAACAACATAATGAAGGCGGTCAGAACTCGTGAGCCTCCTCTGGCATGATTATAAATAAGGTATAAAATTTCGTCTCAAGGTAAAAGAAAATCGTGTCTGATATTTCATTGCTCACTTAATACATAGATATCAGAATATTTTGAAACATTTAAAAGTTTGATTATGAAAATTATTACTTCTTGTCTTTTCTTAAAACTAATTCCTCTCATTTTATGTCGTTTAATTAGTCCTTTTTAAAGAAATTAAATAAGTGCATTTGACTATAAGAACTTGAGTGATAATCGTGTTACTTTATACATTCGTACAATAGATGGCTTGTATGTAGAAAAGTATTTATTAATTCTCTTTTGATCTATGAAAAACTATTTCGATTAAATTTCCTACAAAAATACAATTGTTGCATGGTGTATATTTCGTAAATGAAATTCCTGCGGACCGAACTACGCTATCCTATCGGAAATTTCTTAATTGTTCGTGTCTCGATTGGGTGTTAATGAAACACAGATTATAATGCAAGTGGTTTGATTTTAGTTACATTAGCACCCGGTTTTAAAGAAACGCGAAGACTTTTTTAAGATGGTGTGCACGACATGGCTAAAGCTTAATCCTTCGAGGTTCAACGTCTTCCTTCTACTGAGTCTCTAGACGCGATCCTCCGGTCACGAAGAGGCGAGACTTTGCTATACGTGGCTCTCAACGTGCTAACATTATTAACCTGTTAACTGGTTTGCCCATACGCCGTACGTGCATCGAATTATCACAATTTTAAACTTAAAAACTAAAACGAAGTCGATTACAGACGTTATTATTCGATATAAAAATTACGTGGAATCCATTAAGCATTTCAACCGTCATTTAGGTTCTCAAATGAACTATTAACCCTATGAGCCCTATCCCGCCTCAAACCGCCAGTTCGACAGAAGCCGGACTCATGCGGTTTCAGGCGCCTGGGTGAATTTTTTTAGGAAAAATGTAGTTCCTCTCTTTGTTGACAATTGATCTGGAAACCATAGGTGTCGACCGCCTGGAATTTCTGTAAAGAGCGTGAAGATTCCATTCTGTTTTTATGAGCGAAAATTCACTCCAGGTTTTCAGACAATGGAATTCTCACTCTAGCCGGGTTCAGAGAGTTAAAATGACAACTCTTTCCCAAAATAGAAGGTGTCATCCAATTATATAGTTGGCTAATACTACTGGCCTGCCTCAACGTGGCGGGGGGTGACACTGGGCGGTCTGGGTGAAGTACATCGGGAGATTTTCTCCTGGCAGGGCCACCCTAGGTGTGAAGGCCAGACCAATATGCCCAGCTAAAGTCAGTAGACATAGGAGCCAAGTCAGACTTCTACCCTTTGGGTGCTCCTTAAAAAGAAGCTGCACAACCACCCTCAACCATGAGCTTTACACCTGTTGTTATTTATGGAAACAAGGTTGCTGACGATTTGGCGAAGCAGGGCACGGCTGAACCTTTGTGTTCAGCCCCCTCCTTAACATTTGACGAGATTTATTCCATCAGAAAAAACAAAGATTTAAAGACGTGGAGGGTCCCTCCATCCCATGATTGGTATAAGCGGACCAGTCCTGGCGGCTCCATTGGCCTTGCCTGTGATAGAGCCGACCAGACCGCGCTGTCTAGATTTGTTAGCGGTCACCTGAGGAGTTGCTCCTTTAGCCACGGTAACAAAGTTTTTCCGGTCTGCGCTAAGTGTGGAATAGCGAGTGCGTCCCCAGAGAACATCCTCTCTTGTCTTCGCCTATCTAGGGAGACTTTCGAGACGGATCCTGTGCTTGCTCTCGATTTCTTGAAGGTGAGTGGGCTCATAGATGGTGTCTAGCTGCCGCTAGACAGAGAGGGATCAGTAACAACAACAACAAACCAGTTATGGGATTAAAAAATATTAAACCATTCAATTCTGTCCCTCATTTTTCACTTCGTCATCTTTGTACTACCATTTAAGAATATTATTCCGTTCAATCACACCTGAACATAGTTTGTCATATCATTACTAGTGTTTAACGATATTATTTCGTTCAATCGCACAAGAACTTAATGTATGAATCTTTTGTATCTTCACATCCTATCAAATCCAACCCAAATAAATGATTAGCGGAAATGTTTCCACTTAGTTATTTGTTTACAAACTCTTTGTTTCCTTCTGAATCAACTGATGCAACAATTCATTTACCGGCTGTGAAAATTCGACAGCAAATGTTACTACAGCGGATGTGTGATTCTGGAATGAAGCCAAATCAGCTGTATGTTTTTTTCAGGAGAACAACGACTCAAACTTTTTTTAAACACACTCAAGCCCATCGTAAACATCTTGTTTGTGTCTGGGGGAATATTTTACTCCTGTATGCAGAAACTTCCGCAGAGGCTTCCTGTTTCTTTTTCACGAAGGCAACCAGTGTTAAAGAAATGATAATTAGTTAGTGTGAATTTATAGGCAATCCTTGGTGTCGTGATCATGAATGGGTAAACAACTGAAGGGCTGGGAATAAATGTTCTTGAGAACTGTCTCCTTATTACACGCTTAGTGCTCCGTTCACGTGTTAGACTGGCTCCCAAAAAATATGTGCGAATTGAGATCGCGCCTTTCGAATCAATTGTTAGCTAATAAAATAGCAGTATAGTTTCATCTGGTTTTGCAATAAATTTCACAAAACCAGATGAAACTACTATTTTTGTAATTAGATTTAGTTTTATTTAGTCCCGTTTTCAAACAACACGAGGGTTATTTTGGAACGGACCTCGTAATTTTGAACCGCGGTCAGATGACGAGGACGACACCTGGGCTGACCCGCCCCTCTCCAGATTTACGCGCCACACCAGCGGGAGGACGTTTCACACCTTACATATGATTTAGCGTGTAGCAGGTCCAATACACGACGGATCTTTAGTGGAATCGAGTTTCGAACCTGGAACCGAGGCCGACACCTTACTAGTAGGCCACCGCGGCCTGTTTTGCAATTCAGAGAACACATTTTAAGATTCATATTCATGAATTCAATCTAGGTTATGTCCTTGGTATATTTGCAAAAATAAAAACAAAAGTTTTTTAAGTATTTTTTTTTTATTATTTTCGTTGCGTGTTCCAAAATAGATGTAACCAAAATATCGATTTTTTTTTACTTATTTTATTACTCTTATCCTATGACTCATTGTGTCATAATTTTAAATCTATATTTATAATGTTTCGGAAATTATTTAGAAATTTATTTAAGATGGCAAATGAAATATATTCAAATCTGGAACATTTAAATTACTCCTACTTTTCCCCCATGTTAAGTCTTATTCCACTTTCACAATTTAAAAATGTTGTTTTTTTTTTAATTTAAGACAGAAGTTGTCGATTATTCGTCAATGTTTATCATTGCGCTTTCTATAAAACTGTGCATGCTTTAGACATTCGATCATTTAGTAATTTTATATATAAGAAATAAAATACTGTTAAATTTTATTATTTTTCAAAATACATTACAGTTGATGATTTATAATACTGTTAGATGTATCTTGAAATCCGTACACAGTCTTGGGTAATACATTTCAGTAAATATTAAAAAATCGAAACAAAAATATTAATATTTGAAAAGGGAGTAAAGTTTTTAAAATCCTGGAAGTTTTTTAAAATATAAATTTCAGCTAAAGAGGCATTTCGATATTTTTCCTGTTAAGGTTCCTGTATTTGGTTGTTAAGAAAAAATACTATCAAAATTTTCTCTGTAACTCTTAAAATAAAAATATATTAGAAAGGTACCCTGTCTCCTTAACATCATGGTTGCCTCTCTCTCTTCCTTTTTTCTCTTTCATATTAATATAACCACACTATAATATGTCAATACAACTTTGCCCAACATCAGGTTATTCTTTTCATTTTATTTACTAATCCATTTACTAGATGTATTAAATAATCTTAATATAAATAAAAGTCATTGTGGGTATGTATGTGGCTATGTTCCACATCTCCTCCTAAACTAATGGACTGTTCTCAACCAAATTTTGCACACTTATTATTTAAGACAAGGAGAAAACACTTATGAAATTTTCTAAGTCCAAAAGTTAATTAAACAGTCAGTTAATTAGAAATTAACAGAAACCGTTTTTTCGTCGTCACTTCGGAGAAAATGGTTCGACAAAAATTATTTTTATATCATCTTAAAGTTCAAAATTTACCTTTTCAATGATACCAATTTTATATCTGTGACATTTTCCCTTCAATTTCTATTAATTTTTTAAAGTTTAATAATTGTAAATTACGTGCAGACGATTTTGAAATAACGCAAATTTATAGCTACTCCTTTACTAGGCAGCGGTTAGACTTTGAACTAATTTACCTTTGTTTCTGAAATTTTTGCTTATTTTTATAAATATGTTTTATATGAGAAGAGAGTCAACCTTCAACTTTTAAAAGCTCCAAATCTTATTAAAATTTCAGTTAATTGGAAATTAAACAAGATTTTGGCATTTTCCGTGATATTTTTCGAAAATTTGTATTATCTCACAAGACTATTTTTGCACATAATAAAAGTTTAAAAAATTAACTTTTCATGACACAACTTTCATTTCCGTTCAATTCGTTGCCCTCATTTTAATAATTTTTCAAAAATCAAATTATGTATAAAATTTATAACACTTTGTTTATTGGTGAAGAGCAAGGATACATAACAACTATTGCTAGATCATATTCGAAGAATTTTGGATGAAGACGATTTTTTTTTATTCCTATTTATTCTAACGCTTTTTCTCAATGAAAAATTTACTATGTAATAGTCCCAAAACATCCGTTAAAATCTTTCTTATACTAAAAGATTTATGAACAAAATTTGAAGTACCTGTGCAATAAATTCTAATAACTTATGGAGAAAATCGGCGATTTTTAAAAATCTTTTGATTCAACTGATATTCTCATTTTAATTTTTTAAAAACATTTCAGACGATAAAAGAATCTTGGGTATTGTAATTTTCTATACAAAAATAGTTTTTTTACCTCAAAAATATTAGGCTTAGGATAAAATCTAGCCTTGTACTGAAACTTATCTGGTCTCTGTGAAATAAACCATTCCTCTTTGATAAACTGCTTGTTGCGCTTCCTTTACCTGAATTGAGCAGATTTTTTAAACTTAAATCTTTAAACTTAACGCTTTAAAACCCTGCGCACAACCAGTAGCTGGAGGAAGGGGGCGGAGGAGGGAGGAGAAGATTGGATAAAATCCAAGAACTAATTATTTAAAATACAAATATAAACATTCAGTTAAACTAAATATTTAACTATTAAAATATTTTCAAATAAAGCAGGAATAGGTAAAAAAAGCATAAATCATACTCTGATCACTTTATCTTAAACTTTTGAAGATGTAATTTATCTAAGAGTTCGCACAACTATGGTCCGAAATCTTATAACGTGTTGAAGTTGTCTGTTAGGAAACCAAGAGAAATATCTAATTCTGCAAACTTTTGAACTATCTTACGTTTTGTTTTTTCAATATTTGTTTGGTTGGATTCGGTCTAAAATTCAAGTGCCATGAAAAAAAATTGCCGTTTCTTTAGGTTAAAGATGATGCTTTATACCTGAGGTTTAATTCAAGATCTTACGTCATTTTATATTAAAACTTATTACAGAACAAATTTGTATGTAACGGGATACGATTATGGTCCGAAATCTTACAACGTGTTGAAGTTGTTTGTAAGGAAACCAAGACAAATATCTAATTCTGCAAACTTTTGAACTGTCTTACGTTTTCTTTTTTTTAATATTTGTTTGGTCGTATTAAACTAAAATTCAAGTGCCTGTACATGAAAGAAAGAAAAGAAATTGCCGTTTCTTTAGGTTAAAGATGATGCTTTATACCTCAAGTTTAATTAAAGATCTTAAATCATTTGATGTTAAAACTTATTACAGAACGAGTTTGTACGTAACGGAACAGACGAGTTGACGATATTAATCTGCCTTTATGCGTTTAAATAGAGTGATATATTCTATGTAGAGAAAAGTCTGTGAAGTAGAATTCTTCAGAAGGTAATTTTTTAAGTTAAATCTAGTTCATCTTTTTAAATTTTTCAATGTGAACTATTTACTGATGTGTAAATATCAGGACTATCTGGGGCATTTTCTCAATCCGGAGCAAGAGTTACAAATTGGAACATTCTCGGCTAATACAGGATGTCTGGTCGCTTTAGTTATACTCATCTTCTTTTCGAAGAAACATCTTAAGAGAATAGAAACAAAATGTATCATGTTTGAAATATCCTGAGGGAATTTATTCAAACATTCATTACAATATGACGATTCTGGTTGACCTCTGCGGAAGACAGCAATGAAATTGTAAACATATTTTTCTCTCCATGCCTTAAATAATCGACCTTCAGATTGCCTAACAAGTTACATAATGAAGTCATTGCTCGAAAAATAAGAATCGAAAGTTGCCTAATGATAAAAGAAGTACTTAGGGGCACTTGTTGATTAGATACATTTTTAAAGCGCATTTCGTTTAAGTGGTCAAAGGGAACGCCCATGTTTATTTTAAATGTTTTTTAACATTTAATTGTAGAGTTTGATCCTGATAACTCTGAAACTAAATATTCATATTTTGAAATAAATGCTTTCGAATAACAACCTTTCAAACATCCAAATGCTTGCTTACACTTGAAAATGTTTTTATCAAAGATAGAAATCGGATGATTATTATTTACGTATTAAATATCTTTGGTACCCAGCTTATTCTCCAGATCCGTTGGTTACGCTTTTCTTCAACTTGATTATCTCCAAATTCTATTCTACCTAGAAGTAAAAAAGTGAAAAATTCGATTAAAACAGAAGTGAATTAACAGAATTGGAACATGCCATCACATGATAAATATTAACTTAGTATTTAATATTTAATCTGACTGTAATGATTTAACATTAAATTAGTTACTGTGATGGTTAATTGTGTATAATGTTTAGCTTATATTAATATAACCAATTAAGCAAAAAGCTTTGACCATGGACTGAAAATGGATATAGCCGTGCAACTAGAATCCTATCACCTTTTGATGAATTTTCGTTTCATTATTGAAAATTGTACCCAAGTGTATATAGTTTGCCTTAGAAAACTCAAACAACCCTGTTTCAATATAGACTACTAGCAGTACGCGCACAGCGTTGCTCGTAGTATCAGGACTACAACAAAATGAAAAAAAACTACTACAAAAAACGCCCACAATGACATGAAAAAGTTATGAAAACAAAACAAAAGATATACATTATTGATTTTCCCGCTTATTTTTCTTCGCGATAATGACATTTCAACTGTAGGAAAACAATACAGAGTACGTTAATCCGAAACAATATTAAAAAGTTTCGACGTGAAAATGATTATTATACAGCAAATAAAATATGCGAGACATAAACATGTTAAGACACTGCCAAAAATAATAATCGAAGTCATTCAGTTGAAGGTTATGACGTATCCTGTGCTCTGCACCGTCAGCTAATGAAATTGCAACAACGCATGTTGGGAAGGCTCCGGAGAAACTTCCGCGGGAATATGCTCGCTAGAGAAAAATATCTTTCAACTGACAAGGAAAAAATTAATTTTAAAAAAACGGAAAATAACCGTTCTTGTTTTAAATCCAACTGAACCGTTCCAGTTATAAGCTGAAAAAAATTGAAAATAATAATGTTATTATAACGTCGGATGCAGCAAATTTAAAAACAAAAATAAAATTTCGATGGCAAAACTGACTATTTTTTAAAAAATTCTCAAAATTGAGTAAATTACGTTTGAAGCTCAAAACAAACTTCATTAGAACGAAAATTGTTTGTTCTATCCCATGGTGCATTGATTGTTTTTAAGCGATCATTAGAAAAGATACTATAGCCGCAAACGTGCCAAAAATGACCCAAAACAACACAAAATATTAAATAAAAACTTTTCTAGATTAAATTTTAAAATTCCAGCTTCGAGGTGCATTGAGTCACCATTACGGCTACCTGTGTGCCAAATTTCATGGCTGTAAGTGCGATAGATTCGTCTGGACATCGCGCGCGCACACACACAAACATTGCCTTTTTTAAGTATAGACTTATGGTGGTCAGTTTTGAACAAATGTAACATTATAGTTGTTAAGTAATGATTCCTAAAAAATAGCCATATTTCAAAATATATATTTTGGAATTAATTTTTACACTTAAAGTATTCTCGTGAAGGATTAACGAAATGCATTCTTGATATAGTCACTGTGCAAATTTTTTCAACCCTTGCAAACAAATTTATGAATTACGCAGAGAATTTTATTGCTTGTTGTCTCAGTAAACATTAGGTTAATTGACTGCTGGGACGCAATAGCATTGTTTCACCTTGTATTTGAAGCACACACCAAATATGAAATATTATTTATTTATTTGCTTGCTTGCCTTTTTTTTCATGGTTTTTTCCTCTCAGATGATCTGAAATGCATCTTATAAAATGAATAAGAATAAATTTAGCTAATTTTTCAATAATTATTCGTAATTTTTCAGATTAATTGTGTGATAAAGAAACTTGGTTCAAATCCTATGATATCCTCAGACAACCATAGTCCTCCTCCATCCTACAGTGACGTTGTCGAGGCCGACGAAGAAGAAAGATATGCCTTCCTCCAACAACCACCTCCTCCACCTGCTATGAAAAAAATTCATTCTCAGTCTATATGTTCTACAGATTCTAACAGACTTCGAAAACCCCGTAGTAGCAGATCCCGCAGTGAACTATCCCGTCCTTTTAATCGCCAAGACATTCTCTACAGCGCAAGTCTTCTGCATTTGCCTGAATTCAAAAAGTCCAACAACGACCTAAGTTTGTACGCAGCCAGCGTCACCAAAATTCCCCAAGAGCCTATCCCTGAAGACAGTGGCTGCTTGTCGCCAGCAATGAGAGATACTTTCAGGCAAATGTTGGACGTGTCTCTTCTGAGAAGCCCAACGTTCTTGCTTCTAGGCGCAGGGGGTTTCCTTACACTAGCTGGATTTTTCATACCCTTCATGTTTGTGGTGGACAGAGCTGTTCAACAAGGCATAACTGTAGAAGAGGCGACTTACATACTTCCTGTAATTGGTCTAACCAATACAGTAGGTCGAGTATTTTGTGGCTGGATATCGGATAGACCTTCATTGAATGCACTGACCATAAATAATTGTGCTCTGGTGATAGGTGGATTAGCGACTGCTTTGAGTACTTGCGCCAATTCGATTGCTTTTCTTCTGTCGTATGGAGCATTATTTGGATTTTGTATTGGTAAGTTGTTCCTTTTTGATACGCCAAAAATATTGCTTGTTGTGAATCTTGAATCTAAATGTGAAATCAGAACGTTACGATAGATGATAAACCATGACATTTTCATCGTAAGTTTTTTATGAATAATTCCACGAGAACTATTTAGGTTCAGATCACTTAATTTTCATCCATGGTCAGATAACGAGATCGAAATCCCTTTCTTCAAGTTTTCACGCCACCAAAGTCAGGACGTTTCACCACCGCTACAAATTTATCGTTCGTCAGACCCAGATATACGGGGGATATTAGTTGAAAACCGATCTCACATCCCGATCTTCCTATCTCGAAGCCGAGATTCTTCTTCAAATACCACAATTGCAGTATACGCTTCGAATTATTTCGAATTTCTACATTAATAATAAGTTTAACTCTTGACTGCGCATTTAACCCATGATACCGGCATTGTTTTGCAACCATTGCATTTAAAAAATTAATTAATGCCTAGGCGATTACGATAGCATGATAGAAACTCAGTGCAGTATATTTATATTATAGGTAGCTGCATTTTAAATGCATATACATATAGGTTTTGTCTCATTTAAAAATTTGTTACTACCGCACTATCAAAAAAAATTGATTATATCCGAAATTCAGAATCTATAAAAAAAAATCAGTGTTGAAAATGTGCATTTAAATATTTCAACAAAATGTGAAATTTAACTTGATTCAATGCAAAACTTCTAACGTCTTCAACTCAGATCGTAGTATAACTTTCAATTTTCCAGAAAAACATTAATGCCATTCTAAGTCTTTACAATACAGAGTGTTCCGGCTAAAAGTATCCAAAAGTAATGGTTTATAATTACAGAAATACTTGTTAGAATTTAAGAATATTTGTTTAAATAAAAAGAACATCTCAATAAGTTTTTTTAATATCAACACAATTCGATGTGTGCACCATTTGTATCACAACAAATGTCTAAACAGTAGGTAATCAAATTTTCATCATGTGTTTTGTAACATATCAGGAGTTATTAGACGAATTGTTTGAATGATATGCATCTGCAACTTATCTATAGTTTTGGGTTTTATTTGCTGATACCCAACGGATTTACTGAATTCCGAGGCAAAAAAAGCATTATATGGACTCAAATCCTGGGACCTTGGTGGCCAGGCAATTGGGTCCACTCTTCCAATCCAATTGCTTGGAAGTGTCTCATTGAAAAAAACACGGTAACATCTTCATAATAGTGCGGTGGAGCGCCGTCCTGTTGAAATGGGGAATCCGATGGAATCCACGATTTTAGCTTTATCTGTGACTTCTGATTATTGTACGCATGCGTGGCTAAACTGAATCCACGGATAAACAATCTATTACATTCTAATGAGTAGTTCAGTAATTCTAAGCAATTACTTTTGGATACTTTTAGCCCGATCATCCTGTATGACAGTTAAGGTCAAAATGACGTTTCAAATTTACAATCTTAAGACAAAAAATAAGGATGAATATCTAAAAAGACAAAAATGAATAGAAGCAGTTTAATTGGTGTGCGCAAGTGCAGCATCATCCGGAAAAAAATTGCGAAGTACAAAATAAATAAAAATACTAATAAAGGGAATTATAATTGTGAAAGAGTTAAAAATAATAGCAGACAAGAATAAGAATTAAGAATTTGGTGGATAACTTCATCAGAGGCCATACATCCATGCAGATTCAAAAATAGGATAGATTTTCTGTAGAGGAAAAAGACTTTAAGGTCTGATATTTAATATCCTCTAAGGCCTGAACCCATTCCGAAAAGTATTGGAAAGTAAAGCATTTATCCACAAAGAAGTGGATAAGTCTTTGTGGATAAATGCTTTTCTTCCATAATAAAAACAGGAAAACGATTATATGCTCGTCGATATACAATATTTTCAATATTTTGCATGTTTTGTTAGAATACTTCTTTTAAATTAATGAAGCTCATTGCAACAGGTTGTTTTGCTACCCTCCGATCTATCGTCATCGTTGAATTGTTGGGCCTTGAAAAGCTGACAAACGCCTTTGGTCTTTTGCTTCTTTTCCAAGGAATAGCCTCTATTATTGGTGCACCAGTTGCAGGTGAATATTTATATTTTTCATTACATAGAGTTGTCTCCTCTAAAATAATTACTTTTAAAATGTAACTTATTAATTTGTTATTTCACTTCCTTATTATTGGTTCATATTATTTTAATTTTAACTTAATCTTGTTGGGTTCTATAAGTTAGTAGGAGCATAATTCCAATTTCTTGTAAGTTCGCACTTTTAATTACCATACAAGAGTGCTAGAACTTGTTATTTATGTTAACGATCTCTAATTTGTATTTAATTTTTTTTAGCTTTTCCTAGCTTTTGAATTCCTTAAAGGCAAATCTATTCATTTTATTTTCTCAGTACTGTCGGTTGCAATGTTCAGATTTGGAGAGATGAACAGTTATTTTTTAGGTTTGAATCAATTAAATCAAAAACAGTCAGATACTAATGGGTTTTCAAATAGTGCGTAATAAAGAGTAGAAACGTGAATTAGATCTGCCGTATGGAATATTAATTATCTTAATTTTGATTTTAAGAATGCCAGACTTATCTATTAATCAATAAATAAGCAAAGATTAAACATTAACTGAGTGCGTTATGTATAAATTTTTCAGTAAGCAATAATCCAAAAAAACAGGCCTTACCTCCTGAGTTCCAAGCCAACACGAGATAAATCACTACGACAAACTTTTTAACTTTTAGATTTGAACATTTATTTAATGACAAGATAAATTTGAAGAGGGAAGAAAAAGAATTAAAACTCTCATAAGGATAAATGCTCTTACACTACATCAACTTGATGCAGAACTAAATAACACACATTACATAATAAATTATTAAAATTTAAATGACAGTGCACTAAAAGATATTCTTGGTTATATTCAAAACTGAAGAGCATTAATACAGGGATCTCATATCTAATCACGAATAAAAAAATCAAATAACACTATTTCTCACATCACTGATATATAAAAAACCACAAAAAGTTAAGAATAATAAACATTCATTAATATTAAGTTCATGACACAAGCAGTAGGATAACAAAACTACCCATCATTATAACAGACCAAATAAAAATCATTCCCTATTTCTAAATGGCGCTAAATAGATCAAATAATGATTAATACAACAACTCTCTAGAATTATCTCTCAGATTCAAGTCAACTGAAGAAAGGAACAACATACCTTATACAGTAAATGAATTTCAATATAATCTCACTTCATGCAATATAGAATTTCACAAAAACAAACCTTCTAAAGAAAATTCTCCCACATGATCGTTTTGTATTGGTTTTCGACTTGTTAAAAATTTGGGATTTTTTGGGAATTTGGCCATTTTTCCTGATAACTAGACATTTGCATATGCGCGCACAGTCGCTTTTTTTTTAACTGTACCACGGTTTGTCGCAGACTAATCAGTCGGTCTGATAAACTGCAATGCCTAACATCACCAGCACAATTTTTAGAAAATATGACCATATCGGAATTCACAGACCAATCAGGTTTAAATTATGGAATTCTAGCGGTATACTTATATCTTACATGTAGATAGAAGCTCTTAATCTGATTCACAGCGATGCTAATCACCACCGACACAAATCAATGCAGTCATCAATTTTTAGCGCTTTCCACACTGATTCAGACAATTAACATTATCCGATCATCATCGTCACGGTGCTGCCGTGGAAAGCCCGAAAGCTCCACGGACTATCCTTTTTGCTGCATCATGCCCTTTTCAATTTTTTCCTACATCGTTAACTGGCCTCGTCGCTCTCATTATCCAGCAACGCCAAAAAAGCTCTTCACCAAGCCCCCAAACAGATCAACCATTGGTGAAATTGAACAGCAGGGTCCTCCAAACGCCCAGGAAAATTCTCCAAGTTTCTAAGAGTCACCAAAGGTGTCAAACACCCTACTAGATTCCCGGAATTTTGAGGGGGAATCAAAGAAACCTGTTAAAAAAAGGCGCCTGGCAGAAACAAACCCCAAAAGATGGCGAATATCTTAAGGCGGGAGAAAGAATATGTTGTTCTCAACACAACAGATTCTGAAATATTAGAAATATATATTTCATTCAAAAGAATGTTTTAATGAGTTATTCGACTTATAACTTTAATCACTGTTCAAAAATAGATATATGTGTGCTGTGAAAACTTAATTTTATTTCCTTCATAACAAAACAAAAATAACTTTTTCTACATTGAAATTGAAAGAGAGACATATCGTTTTCCTTTGACGATTGAAAAAAAGGTAAGGAATTGCGTTAGATTTTTGATGGATTTATATATAAAAAAAAATAAATTAATTAATGATTCAGTTTAAAAATTGAAAAAAGTTGGTGGTGCTGCAATTCCAAAACACCCTTACATGAGCCGCCCCTGCTTGAGATTATATCTTCTTGTCTTCCCTCTTTAGGCCATACTGGATTCGTGTCGTTGAAGCTATAAAAATAACAATACTAACCCCCATATCCCCTGTGGAGCCACAAAGGGGGCGTTATTGCTCAAGTTCACGAATCGGCCAGTGTGCACCGGGCCTTAGTGATAAATATAGCCGTTACAACCCTAGTAGCACAGAAATATTGAACAATATTCGCAATATTGTATATTACTGCACAATATCATATAATATTATATAATATCGAACAATGTTGTACAATATCGGACAACATGTTGTGCTACCTGGGAAATGATGTTGTAAAATGAGACAGGGCAATAATATTTATAAGGTAAAAAGATCCCCATAGATCAGCTGCGCAAAGAGAGTGAAAGTCTAACAATTGCTTTGTAGTATGATAGTTGTACCAGTATATAAACAAAGGAGGAAAGTATGTCGGTATTGCATCTGTATCGCCCGCAAGGAAAAGTATAACTCCAGCCCTTTTCTGGTTATAGATCGCGCAATTCAAACAAAATATAAGCGTCAGTCATCGCTCAACATCCATAAATGTCCAGCATGTCTTAACTTCTGTTTTTCAACCACGTTTACGCATTGACCCAAAATAAAGTAGACGAATCAATCATTGCATCAATCATTCAAGTGCACCAATATCTTTTCATGAATGAGCGATTATTGGCCAGATTATCTTAATATTATTTCATTCTCATTGGTGGAAAAGAAATCAATAAACTATACGGAATCTAAGCAGGCATAGATTGGTCCGCCTTTCTGTTTCTGTTTTTCAGGAATGGGGAACTGCTTGTATTTTTAGATCAACGTGAGGACAATAAAAGAAAAAACTCTTTCCCTGGAAAACAGATTTTTGAGGTGGCAGTGAGATGATGGCCGCTGCTGAAAGATGTGATAGCAATCTATCCTCACACTTTTTAGATTGCCTCTTGTTTTCCTTGTACTCTTTCGGCGAGCGTCATAAGCTGATTAATGCCATTGATTAACAACTCAATAGCTTTATCTCAAACTCAGCGTCGAACTGACTGGCTTTGAGTATCTGTTGACTTAATCGGTATCATCAATAAAGATCGTGATTTGCTAATATTTAGGGTATTAAAACATTTGCGTATTGATAGACTCAATGTTAGCCGTTCGTTTGAGATTGGGAAAATAAAAATGGAATCATATACACATACGTGATAAATTACTTTTTATCTGACACAATAGTAGAATTATTATTCCCGGATGTGTACATAAATTACTGTTTTTAATTCTTTCTGTCAAAACTAAATTCATTCAGTATTCAGATGTCATCACAAACCTGTCACTTCCAGGGCCGGTTTTACCATTAAGTGACCGCCTAGGGTCACTATAACAATAGGACTTTTATGCTTTAGACTAGAGGTTCCCAACCTGTGGTGCCCGTACCTCTGGGGGTACGCGAAAACAATGTTGGTTATGGCGAAAAACACTCATTACTCAAAAATACTCATCTTAAGCATGTATTAATAATAAATATCACGATAAGCTTGACGCAGCTACAGACGTGAGAGGGTCGTCATTACGCCCCTCTCCTTGTACAGAAGGTCGTGCCCCCTCATCGGGCGGACTCGAACACTACTCCTAGATGAATCTGCACGTTTTAGACATCCTTGAGTTCGAAAAAAGCCATCTTTGAAATTATGTCTGTCTATCCGTCCGTGTGGTTTGTGAACTCGATAATTCAAAAACGGAAAAAAAATCGAGAGAGAGGAAATTCAATTTATACATGTCGCATAAGTTGTAGACATGTATCAGATTTTCGGGCCAAATCCATCGATTCAATTTATAAATGTCGCATAAATTGTAGCCATGTATCAGATTTCCGGGCCAAATCCATCAACAGGAAGATTGTCTGTCTGCTCATGAGTCTCTGAACGATAACTCAAAACTGCAACGAGCTAAACAAATGAAACTTGGTAAGGTATGTGGTCTTTCGAACCAAGTGCATATAGAACTGTATTCGATTCTCCTTATTAAACAGCAAGGATTTACAGAAAACGCATCAACGTGTAACGCATGCGATAAAGTTCAAGATAGAACACTCCCAATCATTTTAATATTAATTAATTACTAAGTAGAAAAGGGGCAAACTGGTCGACAAAATGATAGTTAGTTCCGATTATTGCATAACCGCGTCCATATATTTACTTTTTGGTGAAGGAATTGCTTATTTTAAATTATTCCACATTTGAATATATGTGGATATGTTCCAATTTTTCTTTTTCCTTCCCACACCATTTTAGTTTCAAGTATTTCTGCCTTATGCTGTTCAATATTTGTAGACATCATTTCGCATTCATTTTTGCATAAATTTACTTATTGTAACATTCTTGAACAGTATTATTGAATACTAGCAAATAAAAAAGTTCTCATTTATCTTAGATTTTCATTAATATTTAATTTCACATTGCAATGTTCGTAGATAAAATTTTTTATAATAATAGTATAAAAAGTGTATAAACAAGCACGAATTGGCATGGTAAGGGAATGTCCTCGAAAATTAAAAAAGTCTATGTTTGACAAACATGTTTCGAATTTTTTAAATTCCAGTTCGTGTTTTTGAAACCCATGCGAACCCCGTGGACTTTCGGCTGCGAAGTCTGACGAGACACCGTCAGCAACTTGCATCATTCATTTTTAATCTTGATTGAACATTTAGAGATAACCGTCCGTTTATGTTTGGCGATAAAAGCTCAAGCTGAAGAGTTTCACCCCTAGTGGAAGTGATATCTAATTTGGTTGAAATACTTCAAGGTTTGGGGCGTGGATTGTAAACGATTGGTTGCTGACAGATGTCTTCTATGAAGGCGACAAATATTTTGATCCACTTTTACAAATAGCAATGAGATACTGTTCTAAACTTCCTGCCACATTTTTTTTAAAAGTATTAATGCTGACATATATTCGGTGTTGATCACGTTGTTGGTTTGAAAGTGTGGTTACTGGTTGTATCGAAATCGAGATAACCTAACAAGGTCGTTCCTGTATTTATTTGGTTTACTTATAGGGTAGAACTTGATTAAATCCATAGATAATTACAGAACGATTTATAAATGTCGTGGATCATTTTCAAATTTTTTGGCAATCTTAAATTATGCAATGATAACTATGGCCATATCTGCACCTCTGCGATATAAAACCCAAACTAACCGACGAACTAATAACGATAATTAATCATATGCTGTTGCATAGATAACAACCTTGTACTGTGGAAAAAATAATGCATGCTGATTTTTTATAAATTCACTAGCAGTACGCGCCCGGCGTTGCCCGTGGAATCAGGACTTCAACAAAATGAAAACCTCCCACAATGACATGAAAAAGTTTTGAAAACAAAATCAAAACAAAACATACACATTATTGATTTACCCGCTTATTTTTTGCGATAATGACATTTTTTCTGTAGAAAAACAATACAGAGTACCTTAATCCAAAACAATAATAAAAAATTGCAATGTGAAAATGATTATTATACAGCAAATAAAATATAAAATCGAATCCGAAAATAATAATCGACGTCATTGAATTGAAGGTTATGACGTCACCTGCGCTTTGTCCCGTCAGCCAATGAAATTGCCAGCAACGTTCAGGAGAACTTTCGCGGGAGGAAGCTCGCTAGAGGAAAAATATCTTTCAACTGACCAGGAAAAAATTAATTAAAAAAACGGGAAAAGATATTTTAACCGTTCTTGTTTTAAATCCGACAGAACTGTTTCAGTTATAAGCTGAAAAAATTGAAAATAATAGAGTTATTAGAACGTTGGATGCAGCAAATTTAAGAACAAAAATAAAATTTCAATGGCAAAACTGACTATTTTTTAAAAAATTCTCAAAATTCAGTAAATTATGTTAGAAATTCAAAACTAACTTTATTAGAACGGAAATCGTTTGCTCTTTCCGATGGTGTATCTATTTATTCGTACAATTATCTGAAGCCATGCTATTGAGAAATTAGTGCGAAAAAATTACCCAAAACAACACAAAATATTAAGTAAAAAATTTTCTAGATAAAATTTTAAAATTCCGGCTTCGAGGTGCATTGAGTCACCATTAAGACTACCTGTGCGCCAAATTTCAAGGTTGTAAGTGCGATGGATTCTTCTGGACATTGTACGCACGCACGCACACAAACATTGTCATTTATAAGTATAGATGATAACTTACTTTTCAAGTTCCTAACAATACTTCGTTTGCTCACCTGAAATAAAATCATAAAAATGGCTAAAACTTGTAATAATTGTTCATGATCTTCAATGAAGTAAAAAGTTTTCCCACTCAGAAAAATACATCCAAGCTGAACGTTCGAAATATTTTCCTAGAACAGACCTTCCTGATCGTACATGGATGCATAATGGTCCGAGCCTGGTCCGTTTTTATTTATTTATAATTACATAAGGTAGCAAGTTGACTGCCAAACCTCTTTTAGAGAAATCTGCTTGTCACGAGTTATATTGTTGTTCGCAATCACCATGCTAATAAGTAAAAATAAAATAGGATAGAATTTTAAAATTATTCTTAATATACGATTCTGATGGAAAAGTTTATCTATCTAGAGTCATACTGTATACTTATTCAGAAGAATTCATGAAGTTTTATCATAATTAAAATATTTCATAATCTATTTTTGACCTGAAGATATAAAGTTATTTGTGATGCTTATTGCCTTGCGCTACAAACTTGGGAATACTTAAACCCATTAAGTTGTCATACATGTTGCTGAGAATTGATATTTCTCTCAGGAAAATACTGGGAGTTCAGTTAGTAAAGTGACAAGCTCAAAGAGTTGTTAGCAAACGTCAAGAGGAACAAATATTAAAATGCTGTACGGTGTCGCGCATCACGTTTAGTCGAAAAAATGAATGCAGATTCTGACCCTACGCGGAACGACTAAAAGTACTACAAAGATTTGTTTGGCAACATGTTTACAACACAGAAGGCCAACTGCTGTAAAAAGACTTATTTGGCAGCATGTTCACAAAACATGTTGCATACAGAACAAAGTTGGAAAATTATTGATAGGAATGTTATAAGCTAAGTTATGACAAGATCTGTTCAAATTGATCACACACACACGTCATTGCATATTCTACAACCACTAAAATCGATTTGCTATTAAATGATGTTGCATCTGTGATTCAGTGGTGAAATTGAAAATCCAAATAGTGCCTTTTCATATTATTTATTATGATAAATGATATGTACAGATAGATACGACATTATATAAGTTATTTGCACTATTTACAAGACATTATTAAGACTACCCGGCACTTTCCATCCAAACCATTCCTTCCGTTTCCATAGCTGCCACGCAATCTAACTCTGTAATGGCGGATGAAGCCGTTGCCACAAGATGCTCAAAAGCGCCATCCGGGTATAATTCGTAGCAAATGCTGTTAGAGACGACAGTCTGCTTTATGAAACCCTCCAATGTGCCCACAGGCGTTTCATAAGCGAGCGATTTACGATGAGGAAGACAATTCAGTGGATTAAGAGAAGATCTGGAGAATTCGGAGGCCAGTCGAGGGGTCCGGCGCGTCAGCTACCTCCGTCAGAAATCACCAGCAAACCCATGAAAACGTTCGGTGATCAATTGGCCTTCCCTCTCCTTTTAAGCCAAACCTTGTATAAGTACACTCCTGCTCAAAAAATAAGCAATAAAGGCAAAACTCGGAATAAAACAAAAACTATTTAATGGATATGCGTGAAAGTTGTACTCGAGGTAGGTGTGGCATTACTAGAACACATATCAAACAATAAAGCAAAGACAAACAAAAACACATACATTACGGCCGTCGCGGCGCGACAGTCCAAATTGGTAGGCAGAATGTGCATTGGGAACCACACGTTAATAACGGATATGACACCCTCTAGATGAAATGAATACTTGACAACGGCGAGGCATGCTGGCAATAGTGTCGTTGATCGCTTGTTGTGGCAGTAATGCTCATTCCTGTAGTAAGGATTGTTGGAGCTCGTGGAAGGTGCCTGGCGGCACACTGCGACCTACAATCCGTCTTCCCAACATGTCCGTCACACGCTCTTTGGGATTCAGGTCCGGTGATCTAGCAGGCCACGCCATCTGTGGAATGGTTTCACTCTCCAGATAACTCCGCACCAATCGTGCTCTATGCGGGTTGGCGTTATCGTCCATAAATATCACGTCGGTACCCACTGCAGCGATAAAAGGCCGCACAAGAGGGTGTAGGATTTCGTCGCGATATCGGACAGCTGTGACGGAACCCTCAGTGAACACGTCGAGGTAGGTTAGGCCGTTCGTTGCTATCCCGGCTCAGAGAAGTAACCCGCCACCTTTGTAATGGTCTCTTTCGACGATGTTTGGCGCCCGATAGCATTCCCTGGCTCTCGCCATATCATGGCCCTTCGGGAATCGTTCTGGATGTTAAATCGAGACTCATGCGTAAAGAGTACGTGGCCCCACTGCTCTGGTGTCCAACTGCGATGTTCACGGGCCCAATGCAACCGCGCTCTGACGTGCGCTGGGGACAAAGGCACACAAACAACAGGTCATCGTGCGAACAGTCCTCCTTCATGCAGTCTGCGCGGAACAGTTAGGCGGGATATGGGCCTTCCTGCAGCAGCAGAGAGCTGCAACGCCAGCTGTCGCTCTGTTAGTGTCCTCCGGCGTCTGGCACATTGCAATAGGTACCAATCGTCTGCCGTTGTGGTGATTCTCCGGTGTCCAGATCCACGTCTTCTACTGGTGTTTTGATCCCTTTGGTAATGGTTCCACAGCTTATAGACGACATTACGATGCACATTCAGCTTTATGGCAACAGCAGATTGTCTTGCGCCAGCTTGCAACATACCGACAGCCCTCCAATTCATCTCATCGTGCAAATGGTTTCTTCTACTTATGCTTTCCGCTTTGGCTATCTCGGATTCCGCGGAACTATCGCTGCTTGCGAACTCAAGCAGAGGTCCGGCAAGCCCCTTTTTAAGGCGTTGCGGTGTGGCCGCGGGATTGCGTTTTATGCTAATTTTGGTTGCCTATTTGCATTCGGCGATGCAACCTCTACCTTATATGTAAATTGTGTGTTTTAATTCATCGTTTTGCATGTGTACCGCGTCTTTTCGTGTTTGTTGCTTATTTTTTGAGAAGAAGTTATACTTTAGTAATTTTCCCAAACTAAACTGCGGTTTGTAGCACAATATTCGTTTCATCTTTAGTTCCTTCAGGTGTTTACACAATCCTCTGAGTTTGTCACTATATTAAATGAATACTCTGAAAAAATATTCTTAGTAAATAATTCTAACAATTAGTTTTTGTTGTTTAAATAATTATTATTTATACTCATATATGACGTTCTACCTTTCAGGTATGTTTTACGATCTAACAGGCAGCTATGATGCACCATTTTACATTTCTGGAACTCTGATACTTCTGTCTGGACTTCTCGGAGTCCCTCTACCATTCATTTCAAGATGGGAAAAGAGCAGAAAAGAAAAAGTAATCATCAATGTGGAAGAAGCTCCTGAGGAGAATAACGTTTTTGTGGAACCGGCTCCAATTTCGCAATTGCGACGATTTTCATATGATGTGATTCTAGAAGAGCCATGGTGTGCTTCATCTCCAGATAAAACTTGTGTCTACAAAACACGTCTTTATCCGAAACTGCACAAACCGATGGCTCTTTCGCCATTTGCTGATTTGTAATTATGATTTGCACTGAAACAGTTCTTCAAGAAGTGTTACTTCTTCACGCTAAAACGCGTAAATGCTATTCCTGTAGGAAATATTTCATCAATTAGCACTACTTTCATCAAACGATGATTTGGAACCGAAATTTCCTTAAAGAACTTTTTTATCAAGTTAGTGCTACTTCCATCATTCTATAGTTTGTCACTGAAACCTCTATCAAAAGATTTCCATAGTCACTTTCTGCATTCGATGATGTGCAGTTGGTGTTTCAGTTAAAAAGAGTTCCATAGTTATATTTTCACCGTTCCATGGCATACAATTATTCTTTCGGTCTAGAGAATCCCTGCAATATGCGTTTTCTCCCATTGATGAGTGATATATTTGCTGCATATTATGCTTCTGACTTTGGTTTGACAATATTCGGTATTTGCTTATTTAAAATTGAAATAATAAAATTCAATCTAATTATAAATGAGACTACCTTTTTTCACTCTGGATATTTTGTAAGCTGATCTTCAACAATTGGTGAATTGAAATAATTCTAGAAGTCCAGAAATCAAAGATAAACATCCAGAATTAGACGCGCCAGTGATGAGTGTTTTAACGGAACGCACGGACACATGGACCTCCATCTCCGACATCTGATGATTTAGTTATCTTTGGGCCTAGTTAAAAGAATGATTTGAACACGAATTTTAAGGTTACCTGGAAGAGAGAGAGAACGATTCAGAAATAGAAGCAAGTGATAAGAGGATGCTGAAACGAGGTGCAAAAATAATTATTCTGTTTTAATTCTGATAACTAATTTACCAGAAGATTTAAAAATTTTAATTCTAGACGTTCTTCTTCGTAAATGCTGATCTTCAATGTAATATATTCTTGTGTTCGAAAGCAAAATTAGAATGAGTAAAATTGCTCTCTATTAATGGAAAAAAAGAACTTCTTGATTAAAAACTTAAGGATACGGTTTCATCTGTTTGTTTACGTGCCAACTTACCAAAGAATAACTTATAATTTTATACGTACAGATACTGAACATTGATTAAAAAAACAATTATTTCTCCATGAGAAAACTAAAAACTATCAAAAGACTGAAATTCCACTGTGTATTATGAACTGTATTGTGATTAGCTTACAAAGTGCCTTACTTATGAAGAATGTTTCTACGCAAACATAAACTCTGAATTCGCCTTGTTACGCAGGGACTCTGTAAATGTCCAAGAAGGTCTTGTATGATCTCAATGGTGGTGGAACTTTTTGAAATGTGAACATTATTTTTCTGTATAGAATCAACGCACAAAAGACTGGGTAAATTGTACATATTGTTTCATCATTTTATGAAATTATCCTCTTTTTCTAAAGGCGGGACCATTTTTATGTATGCATCGTCAAATGTATATTTTTGTAAATAAAAATATTATCTTCCGTTAGACTATAATTTATTCTTGATGCTATGATTAGCTTTCATTCAACTCTTCTAAAAGCAACAAGAAATTCATGTTTTTGAACAACACTGCAGAAATATTACTTGCTAAAGTTCAAATTATATTTAGTACATTCTGCGTTCGTGCATGCGTCTGTGTGTCAAATAGCTCACAGAAATAACATGTAGATGATATTTTTTGATTAAAATAATAGGAATCAATGAATTAAGGATATAAAATTAAAGAAAACAGTCTGTAAATATCGAACCAAAATTAATGGTGACATAATTTTTAGTATTTAAAGCTAGTGTATCATTTTTAAAAAATGTAATGGTCGACAAAAACTTATTTCTAATAAACGATGAATAAACAACTGAATTTTTTGAAAATCCTTTTTATGGGTGCTTCTTTAATAGAGTAACTAAAAGATCTGTGTCAAGATTTCTAGATATTTTCTAGAACAAGTCATTAGATGTGATGCAGCAATGATGTGTCAGTGAATGATCGAATAAATAAATGATGTTTGGGCACATGTCCTATTTCACTTTTTACGGCTTGATTGTAATTTTCAATATCATAAAAATCCACTGAATCAGCTTCAGTCATTTTTTTTCCTGTTATTTTCTTGTACGAACCTTAACGTTCATGCAAAAAGAAAAGGAGTTGCTGTCGAGAGCAAACACCCTCAAATTTCTTAAGCGCCATGCGAGGTTAAATGGAGTCTTCGGCTTAATAAATTAAAGTATCGTAACCAGTTTATATACCACGGATTTTGGTTTCACAAAACATGTAGTATCGTATAGCAACGGATTCGGAAACCTTCCGCTCTTTTGCGCATGCTCCGGGCGGAGTTATTTTCATCAAAATAGGGGGAAAGTGAAGAATGGAAGGGTGATGTTTACATTTTACTGAGCGTGATCTAACAAAGAACTCCGGAAATGCGCTCATATGACTCATTGCCTGACACCCCTTTCCGGCGTTAAGTCGTCTAAAAGTGGTAGTCTCGGAATCCGTGGTCAGACTATACATAACAACGCAACAATGTACACTCAACGAAGCGAGTGATCAGTTGACGAACATAGTCCGTTTA
>BGPR01000083.1:1490988-1659988 GCA_013235015.1 Araneus ventricosus
GTGATCAGTTGACGAACATAGTCCGTTTAACGAAGATGCTCGTTGACTCACCATCGAAGACCCAAAACAGTATAAAAGTAACATAATTTTTTACTATTCAGTGGTGTAAAAACAGGGGTGCAAGGATATTATAGATGCCCCGGTCGCCAGTTTTAAGGGGCGCCATGGAGTCGGAAACCTACTACTTATACCTACTACTACTACCTAAACCTAACTACTACTACGAAACCTACTACTTGTATGCCTCTTTTAATGCAAAATGTGATGAAGAGACCTAAAAGTAATACCATTCCCCTCTCGCCATTTATGCTTGTTAAGCCACTGTTGACGACTTGGATAGAAAAATCATTATTTTCTTCGCGCCACTGGCCGTGGTGACAAAACGTTAATGAGCTTGTGCCACTGTTTAAAGTCAAATATGATGAAAGACGGGAAAATAGCATGTCCTGGGAGCCGTTTAGACAAGATAAGTCACTGATGATGACGGGGGAAGGGTTGAAAAAAATCATATTATGACTCGTGCGCCACTTACCTTCGTTACGCCACTGTTACTACTACTTTTTTATACAGGGTGTTTCAAAACTCATTGTTGTAAACCATAAGGAATGATAGAACACGAAGATAATGCTCCAACTTCTTACGTATTGCCAATTTCGGTTGTGACTGACTTTAATTATAAATGCAGATTTATGCCTATGCAAAATTCCATAGCGGCTAGTGAAGTTGAAATTTAATGTAACAGCCACTACTAACACTATAAATTGCTTTTCGAATCATACAAGTACATTTTCAACTTCGTATTTTTGCATTTACCTACAAATTATTACACTCGTGTATAAATGTTAATCATAATTCGTAAAATACGAAACATTTGGAGTTCATATATATGCAATGGTTCTCAATCAGTTGCGGAGAATCGTGGGACTACAGTCGTGGAAACTCACATTTTACGGTGAAGATTCGTTCACGAGAGCATTTCGGAACCAACCAGAAAGTGATGAAGAAGAAAAAGATTTGGACTCATCCCGTTTCACAGAAAGCTGATAAAAATTTGAAACTTTCATCAATGATTTTGTTTCCTGTTCGCAGTGTTTACATAGCATATTTTAGTAAAAATAGCGTGCATATTCAGGAAGATAAAAAAGTTTTCTTAAAAAAATCCCGAATTTTTCCGCATGTTTTTTGCTTGTAACATGCAGAATTATCATCCAAATTATACGAAACTTACTGCTAGCGAAGCATAATATTCAAATTCGAAGTAAATACTTTGAATATTCCACGGACTCTGAGTATTTGTAGTAAATAATTTTTAAATGCGCATGTGTGATACATATTATAATTTTTATTTCATAATTTCGAAGACAGATATGCAAGGAAGCTTATTTAAAAACTCCAGATCAATATTCAAAAAGATATCGACATTACAACGTGCTGAATTTCATTTGAACTCTAAGAGAAGATAAATGATGAGGACTTCTCCACAAATGGATATCTTTTAAACTTGAATCTTTGAATAGTTATACTGAATTGTATAAAGGTTAGAAATATGCTACAAACCCATGCGAAAATTCAAGTTTAAAAAATATTCTTTAACTCTAGATAAAATAAAACAGTAGATAAACAAAAAAAGCATGCAAAATATCTTTAAATATACCGCGCTTAATACGCAATAAGTAAATATTCGAATATTTCGCTTCCAAACCGTATGCTGAAGAACCAAAATGCAAATTTAAGTTGAAAAGCTATGGAATGATCTAATTTATTTTCATTTATTACAAAAGAAAACCCCTTTAGCTTAATTAGCGTTTGTTAAAATCGTTTATAATCAACAGTGGTGCAGTCGCAAAATAAACAGTACCGAGATGCTCTAACCTGGGTGAAAAAATTGAGCAGTTTTAAGGACATTTTCACAATTTTTACTTATTTATTTCGCATTTAAAAAAAGCAGTGCCGGAACGGCGTTCCGGCTCCACTACACCCTTGATAATCAATTACATTCTTTGGCTATACTTCTTAATATCTGTTCATTAGGTGTGTAAAAAAAACTCCAAAAACACTAGTAATTAATCAATCAATATAAAGGGGTATTACGTCTTTGAATAATTATTCTTTTCGTAATAAAATGATCAGAAAATTTTTCACCGCGAAAATTCCGTGATTGAAATTTAATTTTCTTCTTACCCCGTGTTCTCCAGTGACCATTCTTTAACTTTTAAATTACCGGATAGACAAAATTTCACATATCCTCTCAAAACAAGGAGTTTGAGAAAGAAACAGGAAAGTTCTTTCCCTCCATTCAATATATCTCCCTTTGACTGTCCACTTAATCTTATCTTTCCTCATTAGCAATAAACTTTTTTATTGATTTTTTAGAGAAATATTTATGTAGTGATATAATGAAACGGGTGGAGTAAAGGTTTCTACTGTGTACTTAGAAACCTCACAGATTACTGTTCAGAAACGGATTCGGAGACTACCACTTTTGGACGATTTTACACCGGAAAGGGGTGACAGGCAATGAGTCATATGAGCGCATTTCCGGAGTTCTTTGTTAGATCACGCTCAGTAAAATGTAAACATCACCCTTCCATTCTTCACTTTCCCCCTATTTTGATGAAAATAATTCCGCCCGCCGCATGCGCAAAAGGGCGGAAGGTTTCCAAATCCGTTGCTATACAATACTACATGTTTCGTGAAACCAAAATCCGTGGTATATAAACTGGTTACGATGCATTAATTTATTAAGCTGAAGACTCCATTTAACCTCGCATGGCGCTTAAGAAATTTGAGGGTGTTTGCTGTCGACAGCAACTCCTTTTCTTTTTGCATGAACGTTAAGGTTCGCACAAGAAAATAACAGGAAAAAAATGACTGAAGCTGATTCAGTGAATTTTTATGCTATTGAAAATTCCAATCAAGCCGTAAAAAGTGAAATAGGACATGTGCCCAAACATCATTTATTTATTCTATCATTCACTGACACATCATTGCTACATCATATCTAATGACTTGTTTTAGAAAATATCTAGAAATCTTGATACAGATCTTTTAGTTATTCTATTAAAGAAGCGCCCATAAAAAGAGATTTTCAAAAAATTCAGTTGTTTATTAATTGTTTATTAGAAATAAGTTTTTGTCGATGCACGAGATTCCAAATACTGTACTGTTCAGCAACGGATTCCGAGACTACCACTTTTGGACGATTTTACACCGGAAAGGGGTGTCAGGCAATTAGTGATATGAGCACATTTCCGTAGTTCTTTGTTAGATCACGCTCAGTAAAATGTAAACATCACCCTTCCATTCTTCACTTTCCCCCTATTTTGATAAAAATAACTCCGCCCGGGACATGCGCAAAAGCGTGGAGGGTTTCCGAATCCGCTGCTAAACAATAGCTATTCGAGGGGAGTGGGACTTGAATGACTGAGTGAAATAACTCTTGCATCAGCCGATACACAGAGGAAAATAAAAAAAAATTGCTGGTATTGCAAGAGTACTGCCCATAAGAAAAAGGTTTTTAAAAAAATATCGAACAGCATCGATACATCACTCGAAAAATTAATCATACAAATTTTCAATATAGGTTTTTTTCAATGTTTGACCCATTTTTCTGAAAACACATTGAAAGCAAAATCTAAAATAATTACTAATATAATAGCCCAGATCTGTCTCTCACTGATCCGGCAACGTTCTGAGGTCACCAACAATAAAATTCGCGCCATAGCACTGCGAGACGTTAAACAGCATTATTTCATTGTTAGAACACATAAATTTCAGTAATTTTAAATTTAAAAAAAATGTCGTTCTAATTTCAAATTTAATAGCTATAAAATAGTGAAATAAATTTGCTGTCGATTGATATAAAATTTATCTCGCTAGGATCGATAGTTCCCGAGAAATTTTAAATTATATTAATCATATATTTCAAATGAATTTCCGTTTTTCAATAGAAAGTAGTAAATTACGTCAGTGGTATATCATGCGTGTGATATAGTTTGGACGCCACGATGCATCTGATTATTTATTGCAATCGTGACGATATAATTTGATAATATTTTTTGGCAACGTTTGACAAGCAGAGACGTGCTTTGTTTTGATTAGAATTTCGAGAAAGAATTCCTTTGAAATTTTAATTTTTGACTTTCGTTTGCTGAGAATTTCATGGTTATTGAATTATTATGTACATATTTGGTATATATATTTTTACCAAGAGGTTTTTTGAATAAAGAAATATGTAAATAAAAAAAATCCTGTCATAGAACATATGTTTATTTTATTTGTTTTCAATCAATGTTAAACATTTCTCTCGCATATATATCTATTATTTCCCATCAAATTTGACAGGAAATCTCTCGAAGGAAGAGGCAATTTGCACCCGTCATACCATGCCTTGTGATTTTCAAGCATATGCAATAATTCAAGAAAGCGAAATCATCTGCATAAGAAGGTGGTGCGTGAGATATGGTAATCTTCCGGAAAGTTCTTAACAACGTGAAAACAAGATCTGATAACCCAGAGAAGACGAAAAAGATCCGCTTAACCTCAAGTCTACCGTCGAGTAATTTTTACCATAAGGAATCGACCTTTGGTCATCTGATATTCGACTGACCATGCACTTTGTCCTTTCTGATAGAGCAATAAACTTTCATCGCGTCGTGTGTGCTTGCATGCATTTTTAAATTTCACATTCATTCCCCAGTAGCACAAGGATATTGTACAATATTGCGCGATATTGAACAATATTCACAATATTGTAGAATTTCATATAATGTTCTATAATATCGAACAATATTGTACAATATCGGGTCATATGTTGTGCTACCTGGGTTTGTGATACTTAGTGTTATGACTTGAAAACTGAAATAAATTTAACCATCCACTGGTCCATGATTCTTTAACTTTTTCCCTCACGCGACCACTTCTCGGCTGTAAAAGATTTTCATGACCTAATTTTTATCTGAAAATACTAATTAGAAGAAAAGAACAAAATGCAATATTAATTTAAAAACATAAGAAAGGCGCATTTCGGGTCCGCGCCGTAGATTTTTCGTGAGAACGTCGGGATAAAATCATAAAACGAGTGTTTCGTATTAATATTTAATTTAAGTATCAATCTCTTTAATACAATATTTACACAGAGTAGTATAATGGTTACAGAATAGATCAATCACAAGCTTCTCGCATGTAGCAAGGATCTGTAATAGCTTGTGATTTATCAATTCTGTAACCATTATTCTACTCTGTGTAAATCATTCCTATTAAAATTCGAACATCAACCGACGTTTGTATGTATGTATGTCCTTCTACTTCTCACGAACCACAGAATCCTGAAACAAGCAAAAAGTACCAAAAGACAGGAAATAACCCAAGGAATCCATTTCAACCATTGAAATTCTGAAATTACAATTAGTTAAAACAATATTAATTAAAAACGCGTAAATGAATGAAATTTTGTGCCGCCATCTATCGACAGCTCCTATAACTATGTGACAATGTGTATGTGAATGAAATATTGTGCCGTCATCTATCGGCAGCTCCTATAACTATCTGTCACATCGGTTGTTCTTACATCTGGATTTGTATAAAAGGTTTTATTTTTTTCTTTTTTAGGGAGCTTCCGAATTTTGGAGTTTTTATTTATAAACATCGGGAAAAATCGTTTTCCTGCATTTCTCTCTCTCTCTCTCTCTCTCTCTTTTTTTTTTTTTTTTTTTTTTTTTTTTTTGTCGTACGGTGTTTCGCAACATTTACGTTTGTTGGGGGAAATATTTATCAATTTTTATCCGTTTTTCTTTTTTCATTATTATTCAAATAGGGCAAGACGAAAATATTTGTTTCTGCTGTTTAATTTATTTGTTTGGTGTACTATTAAATCGTTTATCGTTTCTGTTTTTTATTTCGTTGTATTTTTTCTTTTGCAAAACAAATAGTATGCTAATCTGTGTTAATTTATAAACATAGGAATTCTCGCGTTTTCATTCAAACCATACTGTTTTTAGGTAGCAAAAAGGCTAGAATTGAAAGTTTTAATCCAACAAGAGAGGATTCCAAACAGATTTACGTTTGTTGGGGTAGCTTAGTGACAATATTTGTAGGGAAAAAAAAGAGTCGGGTATATGAAAAAAATGTGGATCCTAGGAAACGTTGGGTTATTAGCTATAAGGTAAGTAAAAGGCTGAATTTAAAAATTTTAATTAAACAATATAAGATTCAAAGGAGATTCACGATTTTGGGAAAGTTAGTGACAATGTTTGTAGAAAAAATAAATCGGAGGCGGGCATATGAAAATAAAGTAATAAAAAGACTAGATTTGAAAGAATATTTGCGTTTGTTGGGGAAGGTAAGTGACAATATTTGTTGAAAAAAAACGGAGGCGGGCATACGAAAAAGTATGGATCCCGAGGCGTCTGTCATACAAGAAAGTTCGACCGACTATCACTGTAACGAGCGGAAAGACGTTTCCACGTCAAAATCAATAAAAAGGATTAAAATTTGGAAATATTTATGCAATAAGGAACCAACTATCAGTATATGGATTTCTGATGCACTACCGAAAAATGTTTTATTTCAACACACAAAATATTCCTTATGTAAGCTCTGCTTAATGATTATTTTATTATTTTCATGTTTTCATGGCGATATTCAAGACAGCTCTTACTTTCTTCCTTTCATCATTATTAAAATTCCCTTAGAGATACAAAAAGGGTTCAGGTTCAAATAATCTTTTTTTAGCCAGAGTTTAAATAATTTTTTCGATACACCATCACTGGTCAGAAACAAGCAGTGCTGCAATAATTGTATAGATCTAAGTTGTAGGAAATTTTATGCTGATTATTTTGGTATATAATGATAATATACTAAAAATTAATAGTGTTTGAGTTATAAACAAAAACTGAAAAAAAAATCGTGTTTTTTGGCTAAAACTAAAATTCCAACAAACATTTTGGTGGCAAACTTCAGATTCGCAATCAGTAACACAAAAATATAAAGGGGCAAAAAATTTCAACTCATACAGAATTTGATTTAAAAAAGTTACTTAATGACTGAACTACTGAGAAAAATCGAAACAACGTCAAATGCGGAAGTCGCGCCAATCGAGAGCTGAAAAAAATACAGCTCAAGGGAATCTAATTTCAAGAGGCGAAAGGGATGCTTTTTTCTCGGGAATGAGCTCTTCGCGTTGCTCAGAGCGCTAAATTCGGTCTTTGACGGCAAAATTCTCTGCAGCTATGGTCTGTCTCTCTCTTGATCCTTGATTGATTTTCTGTCTTCCTTTTGCGTTTTTATTACTTTTTTGCCAGTTTTGTTGATCATTGAACTCTCAAAGTGGGAAAGAAAGTAAGCCAATTAGAATAAAAAAAGAAAATACAAGCTTTTAAAATAATTTCAGGGGGACTGCAGCTCTAATGGACGAGCCACCACTGCTGGTGTATCGAAAATTGTATCTCAAAGTAGAAGCGTACTTACAGAATGGCAGGACTGGCATAATACCAGAGGCCCACGGTCTTCGGGGACCCATACTCAAGGTATCACAATGATATAGGCACCAATTGAACTTTTTTTGGGGCCCAAAAGTTGGATTTTGAAGAAGTAATAGATATATTTTTGCTGAAATAAAAGCTCGAAATAAACAATTTCAAATTCACTGTAAAATATTATTAATTTACAAAAAATAGAAAAGTTGTATCAAATAAAAATTTAAGAAAATACTGAATTATTTCCTTACTCCTTCAAAGTTATAATATACTTAAAAATCAAGTAACGGTATTGTAAAGAGTAATAAAGTGTCTCAAAAATAAGTACTTTTGCAATTAGTGATTGAGTTTGATTTTCTAAAGCCCCTACTCTAAACATTGCTGGGGGGGGGGGAGCTATACTGTTTAGTTACACCGCTATTTGAAAGCGTATGGTATACACTGGTGTCCAAAAATAATGCGCAATTTTGAAGATGCTACAAAATTGGAGCTAATTTGGATACTTTATTTACAATCACTTGCTGAGAATCGTGGGATATAATATCGTCGGAACTCACATTTTGCAGTGAAGATTCGGTCACGAGAGCAATTAGGGGGCGATCAGAAAGGGATGAAGGAGAAAATGGAGTTTGACCGATCCTGTTTCACAGAAAGATGATGAAAAGATGTAACTTTCATCAATGGTTATGTTTGATGTGCATAATATTTACATGCATTTTCGTAAACACAGCACAGATATTCAGGAAGATATAAAGGTTTTCTTAAAAAATCCCAAATTTTTCCGCGTGTTTCTTGCTTGTAATATGCAGAGTTTTCCATCAAATTGTACAAAATTTACAGAATACTTGACAATATGTAAAAGAACATTGTATTAAAATTTGAATTAAAAATTTTGACTATTACGGGAAATATGAGCATTTGTAGTAAATAATTTTGTGCTGCTCATTTGCGAAATGTAGTGTAATTTTTTTTTCATAACTTCAGAGCCAGATACATAGGGAAACTCATATAAAATTTCCAGTTCAATACCATTAGTATTCAGAAAGATATCGGCATTGCAACTTGGTGAATTTCGATACACTCTAAGAGAAGCTAAATGATAAGGGTTCTTGCACAAGCTGATATTATTTAAACTTGAATCTTCGAATAGTAATTCTAGAACTCTAACTTAAATTATGTATTTAACTTACAAATATACATGAGTATTCAGGATATTCACTTTCATAAAATTCAAATATTAATATAATATATATATATATATTAATTCAATATTCATATATTTATATCATTACTCAATCTGCATTATTGGATGAAGTAAACGGTATCCTACTGGATGACAAAACATATGGCATTGGCACACCTAGTCTATTTGTTCATACCTGTTAGCTAATAACGTTATCTGATACTCTAACTTGTTCAGCTAGAATTCTCAAAATTCTAGTGGAAATATTTTGAAATGAATCGCCGGTTTTACGATCCCGTCATTGAGAAAGTATACTAATAAAATATTTATTGCCACGGTCAATACTTATTTCAAAAATTGCTAGAAAAGAAAGGTTAATTTTTAAAAATATAAACTTCTTTTGCAATTTTATATCAAAAAGGATGTCTTTGTTAGTTCTGCATAAAAATATTAAATTTTAAATGGTTTTCTGCTAGTTAAATTTATTTATAATTCATGTTTCAAAAATTGTCATATTTAGAACCAAACGGACTGTAATATAAAATCTGTAAATTTATAAAATAATATGCTTGAATGTACTTTTCAATTTTACATGGCTTTTATCCCGAAATTGTCTCATAAGTATCAATTTAACGGAAAATTCTTTAATTTGAAATGTAATAATTTCTTCTAATTTAAAAGAAAACTGGACAGAACATTTTTTTTTCCTTTTTCATTCCAAGGTAAAATAATAGCAGACTGGAATTACAATTAATTAATTATAAATTTCGTTTTAAAAACAGTGCACATTTGTATTAAACATTGTATGTTTTGCCGAGAATATTTTCATGCGTACATTTATAGACAGTTGATGTTTACATATTTTCTTTACGATTTTAACAAAATTTTTAAAAAATACAAAAGCGAAAATGCATACGGTAGAAGATCGATTACCTGGTACTCTATCACCAGAGGTCTCTGTTAACCGAATAGATGCCAGAAAATAGAACTGTATTTTTTATTTCTTAATAGATTCAAAATATTTTCCAGAAAAGGGTGTCATAGTTGGCATTAGAGCCGAATTTTACGATGCGAAGTTATGTAAAAGATCATTAACGGGAGGCGATCTTTTATAACTCAAGAAATTTATTTAGACAAAAAAATAAAAACACAGTTCCATTCTTAAGCACTTCAAAAATTATCTGTGCAAATTCCATGCATTTTCATGAAAAGGAAGGCGCTGTAAATGTGTCGGAAAGTTTCGAGTTGTTAAACGGGGGAAAATGTTCTTTTAAGAACATTCTTAAAGAACTAGAAAATCACCCGTCATATGACTGGTGCAAATTGCCTCTTCATCAGAGAGATTTCCCGTCAAATTTGGCGTGTTTAAATAGATATACACTGCGAGCCAAAACATTATGACCATCCCCACATTTTTCAATGAACTCGTCTGGATGACGTGGAGGGCACATGGTTAAGTGAGAATGGTATTTAACTGCTGTTGGAGAATGTAAGTAATCATTCCTGCAATTACTTTTGCGAGTGATGGGAAAGGTTGCTAATCAAAGCGAATTTGATAGAGGGCAGATCGTAATGGCCCGAAGATTCGGAACAAGTATCACCGAAACTGCACCACTGGCAGGTTGTTCATGATCCGCCGTTGTTAGTATTCATGCAAAGTGGATAAATGACGGTGACACCAACAGTAGACGCCAAGGTGTTGGTCGTCCACGCGTCATCAAAGAAAAAGGACGTCGGAGACTTTCCCACTTGGTAAAGCAAAATCGACGCCAGACAGTGGCTCAGCTGACAACCCAATACAATGCAGGTCCAAGCGCAAGTGTTTCGGAACACACAGTTCAGCTGACACTATTGGATATGGGACTGTGCAGCAGACGTCCCACTCGTGTGCCTCTGTTGACCAAGCGTCATCGTCAACTACACCTACAGTGGGCCCGGGAACATCGAGACTGGACCGTGGATGAGTGGAAGAGACTTGCCTGGTCGGATGAATCCCGATTTCTCATTCATCACGTCGATGGCCGTGTCAGGGTATGCCGTCTGCCAGGCTAACAGTTGCTCCCCTCTTGTACAGCAGGTCATACACAGGCTGGTAGTAGCGGTATTATGCTTTGGGGGACGTTCTCATGAGCGACTCTGGGACCCGTAGTTGTGGTAGAACAGACCATGAAAGCTGCGAACTATCTGAACATCATTGCGGATCAGTTGCACCCTTACATGGTGTTTGTCTTCCCAACTGGAAATGGAATCTTCCAGAAGGACAACGCCCCATGTCACAAGGCTCGGATTGTGTTGGAGTGGTTCGAGGAGCATACTAATGAATTCCACTTAAAGTCCTGGCCACCTAACTCGCCGGATCTTAATCCGATGGAGCACATTTGGGATGTCATGGAGCGGCAGCTCAGAGCTCAAACGCCACCATGTCCGAATATCTCGACTTTGCGTGACCGCTGCTTAGTCTTCAGTCATGTACCAAAAACTTGTGGCATCCATGCCCAGGAGAGTTGCAACTGTTTTGAAGGCCAAAGGAGGCGCAACGCGTTCTTGAGTAGGTGGTCATGTTTTGGCTCTTCAGTGTATATGCGAGAGAAATCTTTAACATTGATTGAAAACAAAGAAAATAAACATATGTTTTATGACAGGAAATATTTTTTCATTTACATATTATTTACACTTCTTACAAAGCACTTCTCTGCTTGTCAATTTTGCTAACAAATATTATCAAATTATATCATCACAATTACAATAAATAATCAGATGCATCGTGGCGTCCAAACTATATCACGCGCATGATATACCACCTACGTGATTTACTACTTTCTATTAAAAAACGGAAATTAATTTGAAATATATGATTTGCAAATGAAAATATATGAATAATTTAAAATTTCTCGGGAACTGTTGATCGTAGTGAGATAAATTTTATATCAATCGATAGCAAATTTTATTTCACTATTTTAGTGCTATTAAATTTGAAATTAGAACGAAAATTACTTTTTTAAATTTAAAATTCCTGAAATTAAAAAAATTTTAATTTTTTTCTCGCAGTGCTATGGCGCAAATTTTATTGTTGGTGACGTCAAAGTGTTACCGGATCAGTGAGAGACAGATCTGGGATATTATATTAGTAATCATTGGGAAAATGCAAAGGAAATAGCGAATCCGCTTATCAAAACTGCTTCAAAATTTGCATGTAAGAAGTTTGATAACTAATGAAAAAAGTTTGTTAAAATGTTAATACGTGGTAGTACTTGCAGACTTGTTTTTTTATGATTTCAAATAAACGATATAGGAAAACCTTGTCGACAAAGAAGCAGTCGTGTTTTAAAACTTAATCTCTATTAACCAAGTTATCGATTATACGATGTGATTATGATCCTAATCAGCTCGGGTGATTGAGGTTCTATAGTGTATACAGTGGCGGCTCGTCCATAAGAGCTGCAGTCCCCTCCCCCCTTAAAAAGTGTATTTTCCTTTTTATTCTAATTAGCTTACTTTTCCACTTTGAGAATTCAGTGATCAACGAAAATGGCAAAAAAGTAATAAAACGTTTAAAAAGAAGACGGAAAATCAATCAAGAATTAAGAGAGAGACAGACGAGAGCTACATCCAGTTTTGCCCCTCCTACGGATCCAATATTAACACAAAGAGCAATGCGAAGCGGGAGAAAAGCAATCCTTCCTCCGCTTGAAATTGCATGCATTTGTGCTGAATTTTTTTTCAGCTCTCATTTGGCGCGATATCCTCATTTGGCTCTTTTTCGCTTTTTCTCAGTAGTTCAGTCGTTTTTTTAAATCCAGTTCTGGAGGAGTTGTAATTTTTTGCTTCTTTATGTTTTTCGGGTGCTGATTACGATTCTGAGGTTTGCCCCCAATAATTTTTTATTGTAATTTTAGTTATAGCCAAAAAACATAAAACAATAAAAAATATCCAGTTTTTTTTCTCATAACTCAAAAACTACCAATTTTTAGTATATCATCATTATATACCGAAATAATCAGTACAAAATTTCTTACAACTTAGATCTTTAAAATTTTTGCAGCACTGCTTCATCCTGAGCTGACGAGTCGCCACTGAGTACATAATATATTATCTTGTATCTGTTTTCCGATCATCTTTCTTAATGGGATTCTCAGATTGCATCTTAAATTTCTGGATAACAGGAAATATTTTAAAATCACAAGCGGGACTTTATTCAGGTTCCGGCTCCATAAATCCAGCTCAATCTTCGAAAGGTCTCTTTAAAAATTCGACCAGATGGAGTGGTCTCCCGTCGACTTTCACGTGTACTTACATAATACAGCGCTTGTTTCTGTTTAGTTTCGTGGTATAGCGAAGAGAAGCGGAGTATACATTTTGGACCTCTTTTCGTTTACAGATTGGAAGTCCACATTTACAGTGCCAAAATTTGATATAGAGTTACAATTTTAATGTCAAGACCATTGTAGCGTACTGGAGTCAAGCGGGGCATTCACCATTAGGCTACTCCACTTTTTTTTTTTTTTTTGGAACATAGGGTGCCAAATCCCTTCGTCAATGTAAGAAACCAATGAAAAATAGAGTAGAAAGAGAAAGAAATTGGAATTCCACCAGGATTGGATTTTCATTCGGTCCATAAAACTGAAATGTGATAGTCGCTTAGGGGCACCGAGCACACAAAAGTGAAAAACCACAAAATGGGGGAGGGGGAGAAGGGTGGGAATCATTCTGGGGAAATGAGGGCGGGAAGACCCGTTTTGAAAGCGGGGGGAGGAGGAGGTACAGTAGCCTAGGGCAGAGGTTCCCAAACTGTGGTAAGTCATACACGTACCCCTGGGGGTACGCGAAGGACCAGTTGGTGGTACGCGAAATCAAAGTTGGTAATGGCGGACACAAGAAAACATAAGGGATTAAAAAAGTTACAGAATTTTGTTTCCCCAAGTTCGTATGAAAAGTAAAATTGAAAGTTGTGCAAGTCTAAAGCCAACACTCAAAATAAGAAAAAAGAAAGATAAAGGAAACCTGGTAAATACTTTATCTATTGTCTTCACCACCGATGATTATGCATAAATCATCAATGTCTACGCAAAAGCTGAATCTTTACTGGGCACCACTATTACATGCTTTTTTCTTCTAATTTAGACTTATTAATTAAGCTTATTAATTAGAGTCATTAGTCGAGCTGAAGAGTCATTTGAGTCTTCAGCTTCACTAACCCCTCAACATTATTGATAAAAATTTCTTTGCATAAATAGATGGTTCTATCTATGCAAAGAAGAGGAGGGAGGATATATAGGAGTGCGCGAAAACAAAAAGAATAATCAAGGGGTACGCGTGGGAAAAAAAAGTTGGGAACCCCTGGCCTAGGGGAATGGGTTGCCGTAGGTGCAATTGGCACAATCCGACCTGTGAATGCCCCACCAAATTTTTGGGTTGCAAATGGAAACGGTCTATTAAGAAGTCCTCCAAATGGAGTGGAACAGATCGATGGTGAATGTCCAGCTTTATCTACACAAGCACGCACAGCCATTTAATCGAGGATAAATATTTAATAACAAAATAAAATGCAAGGTAAATATGTACAGTTCCCATAATTGGGCTTAATTTAGAAATTTGCCACAAGAGAATATCACGTGGCAGAGTGCCCGCTGGACACACGTCTGGACAGAGCTTCTGCTAGAATCCACCTGCGGTCCCAGGTACCGTTTACAGTAAAGAAGAAAGAGATCTCGATCAATCCCAGAATTCCTAAGCACACTTTCGCAGTGCTTCATTAATCACATCCGGGTCATTTGACCACCAGTGTCCATCCGCACATCTGGAATGTATTTAGCATACCTTTTCAACAGCAGGGGGTTCGCTGAAGGGCTACGCTACATCATACACCAAATTTCATTTCTCTAGCTCGTTGCATTTTTGAGTCTATTGTATTCACATACACACAGAAAGACCAAAACTAAATCTTTCCATTGACGGATTTAGTCCAAAGTTAGATAGAAATTTACAATTTCGGAGTCGGTAAATTTTCGGATCATGTACTAAAGTTCCCCCATCTACCTTCTTGGGGTTTTGAGTTATCGCATTCACATACACACGAATAGACAGTTAATCCTTTAAAGGATTTAGTCTAAAATTTCATACAGATCTACAGTTTTGGTTTTAAAACAATATGCTAAATTTCATTTAAGTAGCTTGGAGCGTTTTTCAGTTCTCGTGTTCACACGCACAGCCAGACTTTTCGTAGTCCAAAATTAGATAGCAATCTACAATTTTGGTGTAAAGTCCATATAGCAAATTTCATCCGTCTAGCTTGGTGTGTTTTTGAGCTATTGTGAACACAGACAGGCACAATTTTTTTAAAAAAATGGACTTTCCCTTAGAACTTTTCTCGACTAATGGGAACACCTAAGTCCTGAGAGAATTTTAAAAAATACTTTTGCAGTATAAATGCTCCTTGAGCTAGTGGAAGCATTTCCCATCACTCCTACCAAGTGTTGTTTAGTTTTCATCTGTACTAAATATTAACGTTCCATTTTGAAACAACACGAGGGTTATTTTGGGACGGACCTCGTAATTCTGAACCAGATCAGATGACGGAGACGACACCCGAACTGGCCGCACCACACCAGCGGGAGGACGTTTAGTCTCTGGGTATGATTTAACATGCAACAGCCCCATGTACATGGGGAAGAGAAGATTGGGGATTCCACTGATGATCCGTGAGATTTTTACGGATCTTCAGTGGAATCGGGTCTCGCAACCCTCAGGCCCTGACCACGACCTCAACTAAGTTTCGAGAAGAGTTTTCATTTATGGCATACTAGCTGAAAACCCGGGGTTGCTCGGTGTCCATATTTTTTCATATACCGGCCTTCTGTTTTTTCCCCTAAAAATATTGTCACCAACTTTCCCCTAAAAATATTGTCACCAACTTTCCCCAAAAAACATCAATCTTCTTTGAATCCTTACTTGTTGAATTAAAGTTTCCTCATAAATAGCCTTTTATCACTTTATAACAGTATGGTTTAAATGAGCGGTCTTTTTTTTTCCCAACTGAAGATTTACCAAAGGAAACCGTTTCTTTGGAGACATGGTTTTAATTCAATTTTTCCAATTTTTCAAAATTTATCCGAGTGCTTGAAATCGTCTGTAAATTATTGCATGTACACCCACTCTAAGGATGTGTTTGCCACTCTGTAAACTAAATATAAATACTCTTCTAAAATAAAAAATAAACGTAAATGCTGTCTATCAATAATATAAATCAAGTCAATTTTGACTTTATTTATAGTATTGAAAAAGGATTGAAATTGAATATTCACATTGAAATTCAAATATGAAAAAGCATTTTTCTACTCTTTTTAAGCAACGTTGTCATGCCAGAAAAAAACTTTCAAAATACAGAAAATATAAAAATAAGTAGACACTCAAATACTCCACCGCGCACTAATGAGGATCATTCAAAAATTTGTAAAATTTAAACGAAACATCGCGTAGTAACTAAACTAACGGCATTGGATATTTGATCGCATATGAAAAGCTACAAAATAAAAACGGAAGTTAAGTGCATTCTATGAAATAACAGCGGAACTAAGAAGTCTACCATGACCAAACCAGCGGGAGTGGTCTCCCTTAAACTTTCTCGTATACTTTCTAATTGGAGATTCGTCAAAATCTCGAGTTCGAATTTTTTTTGACGATTACAATACTTTCTCTTTGTATACTTCGTATACGAGAAAGTGAAACAAACAAACCTGAAATCAAATATCTGTTGCCATGTTTCAAAAAAATATTACTTTGAAGCAGGTGCGATAAAATAGGCAATGCAATGAGTACTAAAGCGAAAATTCTGCTTTGGAATTGAATTCCCAAGAAAACAATTTATACTACCACAACCGTAACAATTGCAAAAGCGCGTAAATAAAAGATTTGCTGAAATAATGAGATCGGTTTGAATATAATTTACAACAATAAAAAAATTGTTACAATTCATGTTTGAAAACATTATTTATTGTTGTAAATAAAATTTACAACAATAACAGATTGCTAACAGTACGCATGCGCATGAGAATCGGATTAAAAGAAATTGAATATGCAATTTGAACGCCTCTTTTTGACGGATTTGGCCCAAAATTTTATACGGACCTACATTCATGACGATAAAACTGTGTACCAAATTTTATCCATCCAGCTATTCAAGTTTTTGAGTTATAGTGTTCACATGAACGCGGACATACAGATAGACAGACTTCCCGTTGACGGATTTAATCCAAAATTTGACAGAAATTGAGAGAAATCAGACAGAAAATTATGTTTAAAGACCACATACCAAATTTCATCCCCGTAGCTCTAATAGCTTTCGAGTTATCGTGTTCACAGACAGACAGACATGATTCCAAAATTGTGTTTTTCGGACTCAGGGAGGTCTAAAACGTGGAGATTCGTCAAAATCTCGAGTTCGAATTTTTTGACGATTACAATACTTTCTCTTTGTATACTTCGTATACGAGAAAGTAAAAAAGCAATATTTTCTTAGCTTTAACAATGGTTAAAACACTTAAGTAAAGGATATGATGAAACAATAAATTAGTTTGAATTTTATTTTATAACAATAAAAGCATTGCTGCAATTTGAGATTAAAATGAATTTTGAAACGTTAATTACAGTTAAAGAAAATATTGTACAAGAATTAAATTGGTATCATTAAAAAGATAATTTTTTGCTCTTTAAAGGTGGGTATACACTTGGCGAACCGAACATGATTAAAACAGTTAGTTTACGATTTGCTGCGTGTTTGAGGAAATTTTTCAAGACGAACAGATTGCGTTCCATAGAAATGGACGAATGGGCTTGGAATCCGTCAATCATCGCCGTTAATCACCGATAGCGGACGGTTTTTTTGAAAGGTCTGGGAGGGGGGAAGGTGTTGAAAATTTATGACTTGGATCATTTTTATATACGTTTCGAATCGAAATGAGAAGAGTTTGTTTAGTCTCACAGGGTGTTGGAATAAATTATTCTCATTACGAATGCATCTGGTTCCATAGAATTGCGCGAACAGCGTATACTTTGAACCCATAAGTCATCAACTCAGTTATACAGGAAGGATTCTTAATGGGGGGGGGGGGGGTGGAGGCTTGGTGAACTTGTCAAGAAGAGCATGGAAGACAATAAATGCAATGCGATTAATTTAGAGAATTATTCAATTTACGCTTGAATTAATTGAGTAGGCAACTTTATTAGACAGAAAAAATTTGTTAAAAAAATAATGGAGATATATACTTTTACAATGTATTAAAGAAGCAATTGTAATTAAATGCAGTCCAGATAGCACTCTCCAATTTGAATACGCCACTCTGTTTAGTAATCAGGGTTGTATGTTCAAAATAGCAAAATAAGATCAAACCTGCTTTAAATTAATATAAAAAAAAGACAAATTTGAAAATTAATTAGAGTACCTATTTCCTCGCATTTTATCATTAGGAAATTATAACTTTTATAGAAACAAATCCTACTAGATTACAATATGTACAATACTCTATTACAAAACCAAAATTTAAGTGAAAAAGATTCCAAACATCTCCATAAAGGATTTGCAAAGAAGACATTCTATTCTTACCCATGCAGAAAGATATGGTGAAACAATGTACAGTAAAGCGGCGTTTATACGTTTCTCATTTATACATCGATTATATTTATAGGTCGTTTCATCACAGTCCCGATGCATTCGTATTATGCATTGTAATTCATTTCGAGTATACGTCTTTTCATTTATTCGTCATTTTTCGTCAGTCCCTTGAAAGGCGTATAAACGGTGCTTTCATATATACCAAATACGATTTAACCAAAAATGTTCTATACTATTTTTCAACTTGATTATAAATAAATAAAAATTTGTTATTAACATAATAAATCACTAATAGTAAAAAATCTATTAACATGAATAAAATTGTCATACACATAATAGATGGTTGAGTTTCAAAAAATTATAAAAATTTCAAGAATGTACTGTTCATATTTTCGACGTTATTTAGCTAATATCTAAATGCAATGCGCTGCGTTGTTCTATATATTTTTTAACATTAACATTAAAACGTTCGATACGTATAAGCTGTTAAGAATTATACCCTTTTTCCTTCCCTTTCTCTCTAAAAACCCCTAATGCTTTCCACTTTCGTGTTGAATTTTTCTTTAAAGAATTCAGTCATGAAAAAAAAGGAATAGTCACAGCAAAAGTTATTCCTTATATGCTATGCAAAAACTCTAACAGTTCCGGTTAAAACAAAAGCATCTTCACAGTCGCAGTGAATTCAATAGCAACAGCACAGCCTCTATGGCCAGTCTTTCTTCTTGACTAGTAGAGAATAATTCTGAATCTGTCCTCTAGAAAAGATAATTAATGGAGCCAGAACCAAGGTATCCGGTTTTACCTCACTCTCACATATACGGAATTCAAATTTTTGAATAAGGAAACTCACGTTGGGTTAATCTAAAAACAAAACAAATCGTATTTTTACGAGACCCGCTACCAAAGTATTAATTATCGCACTATTTTCCCTTTGATTTCAACAATTTTTTAAAACAATATTTTTTTTATGATTTCCAACAATACTTTTCATTGTTATAAAAATCAAACTAATTTAATTCTGTTATCAAATCGCTTAATCGTGTAAATATTTTTTTCTATTTTTAAAGCTGTGGTTAACGAAGTTTGCTTTCTTTGATACATAAACTCCAAAGTAGAATTTCACTTGCTCAGTTTTAATATTACATACATTTTTAAATGTTCAACTAAAACCTCATTCAGTGAAATGGTTTTTACTTTATTTGATAAGACTTGTGAAGTGAAATATTTTGTTGCACCAACTTCAAACTGATTCTTTTTAAGTAATTGGAAAAAAATATTTTCGTTTTACTTTCCAATTACCGATTAAAGCTTCTTTTTGATTTCGCTATTATTGTGCATCAGGTTCTTTTCTGTTAGCCATTCTAAACGGCCTCAGCGGCATAGCGATAAGGTTTCAGTTTCGGGGCCGGAGGGCTCCAGGCTCGAAACCCGATTCTCCAGAAGATCTGCCGTGCCTAATGTCCCCCCGCTGGTGTGATGTGGAAGCTTGGAGAGGGTACCAGCTAAGGTGCCGTCCTTGTCATCTGACCACGGTTCAAAATGACAACGTCCGTCCCAAGAGCCCTCGCGTTTCTTCAGAACTGGACGTTAATGTAACTAAACTAAATTTTAGACATTTTAATTTAGATGAATTTATAATTGGGCCATGACCATAGACATTTAGTTAAAAACACTTAATATTACAATTATTTCGAATTTATACATTTTAGTCTTATCAAACAACAAAAGTAAAATATTAATAGTGACGCATTTCGAATTTATAACTTAACCAAAAGCAATTGCAGTAAAGGAAGTATTTATTTTCGTTTTACCTTCTAATTTTAACTTTCATGTCAATTTTCGCAACAATTATAATTTGGGTCTCCTTCGTTTTAGATATTTAGATTAAGAAAACATGAAAATTTGGCTATGCGTAGTCACTTAGTTCAATACACTTAATATTAAAAAAAACACTTAATATAAAAATATTCAAAAGCAGAGTTGAAAAAAAATTAATCCTTTTAGCATTATTTTCAGATTGCATAAAATTCATATTTTTAAAGCTAATCTTACAATATCTTATCAAACGACAAAGCTGACATTTGAAGTACATATGCGCTCCGAATTAGTAACTTAACCGAATTAAATAACAATTGCAAAAACGAAAACACTTAATTTCGTTGTTCTTTCTAATTATATATTTTAAGTTTCATTTTAATTTCACAATCATTACAATTCAGGTCTCTTTGGTGTTAGACATTTTAATTAAAGAAAATTTCACCATGCGTAGATATTTTGTTCAAAATTTTTAATATTAAAATGTTCTATCTCAGAAGCAAGCACCAAAAAATTCGTTCTTTTTCGCATTAATTTCAATTTTTATATAAAATTCATATTTTTTAACCTCATCAAACAATGGGGAAATTTTAAATAAATATGTATTTTGAATTAGTAACTTAACCAAGATGACTAGCAATTGAAAACTTATTATATAAAGCTAATGTTGTAAAAAAAATTGTTTTCAAGAATAAAAAAACTAAAATTGTTTAAAAAATATATGATATTTATATTCTTTATATTTTATAACTTATATTTTCCTTTTTCCATGGAATTCTTTATTCTCTGTGCCGGTGGAAGCAAGAATATAATCTTTTTCTTACACTGGGTCACTGATACTTTTATTTCCTCACCTTTTTCTGTCGGGAAACCTTCTTTTAAGTTTTTTCTACAACGGTCCGTGCGGTTCGGATACGAGAGAAAAGGCTAATTTCTGTAAACTTCTATTAATATGAATATGTTTAGTTCTGTCCACTCCATAATTACCAGAGAAAAGGCAAAAAAAAATTAAGAAGCACACGCTTATCTAAATATGATCTTTCAAGTTCGAAGCAGATTCGCCGTATCCAGCGAACAGCACATTAACCCGTACCAACTAGAATAGCGAATCTCTTTGAATTCTTCGATGAGCCGACAGTTTTTGGCTCGCCGCCAGCAGCACCCTGACCGTTCGCGGGAAATAAAATAACCCGTCTACACTTGCGAGCATCTGTTCACAAACGATTCTATTCGGCGTCTGCTCGCAAGTGTATACGCACCTTTAAGGTGATGGAAAAATAATTTTCGCACCATAAGCGTTTCAGATGTTATTGGCGAAAAAACGTCTAAAAATAGCTTAGTTTCCGTTATTTAATTAAATAACTAAAAATCTAATTTGAATTTTAAAATAATTTTTACGGCATTAGGCTCCCTCTTGTACTAATCCATCACTGTGCCAAATTTGGTCGTCGTAAGTCCAACGGTGTGGACGTGCATAAAGGGGTCTATTCTGGTACCCCCGGTTGGGTTGGGAGCGTCACTTTTCCCGTTGTTAACGTGCGTTAACGTGACGTCTCCCAACCCAACCGGGGGTACCAGAATAGACCCGTAAGAACCAAAAAACGAACAAACACATACTTTCCTCTTTTATATATATAGATGACGTCACTACTATAGGTTGCCGCATTGCTATTTTTTCACAATGCTGCATCAGCTTATTTGATAGTTACCCTAGTAGCACAAAGATATTGTACAATATTGAATAATATTCGCAATATTGTACAATATATTATATAATATCAAACAATATTGTATAATATTGGGAGACATGTTGTGCTACTTGGGTACCGAGTATGTATGCTTTGTTTTTGGAAAATATCGTAATTTCAGAAAAATTTTGGTTTGGTTTGTGTTTCATGACACAAGAGCCATCTTTTGCTATGCTGCGCAAGAGTAAAATTTTGATTGATTTATAAGTCTAAATTGAAAAACTTTTATTCTTTCCGCTACAAAATTACTCAATGGAGACTACTGGAACACGTATGTTCCAGTGATCCCAATGGATAGTATATATATGTCTCGGTCCTCAACCAGGGGGTATATTTTTCCTCAAAATAAAGAACCATTGTTGTGGCATTTTAATGGACGCTACTTATAGTTAATGCTACTAAAATTGTTGTGGCGTTGAAAAAAAAATTGTAGCAAAAGGGTTAAACATGGAGATTCATCAAAATCCCGAGGTCGAATTTTTCTATTATTACAATACTTTATCTTTTTATATGAGGAAATAAGCAGAAGCACTACAATGCAGAGGGACTAAATGAACAGACCTGCTAGAGTTAAAGATTAACTGGTACAGACTTGGTTCCAATTAATTAATGGGTCATTCATTTTTTTTCCAGCTATAAAATTGATTTGGAGGGATTTCATTAAATTTCTTTTCCCGAGGCTTTGCAACTTATTTTTAGTTAATTTCTCAAAAAAAAAAATCAATTTCCGTTCTTTACAGTTCAGTAAGAATAAAATGAAACTAGACTGGCACAATTTTCAAAGCTTTATCAAAATGAAATGGCAAGAGATTTCAAATATCAAAATAACTAAACATTTTAGAAAAGTTACATCAGTTCTGAACATCGGTTTCTAATATTTCGACATCAGAATGTATATCAACATTAGTGTGAACATTTAAGAGTAGAAAATAAAAATACATCATCAAATGATTTTGAAAAAGTTATTTATTTAAACAATTATCTTGTGACATAATGCATGAACAAGCTTTAAAAAATAAAATAAAGATCTACATAAACTTTTATACATACGAATATAAATATGTGCAAGTTCTGCTTTTGCATACGACAGCATAACATACAACAAGGAACAATCTGGAATATCCATAAATAAAAATCGCAGCATCTTTGGAAAAGTTTCCTGTGCCATCAGTTTGAATCATAAGCCACATTTGTTCGTTTTTTAAAAAGCAAGCTACAATATCAAGAGTCATTTCAAAAGCAATGCAAACTTCAACAGTCTGCCCACTTGTAAAATGAAAAACGCCCAATCTCTTGCGAGTTACCTTTCTACGTCAAGTTATTTCATTTGTTAGATAGATGTCCCACTTTGATGCAACACGACAGCTGATTCAGCTATCCTATTTTGAAACAACAGGACTGCTATTTCTGAAGTGTGGTTCAGATGATGAAAATGACACCTGAGCCAGTGCCCCACTCTCCAAACTTCCATGGACATCAATATGAAAACATTTGGCTCAAAACGGCAGATTTGCCATGCTCCAGCCACACATATACGTTGGATATTGGTGGAATCGAGACTCACATTCTTATTCCCCAGTAGCACAAAGATATTGTACAATATTGTACGATATTGAACAATATTCGCAATATTGTACAATATCATACAATATTATATAACATCGAACAATATTTTACAATATCGTGCATTATGCTGTGCTACCTGGGTTCCTACAACTTCGATTTTGCCACCAGGCCACCACAGCCTAAAAATTTCAGTTCTAAAATTGAAAACAAAAATGATTCATGTCGCATCTTGGAGGTATCTTCTGTCGGTTCTCATCTTTAAAAAAATCAATGCTGAAACTTGGATTTTTGGAATTTCAACTGGTGGTTTTATTTTTATCTCATTAATTAAATGCCAATTTAAATAAATTACATGGGTGGTGCCAGTGGGGGAACTGGGGGCCAGGGCCCCCTGTCAGAGATGCTGTGCCCCTCATCAGGGAAAATTTTTGTACCCCTTTCACGCAATGGGGTATTCAACAAGTAGATAAATAAACATCCGGCAAATTTGAGACCAATTTCATTACACTCCCCCCCCCCATCGAGCAGGTTGTGCTCCCTCCCCGTCGGGCAGGTACCAACACCCCTCCTGCTAAATTAGTATTTTCTTTTTGTTCTAATCAGTATCATCAATGCAACTACTGGTCATTACTTCCAAAATTACCTTTATTAAGTTTCATTAACTAATTGTACAAGATGTTCCAAATTCGATTTCACATAACCATAAAAATACTAAAATACAAACTAGGTAACTTACACAATCTTTAATAATTAAACTTTAAGAATTGTTTTCATTTAAAGGGTCAATAGAAAAATAAAAATTTCAGTATTGGTAGTATTTTTCATTAAAACAATATTTTTTAAGATGAAGAAAATATTTTGATACGATACATATATATATTTCAGAAAAACAACAAATTATAGAAAATAACAGAAACTTCCACATTAAAATATCTTTTACAAAAGTGCTTATCAATCATAAGCATCAATAGGATTGTAAAATAATAATGAACAGTGATAAAATGAAAATTTATTAAGAATAGTTTGTTGATTAGTAATATCAAGGAATTTCATACAAATATATCACTTATTTTTTTATCATTGTGAATGCATTTTTATCAGTAAAGATGATTAACAGTACAGTAAAAGCTTAACTAACCGGCATGCTCGGGAAACGACAATTTCCGGATACCTGAAAAATCCTTATAGTTGAGTGTGACGGGAAAAAATGGGGGGGGGGGGGGGGTTGGTTGTTTGGGTTTTTTTTTTTTTTTTTTTTTAGATTTTTTCGGCCAACTAATTTGTTTTTGTCGTTTTGAAATGTGCATTAAATATAATTTTTAAGAATACTTCTGTATCTTCCATAGCACTGTATTTACAAAACATATTATGAAGATTTTAATTTAACATTGATGATAAAAAAAAGTATGATCTGTAGCCGAATTTTTACCGTAAATATATAGATTATAAAAATATAAACATGTAAAAATAGCCGACGAAACTGAAAAATATTCTACTCAGCAAGCATAATAAAACTCTAAGTGACCATAAACAAATTCCAGATTGAATATCAAAACTAATTATCTTTTAAAAAATCGCGAGGGTTATTGTGCAATACATGCACCTCCAATCTCCCGGACGTGATATTACGTAATTAGAATCAACGTCTGCCGGTATTCCGACAGTAAATAAATAAAGGAAAAGAAAGAGACTTACCAATCTCTACTAACGTTTAGAGTAACCCCCATGAGCTTTTTTAAAACCAATTCTGTCCCTTTACTTTTGGTTGTCGATTTCGTTTTCAGGTCTCGTTTCTCGGCGATTGGTGAGGACCTTTTATTTATTTATTTATTTATTTTGGTTCTCACTTTTGCTTTTGAACCCCGCCCCATAAAACAAGTCTGTGTATGTCACAGTACTGTGTATATTCCTTTTTTTTTCCTTCTACACCCATCCATGTGGAGCAGACGTTGCATTCCAGAAATAAATTGTCTGTTTGAATGGAACTGCGTGGGCGAGCTTGTTCTAAATTTTGGCGCGCCTGGTTAGTTGAGCTTTCCAGATACTTGAATGCTGGACAATCGAGAATTTACTGTATATGCAATAAAAATTGTTAGAATCACAATAAAAAAATAGTAATTTTTAAATTTGTAATAATTCAAGTAGACAGTATACGATGGCATTTGCACTGAAACAATAGAAATTTAGAGTTGGTTAAAAGCAAGAAAATTCTAAAAATCAATTTAATGTTTTAGGAAGAGTTAATTTTAAAGAATTAATACACTATGTTTAATACAAAATCTTATCTATTATAACAAGAATTGACGGAAAAATTGTTACAAGAGTGTAGAATTTAATATCTAAATATATTTTCTTTCAAATTTCTACAAAAATAAATAAATAAAGGAGATTAACTTAAAGTTGAAAATCAATGTACTTGCATTTTTAAGAAACGAGGGCCTTCTGTATGTTATTACAATGTCCACTTTACAGAAAGCTAGACATTGTAAAATGTGTCATCTGAACACAATTTGGACATGCGACATAGCTTAAAATGCTAGAATAACGATGCTGCAGGAAATTTAAAGTAAAGAGTTTACCCCTACTAGAACACGCTAAGCAAATAATAAAGATATAATATAAACTGCATTTCTTTTTCCTGTTATTTCATTACATTTCATACTATGTTTAACTTCTTTACTAAAAAGAATGAAAAAGGGAACTAACATTCTGTTTTACAATATAAAACAATATCGAGAACTTGATGCACCACAGTAAGTTCTCAGTCTGAACACCAGCATAATGTTTTTAAAAAAATAAGCATATTTTGTAAAATAAAAAAATACAAGAAAGGAACACATACAAAAGACAATAAAATGTTAAAAAAATATTAGAAAGGCTAAAGAAATAGTTTTTCCAGTAGCCAAAATGGACATAATTACAAAAAAAAAAAAAACGCTTCATTAGTACATCAATTACAGACAGCATTGGAATTCCCAAATTAAGTAACGAGGGTATTTAATATACTCAAAAAACTAGTTTAAACTTTCAGTCTTTTCCATCTAAAATTTTATTTCTCATTTTAGTCTGTAATTAAAACACATTGGATACTATGAAATTTAATCATACAAAAATTTAGAATGAAAACAAAAACATGGAATAGAATGAAAAAAAACATGGAACCCCTAAAAAGTATGCAAGATAAATCTCAAGCATTGCATACAAAATGCAATGGTGTGATGTGCCCTTGAATATTGTTATGTGTATCTCATGCACAAAAAGACTGAAAGCTGGTATTAAATGCATTTCTAGAAAAGAAAAGTTAGGATTCAACTACAAAAAAAAAAAAAGACAGATTGCAGATAGCATGCAAGAAAGACAACTGAAAGAACCTGGATTTATCACAATTTATGATTTTATTAGCAGTGTTAAATGGCTGGCATAAAAAGACCATGAAAAAATTATTACAATAGAACATATGAAAGAAAGCATAAATTTTAGAGCTGAGATTATGGGGGAAGCATAATTTGCTTTTAGCAATGCTTTTTTAAAATAATATATTGTTACTTTACAGACTGAATAACAATACAAACAGCTTATTTGAAAATTGGATCAATGATAGAGAACTTTACAAAAGATGCAATTTATATTGCTTGTCAGATTTTTTTTTTTTCAGACAACTTGTAATATCCACTATAAATTATAAATAGATAAGTTTTGTTAAAAAATTTAAAAACAATTATAACTTTAAAAGATAATCATCACATCATTTATATACATAAAAACAACAAAAAGAGGTAGAAAAAATATGTGCATTGCAAATGCAAAATTTTTGATACAGAAAGAATATTAAAACATAATAAACTTAACAAAATAACACATCACAGAAATAAAGTGTTTTTGTAAAAATATACTTTTTAAGAAATACTCTTAAAATTCAGTCGTGTTTGCAGTGAAACATTACATCTATAAACAGAAAGTAATAAAATAAATACTACTCAATGTAAAATAAATAACTATCATTTTATACAGAATGCTTCAAAATATGAAGCTGGAGTAATAGGTTTTTCTTTGGTTCTGTTCTTAAAAATAAAAATAGCAATTAAAGGAACAGATCATCAACTTTTAAAAGCTCTACAAAGAAATATTCCACTCCAAGGATTATGCAAATCTGATCACAGCACAAAAAGTAAATAACAAAAATATATATTTATAAAAAACTTGTATTACACAAATTAAATGGTTTGATTTTATAACTTGAATAGCATTTCTTACAATTAAAAAGACTTATGTGCGTTTATAAAATCAATAATATTATCTAAATTTTGAAAAATTAACAAAACTGCAGTAGAACAACTCCATATTTCTTTTTTGAATTTAGAACAACTCATACAAAGGCTACTATTGATTCCTGAAGTAAAAATTTATTTAAATGTATAATGAAAAAAGCAAATATTTTTGTAGCACTTTTTTAAATTATTAAAAAATATCTGAATATAAGTATTATATATAATTTGGATACAAGTATTTATATAAATGGGCATATTTTTAGAAATCTTACATTTTAGGTATTTCTCTTTCACAATTATAATTAATGCAGTTCTTAAAAAAAGATACATTTTGCTGAATTCCCTGAAAAAGTCAACTTTCATATTATTTTGCCAAATGTTTTGCTCATTACACAGTTACTGCTATAGCACAATGTTTCAAATACCTAAAACAACACTTAAAAAAATATTAGTTTTATTTTTTATTTCATATGAAAATGGGGAAAAAAAATCAACAGAAAGCAATATATCTTGCCTTTTAAATATGCAATTATTAATATTTTTAAATCTATTAAATGTATTCTTTCTATGAATTAGCCACAAAATAAAGCATTGCATTCAAGACAGTGATATTGTATTTTACAAAGCCCACAAACACATTTCTAAAGCAGAGTGAAAAATGACTAATTAAAAGATAGAAAACTCAGGAAATAATTATTTAATAGCTTGTGTCATTTGTTGCTATGTGCAATGAATCAATTCATTTACATCTGAACGCAAAAATAATGATTTATAAAAGGTAAAATTTGTAGTTTTAAGCAGATGCAAACTGTTTAAGAATAGTTCAAAAATAGAACACTTCACAATTCAGCAAAAATGCATGCAGTATAGCTTGCATTTTATAATACTGGAATATTTTTACCTACTCTCTGGACAAATACAAAACACTAATCACAGAGTAGTGAAAATGCAATACATGTACAGAAAAAAAATCAGATCATGGCAATTTAATCAAAAAAATATCACATGAAAAAATAATAAATGGAATAACATTTTTTTTTTCTAATATGAAATAGACAGAAATAACATCTGCTTACAAAGTTACGGAATGTAATAAAGAAGATGACTAACAAATATTCTAAGAACTTATATCAACTAAATTCCTTTTATAAAAACATGCAATAACCCAAAAGGAAATAAAATGTTTAACAATAAAAAAGATATCGAAATTGTAAAGGTTAAACACTTTAACATCATAAATATGATTAACAAAAAAGGGAATGCATTAGATGAAACATTTTATAGCTGGATAATATTTCATAACAAAATAGTACAATAAATAAAAAACTAACTGAGGTATTCAAAAATATGAAACTTTTTCTATAAATGCAACCTATGATAGAGTTTATAAACTTTTAAAGATCAAAATTCTGCCATAAACAAGCCATTAAGCATTTAAATAGATATTCCTATGGAATACATTTATCCATTTGTAACTTGATCAGCAATTTTAGGTGGGCGAGGACCCCTTGATTTTCTAGGCTTGTCTAATCTGTGATCAACAACAGGAACTAAAGGTTTCAAAGCAGGCAAAGTATTGGTGCTTCTTTGACGATACTGAATTTCATACCTATGATTCATAAACAAAAATTAAAAATGATTTAAATGCTTAACTCTTCTTTTCCCCCCCCCCCCCCCAATAAAAAAGGATTTTTTTATGGCTAAAACTGCACTGAAATATAAACATTGGTATACTGATCTTAAAAAGGTAAAAAATTTCCTGTATAGAAATTTTACATTTATGCTCAATAACAATGTACCATAGAGTGGAATATATATATTTAAGAAGAGTCTCATTTAGAAACTTTTTTTTTGCTTTATTCAATATGTTACATTTTATACTTGCAATTAAAATTGTCTTAGTTTCATCAAAAAACTAAAAATCAGTTAAAATTTTAGGTCAGAGTTTGTTCTTTTTTTTTGGGGGGGGGGGGGGAGATAATTACAGAAGAAAACTGAATATTTAAAAATTTTCAATAATCGACTGTCAGACTTTGTGTACAAAAAAAAAATCATTCAAATGGGCTTATGATGAGTCTATAAATAAAAATGATTTTCTGAATTCTTAGAATTATTCATTATAATATTACTTTTACTTGAAAGTCAGTTTTGATCTGAAGCTTTATGAAGCCAACATTATGAACAAATGGGCTTGCATTTTTTAGCTAAATTTGCACATTATGTAGGGACAATAACAAGAAATTAAAAATATGGACATTCGCATGATAAAGTAACTGAACTAATTTTTAACATGGCAGATTTTTCTTTTTCAGGCATTAGCATTTAATATAATTAATAAATCACAGCAAGAGCGTACATTTTTGTGAATGGGTTATATAACCAAAAAACTACTCAAAGGGTTACGAACTGAACTGAATATACATTGTTTCTAGTATATCACTATCAAATATTCTAATTGCTTAAATTTGTAACATAATGACATTGACTTTAGTTATATTTTTGTTCTATTTACATTTACTGTGTAGCAATACATATTTAAATCACATTTTTTCTGTTAAATCAACTTCTATAGTTAAATAAATTAATAAAATGCTTTATTTATGAAATGTTTAGGCTTTAATAAACAAATTTTGGTTGAAATCTACAAGTTGGAACATACTCTTATTAAAACAGTTAAGCGCACTAAGTTGCCAAAGCAAGGTGGATGCTAATGGTAAACAAACATGCATCGGTCACAGTTAAAAGTTAATCGTTTAAAGTTTAATCTTTTTTAGAACCCATTGCATTTGAGGTTTGTCGTTGCACTATCTCCCATTTTAAATGTAGTATTTCGACAGAACTACTAGCTTTCCTAGCTCATTGAATTAAAGGAATCTGTTTCTTTTAATTATTCTAATGAAACAGGAGCAATTGCACTCGCGATGCCTGCAGCATCTGAAGTGGGCATTGGGCAAATTTTTTAACTTAAAAAAACATCAGAAGCTTCGCATTCAGCAAAGCAGGATCCTAGTAGCTTCACTAGCTTAGTGAATGCATGGAATCTTCTTCTTTTAATTACTCTAATGAAGCAGCAGAACATTTTCCCTTGATAGCTTCGCTACTAAGGTTAAATGTTCTTCAAAACAAGTAATAGTAAAAAATTAACACTTACTCAGTTCTAATATTTGTACCTGGTAGGAAAAGCTCTTAATATACGAAAAAGAAAAATGAACAAAGGACACCAAGGTGAAGACAGCATTCTAAATGATGAATTCCAAAATATGACCAAGCAACTTCAAAAATTCCATGCAAACGATTTTTATTATAAGGCAGGGAAGAAATCTCTCAATTATGTGATCGGAAAAATATGTTATCACTAAATAAACCCAAGTTCTAACTGTCATTTTTTTACTAATTGAAATCATTTTAATTAAAATATATTTTATTTAATTAAATATTTAATAAATATTTTTAAGTTTTATAAAAATTCGCGTAGTATGTAAACAACTTAAAAACGCGAAACGCTTGCCATGGCATAAGCAATCTAGCCGATAGGTTGCCAATGGAACTAATCCGCTTGATTCCTCAGGTTGGCGACGAAATCACATGTATTCCAACTTCTAGATACCAACCTAAATTTTAGTCAAACAATTAAAAGTCTTAATTATTTAGTTGTAATCAGAAATAAATTTTTATTACTTTTTCTGTATATTCCTTATGCTTATTTATATACATTAACATAACTCTGGATGAAAAATAAAATTGTGCAGAATAGGATTAAAGATCACAGTTCAGAAGAAGAAATCCTTCTACACTACCTTATATCAACCAGTCATTATTTCATGTGCTGCACAAAAAAGACACATTATGATTAGAATGTCTTGGAGATATCAATTACTGAATTGTTTAGAAAAATAATTAAGTATTATGAATGCAAGACATTTTGACATCTGTGCACAGTTTTAACTAGAGAAAAAAAATCTTCACCTGAACACTTTTTTTAATGAATTTATCCATTTAAAATACGGTTAAAACATTAACTTTTTTTGTAAAATATAAAGCAATATAACAGCAGAGCAAAAATATTAATCCTTCCACAGATTTCAGCTTTTCAAAAGGTTAAAGATCCTGAATTTTTGAAAGTTTCTTATATTCTAAATTTAACAAACGACACAAAAAAAAGGGTAACAAAGGCTAATTTGCAAATGATAATGATAAAATCTCATTATAGTCAAAAATTAAAAGAAAATCAGGAACTTTTAGAACTAAACAAGAAAGAAAAGAGAAAATAATAATAATGATGATGATTGATTTAAGGTGCAGATCAACCAGTCAGTGATAATTAAAAATACTTGTATAATAAATAAATAATAAAGTATTACAGCTGCTAGAAAAAGTAAGGCATAAAAAGAAATATATTCATAGGTGTGAGAAGATGTGTTAGGAATAAGTATTTTTTTAAAATGACGATGAGGGAATCATAACACAAAAAAATATATGAATAACTGGTACTTTTTTGGACACCTCCTTAGTTTTTCATTTTTTTAAACTAGTATTAATACAAAATAATCTTTAAGGATATCTACTGATACATATAAGATATATGAAACAAATGCAGAAATTCAAATTCCTTTCTGTATGTTACATACATGCTCACTTTAATAAAAAAATTCTAGTAACATTGTGCTTATATGGTTAATTACACAAAAAAATGTATTTAAAAAGAAATATTGGAAAATATAAGCTGTACCTCTTTTTCCTTAAATATCATATTAATGCTTTCTTTTTTTTAGGAAAAATATGAAAAAAAAGCAAAACTTACTGAGGATGTGAAAAATTTTGTTGATTACGCAGAGGTAATCTTGGAAGCCTAGGTTGTTCTTGGTGTTGCTGAGAAGATTTTTGCTGTTGATTACGATGGTGGTGATGACGATGATGATGGTGTTGGTATCCATTGCTATTTCTTGCATAATTATCAGACCAATCATTTCTTCCTTCTTCATTACGATGGCGCCGATCATCACGCTGAAATATATTAAATTCATTAATCATTGTTTTTCTCTTTGAAAATATTCTCATTTTCTCTTATCAAATAGATTAGTTTAGTTATATTAACGACCTGCTTTGAAGCAACACGAGGGCTATTTTGAGACGGATCTCGTAATTGTGAACTGCAGTCAGATTACCAGGGTGACACCTGGGCTGGCAACCCCACTGTCCAGGCTTTTGCACCACACCAGCGACGACATTTGAGCCCCTATGTATGATTTAACATACAACAGGCCCAATACATGACAGATCTTCAGTGGAATCAGGTTTCGAACCTGAATCCCTCTGGCCCAAAAGTCAAGACCTTACCAGTAGACCATCGTGGTCCTCTTATCAAACATAGAAGTTGTTAACTATTTTTTATGTAATGTTTCAAATGTTTCTGTAACTAAACTCAAATCTGCAAATATGCATATCGTACATCATAACACAGGATGCATCTCTGTAACAACAGTTTCTGACAAGGTGCATAAAAGCAATATAATTGTACACATAAGATATAATTCTTAAAAAGCATAAATTTCCCGAGTTTATTTATTTTATTTTTAATCTTCTTCACTGATTCAAACATTAGTCAAAAAAAAATTTACATTTTTCTAATTTATCAGATATTAAAGTGGAAATTCAAGTCTGGTTTTATCTAGTCATAAATAATTTCAAAAATTTCTGTTACCAGAAATATGGCTCTTTAAAATGTATCGAACAGGTTAATTTATTCTTTTATTAACTCTGAATGTAATTAAATCATTTTAATAAAAGTAGAATTTGAAAATTTTGAAATTCTTGGAAAATTTTAAGTTTAAAAGTTCATAATTATAATTTCGTCTATAACAGACAGTGAAATTAATTAATGAATACTCTCTTGAATAAAATGTGAGAATGCTAAAAAAAATTTTCAAAAATGGGGAAATGCCAAAACAGCAAGCTTCTTCTGTAGAGATTTTTTTAAGTGTGCTTAAGTCACGCTTAAAAATTAAATAGTCACCACCATCACCAGACAGACAAATTGAACTGAATTAAAAGCATGACATTAACATGTAATGGGGGTGAGCAAAAATGTCTCAATAATTAGGGATCAGAATTAAAATTTTTAATAATGAAACCAATTCCAAAATCAGTGAATCTCTTAACTGATCTAAATAAATTTTTTTAAAAATTAATAAACATATACAATCAAATTTGAAACTGAAAAATAAAAGCCATGCTTCTAAAAAATTAAAGCACTGAAGAAGCTGGACAAACTTCATCAGATTCCAGCAGAATTTTTTTAAAAAATGAAATTTTGCAAATCAATTTATATAAACATACTCTTTAAAAAACAAAACACTGTCGCCAAAGCAGAACTTTTCTTTCTGATAATTTTAATCAAGAAATGAAATCCAAATATATAATTTTTTAAACTGATTTATGACATTAAATATAATGAATTTAATCCAATTCTAAAGAATTTTTTAAAGTATAACTATTTTAAATTTAAATAAGCCTTTTAAATTTTTTAAAGTACTAAACTATTATTTAAAAATATATTAAACTATTGTCTGTTTATGTAATAATTTTTTTTTTTTATCTTTATAACAGAAATTATCTTCTTAAGTACTAAATCTGCTAATATTTTTTTATCCATATTTAGAAAATGACAAAGCTTTAATAAGACACAGATGCATTACAAATTAATTTAAATTTCCACCAATATCATGTATTTATGATAGCTTTTATTAGATGATAAAAACTGGATGAAATTTAATGAACTAAAGATAATAAAAATTTAATAAAAAGAAAAAAATGAATTACAACAAGAAAATGCAAAATATTTGATTTAACAAATATATGTATAAGACAGAATATTCACTGGCTTTTTCAAAAAAGCAATAAAATAATTAAAAATACCTTGACAACATGAACTGATTAAAAATGAAATCTATTTCAAAACTGCCGCATTCTCATACAAATTTTAAAACAATACCCTTCCACTTCGATGGTTAGTTGCTCTTTGTATCTGGCGCAAAGTATCAGAATATTCATCCATTTGAGGAGAAGGTCCACAAGGAGAATGCCCAGGTTGTTCATCATCAATGGCAGAATCAGATGGAGTCTGGGTATAAACCTTTTTACGTGATGAATGTCTGCTATACTGTTCCCTGAAAAAAGTATACACAAAAAAGTATAGTATCTCAGTAATTAATTTATGAAACAAAAAATTAGAAACAAAGATACATTTTAAAAGTTTAGTAGTACATGTGTTCTGGATTCCATGTTCAAGGAAATCCATGTTTAAAAATGTCTAATGCTGAACCAGATGTATTGCATTCCAAAGCTGATAATCCTAAATCTTTTGCTAATTATGAAATATTATATTTCTAATTATCTATAGAGAATTGGAAAGAAAAATAAAACTTTCGAGTATTGCAACAACTGTTTTAGAAGCATTAATTAGTAATGTCGTTCTCTTGCGCCAAGAAATTCAGCAAAACATGACACATACACTTTTTTCTGAAAGATTACAAACATGCTTCTCTGTATAATATATCTGTGGACAAGAAGATAGTTACTCAGAAACAAATCTTTAAGCATAATTTTCAACTTTGTATAAGACAAACTCCTGCAAGTACATGAAAAAATATATCATATATTTCTTGTGAGAAAATAAATCAAGATCGTTAGTTCCTTGATAACTTTTTTTTATTTAAAATTCAAAAGCTGCATCAAGTAAATCACCAAATGATTTTAACAAATCAGAAAACAACAGTTTATGATCATAAAGTGTTCTCAAAGGGTCACAAAATATTAGGTATTTGTTTAGGTATTCATATAAAGATAATTTTAAGATTCCAAAAGTCAAAATTTGGTCTACAACATCTTGAGAATCTCTGTTCTCAAGATGATAAATAAAATAAACATTATCAGCAAGCAAAAAAAAGTATCATAATTTGAAAGGTTAAACTTGTAACTGAAAATAAATATTATCTAAAAAAAATATTTTCACATTTTTATAATTTTCATAAAACTATATTATTAACAAAATTCTCAAGACAGTAATTTTAAATATATTAAAATTTAAAAATGAAAAAAAAAACTTCAATGAGTAAAATTTATGCACCTCTTATAAATCTTAAAAAGTTCGTCTCGAAATCAGCTTAAGAAAAATATACCTTTTTAATTCTTGTAATTGACTGGATAAAGAAGAATTAGCCTTCATTGCATCTTTTAGTGCACCACGTAATTTTCTAATTTCTTTTTCCAGTTTTTCAATTTTATCCTGCTTTTCATCAGGAGAATCTAAAAACAGAAAAAAGATATAGAATTATTAACAACTCAATATTTAGGATAAAGGATGGAAATTATGTAGTTTTGGTCTGATAAAATAGCAAATATTGTAAAAAAAGGCATGATTTCTTGTAATTTTTTATATATCTAATACATATATATAAATAGAAAGAGAGAGAAAAAGAGAAAAACAGACATAGATGTGATAATTATTTTTAAAATAAATACAATAACTCTATTTTTTACCCACTCACATCCTGTCCTTTTAATCCATTCGGCAGAATTCACTCTGAAGATTGCATAAAAGACAGATTCACCTTGAACTCTAAATTTGAGTTATAAATAAAAATAAAGAATCTCCTCTCATTTTAGAAACTGTTAAATCCATCAACACACAACCAAATAAACTCTCTTTCAAGCTTTGTTGCTCTAGCCCCATATATGGTGGCGACATGAATTCATATACTGTTCTGCATGTTCTTTCTTAAAATGAGGATTTAATTTCAATAATGGAAAATGTTTGAAATGATGATCATATAATGCCAAATAAAAAGTTATTACAAATGGTATAGATGGATGGGTTTCTACATCATTTGCTCTTATATAATTTTTTACAGTAAAAAATTTTGTAAAAATAAAAACATTTTATACTTTTATAACTTCAGATTTTTGTTATAAGTTAATATTCATTTCAAGTTTTTTTTTTTACAGCCAACAATACTGAAAAAACCATTGAAAAATACAAGAAAATATTATTAAAAAATTGAGTCAAATTACATCAAAAAACAGATATTTTTTCTATGATTCAATGCTAAAAAATAATTTCTTAGAATGATAAGATTTTTTCTTCCCCTTTCCTATTCTATCTTGAGAGATATTCTTTGAAGTAGGAAGATTTTCTTTTCTCAGCACAAATGAAACAATCACATATTTTACTAAAGCAATTCCGGATCATTTAATCCATATTTTGTATTACTAAAAAATTCTATTTCAGAAAACACTTCTTTTACAACAAAAAATGGAAACAAAGAATCTGAACATTCATACAGATCACAAATGTACAGTTAAATATTAAAATTTAAAATCACTGATAACAAAAATGTAAAGATAAAAAATATGAAAAGAAAAAAGTAAAATGCAAGATGAAAAATAATTGGTCGATTGAACAAATTCGATCATGTATAGTCTGGAGGGGCACAAAGAAATATGAGCATTTCATTTTACTTTCAAAAATTAATTCATATAACAACTGACCCATTTATCTTTCACGAAATGGTTAAAATAATCTCACCCCTATCGTCATGCTCTTCTGATATGTCCTTTGGCAATGGTGGAACACCAGTGACAAGCTCAAACAGGAGTTCTGAAAAAATAAAGTAAAATTCAAAACTTTTAAAAGTGAAAAGAGTTTTGAAATTAATCATTTTATTCGTTTTCTTCATCTATATCAACAATTTTCTTATGTTGATAGAGTACAAGAAGTAAGCATCTAGAAGAAAAATTAAATAATAAAACTGAAAGATAACCGATTTTCTTCATAGTTTCGTTAGATCAAATTTAGATTACTTATATTAATGTCCCGTTTTTTGAGCAACACAAGGGCTATTCTCAGATGAATCTCATTATTTTGAACTGTGGTCAGATGAAGAGGATGATACCTGAGCTATCACCCACCCACCCCTCCAAACTTTCACACCAAACCAGCGGGAGGACGTTTGACCCCCTATGTATGATTTAATGTGCAACAGGCCCGCATACATGGCAGATCTTCAGTGGATGGGTCTCGTAATATTTAACCACTATCAGATGACAAGGGTACCACCTCCTCGACGAATTTCCGCACCACACCTAAGGGGGGATATTTGACCATCAATAGTATTAATATGGCCCCAGACCTACTTACATTCTGCCACCAAGCCATAATAGTCTTCATTTTCTGAATAAAAATGGGAGATGGAAATATAAATTAACTTTTAATCAAATTTTTAAAAAGCAGACTTAAATAAACATTGTTGACAAACATTTTAAATTACTGAAAAAATATGGAATGCAAATAGTTATAAATTTAAGTCACAATGACTGTGACATATTGCACATTCTCAGTCTAATATATTTTTCAGTACTTTTGTTGCTAGAAATCATATGAACTGTTTTGTCTTTACTTAACAGCTCTTAATAGTACAATTAAAATATTAGGAAGTTCTTATGTGCATTTTAAAATGTTTCATTGATTTTGTTTAAGAGTATTTCTTCCATTTTAAATTATTATTATATTTATTCCATCTTAATTATTAATTTATTTGGCATTTTCCCCCTATCCAATCTAAAACTGTTGTTGCTTAGACATATGCTTTTTTTCACTGCTATAATAGGATCCTTACAGGAAAGCAACTTCTACAATTTTTTAAGCCTTCACTGAATCTCACACTGAAGGAAGAGTTAAATTTAGTGAATTTTTGATAAGTCATTAGGTATTATTTGATAATTTCTTCACATATTTGATGCTCATGACATAAGTATGAGAATCTGATAAAAATATTTCTAATGAATGTAGAGACACAAAATGTCATTTAGAATATTTGGGAATCCTATCAAATTCCAATTGGCTTAATACAAAAATGAATGCCTCTAAAAGCAGAAGTTAGTTTTGAATTGAATAATGATCAAGAAAATTGGTGGTTTATACAATGAATACAAAGCAATTAAAAATATTGTGAATTTCTTGCAGTGCTTTTTAATTATCGTATTTATTTCTTTAACCATTTTTAATAATAATAATAGTAGCCATAAGAACCTATTAACTATGATCATATTTGCAAATTGCAATTGATCATTCATATTCTTTATTTTATTTGTCTAATGAATAAAATTGTGTTTTCATATTTTTATTCAATTTTCATCCATAATCAAAATCTAGGCACTAGTAAGTTCCCATCAGAATCTTTCACAACACTACTGTGGTAAAAATTCTTAATACATGAATTATTTCAAATCATTACTGTCGTGCAATTGAAATTATGAATAAAAGTCAGAACATTTCTATCTACCAAAGAGAATATGGCATTTAAAGTAAATAATTTTCAAAGTGAAAGACATGAACATGAAAATATGGCATGCAATGAAATTCAATTAACCAATAAATGAATTTATTTTAAATAGAACTAAAATTTCAAAAACAAAATCAGACAAAGTTTCTCATAAGTTAATACTTAATTCAAAAAATTCTAAAAACATTTTTTATGAAAAAGGCAAAATTGATCAAACAGGTTTTTGGATTAGCTTGGAATAATCTAATATTAAATAATACTCTTAACCTAAGAATGTAGCGTGCTATTCTTAGAAATATATTACATAAGACTGCAGCAGGCAATACATTTAAAAAGACTTAAAATGTGTTAAAATTATAATTAATATTTTTGTTAAATAATTCATCAATTTTGTAAGCATAAAATTTGAAGTGTTAGCACTAGGGATGTAATGAATATTCGGCAACTATTCGATATTCAGCCCTTTTGCCAAATATATTCAGGATAATAATTTTTTTAAATGTGCTTTTAAATACACATTTAACAAATAATTTTGCAGTTGTATTTCAAAGCATTTATTATTTTAAAAAATCTAACATTTATCCAAATTTTAAGTTACCTAGTACATAAGTGTATTTAATAATGTTGCATATCATTTACAGAAGTTTGTTCCTTATGGTTTCATATATATTACCAGCTTCAGAAAATAAATGGTCTCTATATAATGCTTGCAGGTGCTGAAAGATATGTTCTTGTTAAATTTGCAAATTTTTCTGCATTTTTTTCCACCAATTAAGTGGGCACTCTATCCTATCTATTAGAAGTTCTTTAACAAAGTAGAAATTTACTTCTAGACATTCAGTTTCCTTCTGTGTTTGTCATTGTCATGTTTAGGCAATGATGAATCTTTTATTTCTTTGAAGCAATCTCAAAATGATGAGGGTTTCTCATTTCTTATTAGAATTAAGGTATATAAAATAATACAAATATACATAAAGTATTAACATTTCTTTAAGTACACAAATAATAATAAAAAAAACAATTTTATATAATCTTAATTTTCTTCATTTAAGTTTGAAATTATTTAATTCAGAATTAAAAGTAAAATGTTTTTAAAAATTTGGTATTTGGCCAAATCACTATTTGTTACATCCCTATTTAACACATTTATATTATATTTTTAGGTTGATCAGGTAAACAGTATTCAAGTTATACTGAATCACTAAAAAAAATAATTCAAAAAAGTTAAGAGAATTCCGATTTAAAATGTAAAGTTTTGTTTCTTGCGCTATCATCATAAAAAAAATATATACAGAATTGTATAACATAAAGGTCAACATTAAAAGTTAAACATTCACCTTTCAAGACAAGAATTTTTTATAAATAATTTGAGTAGAAAACAAATCACCTCGATTCTTTTGCTTTAAGTCAGCAATTTCTTCGTGTAATCCCTTGAGCATAAATGCATGATTTTCTCGAACAAATGCTAAATTCTTCTCCAGTTGCTGAATCTTCTGGAAAGGGTCAATATCTCCATTTTGTTTCTCAGTCAGCACAGGTGATGGAGTCATATTACCCGCACCTGTAGTCGAAGTGACTTTACTGGTAGCCATAATTGAAGGAGGCAGTGGCAAACGTGTCAGTCTATCTTGCCGGAAAGGCTTGAGAGGAAGACGTTCTGGTATGGAGAAACGGCACCACTGGTTGATGTGAGGATGTGGCGGTGCTGTTATGGAGGCAAAGGGAAATGCTTGACCAGGACGAGATACCTGGATTTCAGCCTTTCCTTCAGAATGACTCATTATAAATCATGGCGATCCAAAATTCTAGTCAATCTAGAGAGAGAAAATAAAATCTATGTACACATGAAGTAAATGATAGAAAAGGACATCCGAAATTTCTATTATCTGCAGTTCCTTTATTTGTGCATCCGTTATCAAAACTTTGTCATCAAAATTTTAAACTTTAAGAATATATGCAAATACAAATTCTATGAATAAGAATGCATGCATCTTTATTAAAGGCAGTTGGTGACTGTCTTAGACGATTATTAACTCTAAAAGTCTAAGCAATAATTTATGAATTTCAAAATAAGAGGCACAATTTGCAAACATAAATCGAATTCAGATTACATGGCAAATCTTTCTTTCAAAAGAAATTACTCAAAACAACAGATGTGAATTAATCTAAAATAAAAGATTAAACAACTGCAATTAAATGAGAAAAATTACGACATAAATAAATATAACATTTAACTGAAAATTAATTTATAAAATTTAAATAGCTCTGAAGTTTCACAAAAACTCCAACAAAGGATGATTAAATTGCAGTCTGAACATGCCTTAAATACTCAACCCACTTATGCCACAGTTCTTTGCACATTGTTAACAAGATACCATATTTAAATACGAGAAAATAGAAATAATAGTATGCGAAAACTGATTTCAGAAAGGGGTTAAAAAAAAAGATTATATGATTATTGTTGCCAGTATGATAGTTTCCATCAACCCAACTAATTGTGGTCTTATCTTAGGAATAATTATATAATGAATTATTTTAACATCTAAGAGAACTGATTTCAGAAAAGAGAAAGAAAGAAAAAGGAATAGCTATTGTTGCCAGTAAGATGGTATCCATCATAATTGCCTTTTAATACCCTTTAGGAACCGAAAAAATTTTGCATATAGATTAAATTTTTTTGTTAGCACATGGAGTAAAATAGTAAGAAAAAATAGTAGAAATTGTCACCATTTGAACAATAAGTAACATTTGTCATCTTACACTTGGGCAAAAACATGTGATGTCATGTGTGTGTTGCATGATGAGTGTCAGCCATTAAATCTATTCCAGAGATTAAAAATTATAACACTTAACTAATTGTGGTACATTTTATGAAGTAAACATAAAGAATATTTCAACATCTGAGAAAACATGACAGCAAAATAAAATTCAAACTTTTTTTTTTTTGCTTAAAAACTGCAAACTAAATAAATTCCGAAAAACAACAAAAGTTATGAACAAGGATACGATAATCATATAATGCAATTCATAAAAAGATAGAAAGGAATAAAAACAGTAATTTTTTAAGCGCCGACTTCCGCCTTTGGGTGGTATTGATTTTTTTCCCATCAAATCAAAATATAAGGTCTTTGACTTATTTCAAAATAATTGACTATTTTAAAACAAATTGTAAAGGAAAACAAATCATTTTACCAAAGGAATATAGTATACACACATCTACGTTTTTAAATATAATTCGGTTTTAGAATTCAAAACTAGAAACGAAAATCTAGAAGTCATCATGTAGGTGTGAGTTTTAAATAGCCTACCTAACACTGATTACGTCTACAACCAATTCAATCGAAATTTAATTTCTGATTCAAAGGATAAAGAATCATAATAATTGCCGGTATCTGATTCAAACTTTCGGTATTGCCCAAAAGACATCAGTATATAGCAGACAAAACGAAAAGTAGGGGAAAAGGAAGAAGTGTGTTGGAGTTGAGTTTAGTAAGTCGATAACTGCTTCGTCATATATATGTTTGGAGGCCAGATCCCTGCTAATTTTTTGAATAATTTAACAAATTAAAGATATTTAATTTCAGTTTCAACATTTTAATACAATAAAATTTATTAGCTTCATTTAAAATAATTCACCAATGTTAAATTCATATGCTAAATTTTTTTTCTTTTGATACAGAAGCGCAAGATTTTCGATGTCACCTGATAAAAATCCACCAATGACATAATACAACTGCATATTCTTCGCGGGAGAGTGTTGTGTGTTTTATATTTACCTCCACCGGTGAAAATATAAATTTTCTCTTGTTTGCGTCTAAGATGCTGCTAACAAAAAATGTGTTGTTGAGGAAATTTCAACTTAAGCGTAAGATTTTTTTAATTATTCCTTATAATTGTACGCAATCAGATTAGTGTAATATAATAATCCATTCGTGCGTTATTGAACTGCGCAAATCCTAAACGGATAGTTATGTTTTATCCTATATGTCTCTATGATACAGAAATTTCTTTTAAACATATCATTATTTTTCAAAAGTTGACGCGCAGCTTTGAAAAAAATGACAAAATTATTCGCTTTCCAAATTTTTCAAGCAAAAATATTTGTTGGAAGTAACTTATTTAAATTTAGAAGGCACTCATGATATGGAATGCAAACGATCTCTGGAAATATCTAGCAACTCTTTTTAAAAGTCTTTCAACTTAATTAATCTATGCAGAAAATTATTTTTTATTTCATGGGATGACTCTCCAATAAAACCATGTTTAATTTTTTTTTAAAATGAAATTCTTTAGCGCACTGCATTGAAATGGGAGCAATGTAAATTCTGGAAAAAGTTCCACCTTTAAAAGCAAAAGCCTAATGTTTCTGATGCCGTGTAATTTTTTCATAAAACTTTATGTATGAATCGATACGATGCAAATTTAAGCTTTTGGTTTATTCTTTCTAAAGAGGATTTATCTAGAATAAGGGTGCATAAAAAATGAAATAAAATATTGAAATAGAATTTATATGTAGATTGTTCTTTTGCCAAATAATATGTAAGTAGAAAATAAATGTTAATTCTTATTTTTCCAATTTACACCCATTTCTATTTTTAATATTAATATTGCCAAAATCATTTAAAAAATTTTCCAGACTGAAAATTCAGGATTTTAATCTGAATGATGAGCATTAAGTTAAAGGTAATTTAGTATTTTAGAAGTGTTCTTAAAAAGCTGCAATATGTTCGTTTATTATTATTATATCTCATCATCTTGTTCTCAAGATATTTTTTAATACTTGTTTACAAAGATCTCAACTAATACTTTTCAAAATTTAAAATGGGAAGTTTGAATAGAATATGTTGGAAAGGAGGTTTGGAGGGTCATGAATATTTTATTTATCATTTATCTGATGACTAAATTTAATTTACTGTTTTATAATAAGTATGATAAAAAGTATTTATTTATACTTATATTAGAGAGTATTGGAAAGATTTTTTTTTTCTTTTTTTTTTTAGTATGAGTTATCAATCGACCATCAGAGATTTCCATCGTTGGTTTCAAGATACAATGACTTGGTTTTCTAGTTCAACTTCAGCTATGGATATTCAAACTGCTGTAATATGTGGTGGTGTCTTTGTGTTCTCAGCATTAGTTGTGTACTTAATTTCTGTTTTTGGTATGCGAGAACGTACCTATGAAGAGGCAATGGAAGAACAAAGGCGCCGAAATCAAGAAGCTGTTCACCATACTAAATCTGATAAAAGTAAAAAAGAAAAGAAATTTAAAAAATGGGGTAAAAGAAAAGAAAAAGTAGATGATGATAAGAATCATAGTTGTGATGGTGAAAATAAAGGTGTCACTGAAGATATTGATTCTAAAGGTGAAGCTGATGTGAACTCTTCCTCTAGTCAGACTGTTGAATCCAAGGGATCATCTGTAAAAAAGAGAGTTCGTCAACGCAAAGCAATGGTCCTGGAGAAAGAAGGTAAGATTTATGTGAATGGTGTTATAAATGATTTATAATAATTATGTTTTATATGTGTATAAAATGAATTGTAAACCATAATCTCATCTGATTAAAATGTTTAAAAATAGGACATGTGATTATTTTAAAATTAAAACTCGATTTTATTTGTTCAGATATGTTTTCTGAGTTTTTAGAAATCGATCTGAGCTGTATAGCTTCCTGAAAACATATGATACAAAAAGCTATTAGTTTTCTTTAAAATGTAGTATAAAGCCTTTTATTTTTGCTTATTTCTTAGTTTAGTTTAATTTTTATTTGTCTTCATATCTGTTTATGATTGTTTGAAATGAAGTGGTTATCTTCTTTTGGTGCCCAAGACAGAGAAACAAAGGGAAAATGCCAAAATTGATTGTACACATTTTTTATTTTTTTGTGATATTTTCATTAAAGAAACATATATTTTTTTTTTTTTAAAAATCAGTTATATTAATATTTATAAACATGATGAAACATCAGTATGCATTTTTAAATTTCTATTGTGTGCTTAGTTTGACATAATTTTGGATGAAACTCTTATTATGATCTTGGACCAATATCATACAGTATTTTTTAGTGCTTTTGTCATTAAAACTTTATTAGATATAAATTTACCTCTACAATTTCTAATTAATAAATTGCTGGAATATGAGCTGCATGGGAATGTATTAGATTATAATACCAGTGATAATTTTTGTTTTGAAATTAAAATTGTTGATAATGGAATTTGAAAATATCTGAATTAACTGTATATGATGACAATCATATGACTTCCATCAATAAAATTTTAACATTTATAGAAATAGATCTTAGTTTATTGCCCATATATGATCTTCAGAAATTAATTTAATTAAACTTGAATTTGGCCTTATTTGTTTCCCTGTCTTTCCTTACCCTATTCCTGATATGGTCATCCTCATCAAGGCTATAAGTCATAGCTTCTTAAACTGTAGGTTTTGACCTGAAATGGGGATTGCCAAGAAAAGTATCGAGGCCATGAAAATTCTCAACCCACTGTTCTTGGTCTAAAAGGTAAAATTATAATAATAATGTTAGATTAAAATATTTGATTAAAATTTTCCTATATTATTAATAACTATTTTTAATTGAATCATATTTTTTAATTTCAAGATCCTGTGAAAATTCTTTTGATGTAAATAGGATTGTAATAATTTATTCTACATTAAAAGTGATTGTGGATTAAAAATTTTTATGGAGCCCTCAGTGGCATAGCTAAGGGGCCGTTCAAATATTATGTAAGCATGTTTTTGGTAATTTTTGATGTTATGGTAAAATATGCTTAAAATTTTAAGAATTGATTATAATTGCCTTTATAAAATAATCAAGAAAAACTTATTTCTTTTTGGTTGCCTTTCGCAGTCCTTCCTCAGGGTCATTCCATGTCAAATCAACACAATTTTGAATAATTTTAGGACGAACCCTCTCAAATTTTGATGAAACTTGGTAAATCAAGAGTCTTAACATAGCTATGAATGAAAATGCAAAAAAAAAAAATTTTTTCATGCATTTCATTGATGAGTTATTAATTATTGAAATTTTCATTAAAAAATGCTCTACTTTGAGACAGTTAAACCTCAATATCTCAAGAACGAAAAAAGATACAAGCTTGAATTTTATCGTATATTAAAGCTCTTTTAATGCACTTTAATTTGATGTATAACACGACACAGATTTTAAATTTTAATTTTAAAATTTAATTAAATTAAATTTTTAAATTTTCATTTCTCAAAATGCGACAATTTTAAAATTCTGAAAAAATTCACAAAATTAGTTTGTACTGTACTCTTGCATCTTCCCAAGTTACATTTTGGGATCATCATGGGATCCAATGATACATGGAGAATAAGTTTCGCATGGATACAAGCTCTTCAAAGAAAAATCTCCTACACACTTAAAATTGGTTTTTCAAAATTTGCTAAATTATGACCAAAAAATTATATACTAACTGGGCAAAGTGGTACACACACAGTTTGTGTATGCACCATTCATCAAAACGTGAAATTAATTATTGAAAATTCGAAAATGAAAAGTTTTACAGATTGGAAAATAAACTATAAGGACTGCCTTTTGAAAATGGAATGTAATACAGCTTCGATCGACTGCTATTTTTCAAATTGTGAAATTTGTCCTGGCATTGATGAAAGAAAAGAAATATTGGAGTTTGGACTTCAGAAATATTGGAGTTTGGACTTCAGAAATATTGGAGTTTGGACTTCAAAAACATTTGATAGAAACAGTGACTTTTCATCATTGGTTTTCTGTTGACAGGTGTAACCTGGAAACCTTAAAGAAATCTGCTGATGAATTTGTGGATATTTTCTGCAGAGATCTTAAAGTTCTTCTCCGTCACTATTTTATTGTCAAACAACAAAGTGCTTTTATGGCCAATACAAAGGAAAACCTGTCAGAATCAGAGGTGGCAGTAGTTTGTGATTTCTCTGAAAATTATAGTTTTGTTTTGCTAGACGAAGCACAGTCCTACCACTGGAACAGTTCTCAAGCTACTGTTCTTCCTTTTGTTGTGTTCTTTACAGAGGAAAACACACTTCAACACTATAGCTCCGTTATCTCAGAGTGCCTTGAGCACAACAATGTAGCAGTCCATTTATTTCAGCAGAAGCTTATTGATTTATTAAAATTTGAGAACAGGCTGAATTTTTTTTTTATTTTTCAAATGGCTCAGCTACCCAGTACAAAAATAAAAAGAATTTTTCAGATTTGTGCTATCACCAAAGAGATTTTGGAATTGATGCTGGATGACATTTTTCAGCCACTGCTCACGATAAAGGTCTGTGTGATTGAGTTGTGGGACTGTTAAAAGAGAAACTGCTAGGGCCAGTCTACAAAGGCCATACGAAAAACAAATTATGACACCATTGCAATTATAAGAATGGGCAAAATCTAAAATTTCAAAGAGCATGTACTTCAATTATGTGACACAAGATGAATATATAGCAAATGCGGAACCATTTGGCACATTGTTTTAGTGAGGCTATCCCAATACCAGGGACCCAAAAGTTACATGCTTTTATCCCCTCATGCTGTGGAGCCAAAATTAATAAAACATTCTCATTTGCTACAACATCAACCAGCTATCAGGTCATATCAAAAGGAGAAATGTTAAATTTTAGGGATATGAATGGCTGTGTGATTTCCATTTATAATGAAAAATGGTGGCTAAGTTACGTTTTGGGAGAAAATGAAGTTAACCCCTTCAGTCGGAATTTAGAAATAATTGAGTTAGAATTTTTTCCTTTGGAGTACTGTGTACTACTGCAAAGATTAAAGCATAAATGAAATTTCAAGCCTCTAGATGAAAAATTAAAGAAGTTAGCCCATGTCCGGCATCCGGACAAAACCGGATATTTCAAATAAAAAAAGACACAAAATCACACAAATTTCACTTTAAAATGGTTGTCAAAGGGTAATAAAATATTGTAGAAGCCTTTTAAATGGTGAAAAAAGGATTAAAAACAAGAAATTACTTGAAAAACAAAATTCACCATCGAGCTCCATTTTAGGAAGAACGATGATTTTCTCAATTTTTTTTCAAAAAACTAAAAAAATGAAATGATTCCATGCCCGAAACGAAAAATTCTTGCAACGATCATATTCACAAGAAAATCGAGAATCAAATAAAAAAAACAGCATGTAGTTTTGTCAATTATTGAATTAATAGGAGCAGTTCAAAGTTGATGTCCGGTATACCGGACACCAGGTCTGAAGGGGTTAAAGTGACTTTCCTCCATCCATCAGGACCTTCGCCTTCATTTTCGTATCCATTAACTCCTGATGTTCTCTGGATTCCCAGTTCTGATATTATTTATAAAGTGAATCCCATCACACCAACTGGTCGCGTGAACATTCTACCAGTTGAAGAAAAGAAAAAGATTACAGAGATCTTCTAATCCCAAACATATGCACAAATTTGAATGTAAACCCAGTTTGAGTAATACAAGTAATAGGTAAAAAAATATAATTATGCCTGTTTTGTTTTCTTTAAAGTAATAAAGTGTTAAATAATGCTAGATTTAAAAAAAATACATTTTATTAAAAACAAAATTTAATGTGCCAATACTGAAATATTAATCTATTCATTATTTTTTTGAAAATTAAGTAATAAATAAAAGATTTAAATCACTATATTGATAGAAAATTCATACTTGAAAATAAAATTTTCGTGAAAACTTTATTTAACAAGTAATAATGTAAGATTAACAATGCTAATGATATAAAATTTGCCAAAATTATACTATGTAAATAAAAAGCAAAATTCTATGTGATGCAATTTTCTCATCAATGTGAAACTTATACTCCATGTATCATTGGATCCCATGATGATCCCAAAATGAAACTTGGGGAGATGCAAGAGCACAGTACAAATTAATTTTGTGAATTTTTTCAGAATTTTAAAATTGTCACATTTTAGAAAATTAAAATTTAAAAATTTAATTTAATTAAATTTTAAAATTAAAATTTAAAATCTGTGTTGTGTTATACATCAAATTAAAGCGCATTAAAAGAGCTTATATATATGATAAAATTCAAGCTTGTATCTTTTTTCATTCTTGAGATATTGAGGTTTAACTGTCTGAAAGTAGAGCATTTTTTAATGAAAATTTCAATAATTAATAACTCATCAATGAAATGAATGAAAAAAAAATTTTTTGCATTTTCATTCATAGATATGTTAAGACTCTTGATTTACCAAGTTTCATCAAAATCTGAGATGGTCCGTCCTAAACAGTGTGTTGACTTGACATGGAATGACCCCTCAGCTCTTTTTAACACTAACTCCTCCAGCTCTTTATCATTTTTAGAAGAATTTTTATACTGCTATCACACATCATTAGTTTTGCATTGAATATCCTTCAAAGGTTTATCTGATGAAGACTTTTGAAACTTTCCAAAAAAATTTCACACAGTATTTCTTGAAATGAAGACATATTTCCGATTTGACTTGTTTTATGTACTGTGCAGTTTTAAAAACCCCCGAGATACCAGTCAGTAGAGCTGTCGGTCACTATGGTTACGAGGTTCAACCACTTCAGAGAGGGGTTTGAGGTGATTAGTTTGGTTTCGGAACAAATTGGCAGAAGAATCGTTTGTGAAAACGAACGAAAAGTTGTGCATAATGTTGTCGAAGGAAAGCAACATCTTTAAGATCAGAAAGTATTGAAGAAAAACATTATGATTAAGTAACATCAAAGAAAAACAATGCATAAGAGAAAGAAAAAATTAGTATAAAACGATCAAAAATTTTCGTTTTCCAAATAATGGAAAAAAGATCATCAAAACAATTATCCACTTAACTCTCATCGGATATTAACAGCTATGAAATTGATTACTGAAAAAAACATCCCAGAGAAGAAGCGAAAAAGAAAAAATGAGCTATTATTGTTAAAAAAAACTATGAGAACCCGGGGGGAGGGAAACGACAAGTTGAGAATATTCGTTATTTTAATTTTATTTCCGCTTTCAATTAGATTTTTTTTTTTTTTAGTACATACCAAGAAGATGTAACTTCAAACCTGACTAAGAGTATATTTTTTTATACACTAAATATTCAATGAGTTTCAAGTTTGTTGTAACATGTTTATTTGTGCTCGCTTGGGAACTCGTGTTGTCATAATACAACATATTGGTCCCTTTCATTCCAATCTCATCATTAGAAATAGTAGCAAGTTCTCAGAAATAAGCCTCATGCATCAAACATTATTATGAGCTGTCACCTCCAGCTATTATAAAGAAAAGATAATATTATCCATTGTGTTCAATGAACATTCATCCTATCTATCGTCTGTTTTTCTTGTGTGGTTAAAATGCTTGACCTCGAAACATCATTAAAAAAATCAAGTTTAATTTTCTTGCCAAATTTAACTTTTTTTTCAAATTTAATTTTTTTAATTAAATTATTTGTGCAAGTTACAAGAGATTTTTGGAAATAAAGTGACTTTAATGTCTTGCGTAAGCATCACTCATACTTCCCGTCCCCCCTTGTCAGCAAAAATAAGCAAATCGCAACCCCCCCCCTTGGGTGCTTACGTAATATTTGAACGGCCCCTAAAAAGGGGCAGCACTTCAAAAGAGGCAGCAAAATCAGACATCCAGGAAAACATTTTTATAACTAAGAAGAGCAGCAGCATAAACTCAATCAGTGCCTGCGTAAATAGAAGAAATAACTAATGTAATTCATTCTTATTTTTCTCCTTTTTTTTCTGTAAATTAACCAATATATGAAACAAAAACTAGTGATAGACACGTGATTTCGCAACTTATCTGCAGAGATGTAGGGCATCAAACGACAAAATTACATTATTAATTTTTTTTTTTGCCTTGAATTCATTTTTTTTTTAAATTAATTTTGAGGTGTATGTGTCCTATGTAACTTATAAAGAAAGAGCGGCAAAAGTTTCAGTTACGCCACTTGTTGTAAAGTTAATGAACAAAGCTATGATAGGCAGTGAAATCCACTTTAATCATGATGTATTAACTTACTGGCTATGTAATTTCTACAAGATTTTTAACAACTCTGTTTCATTTTAGAAGATGTGTCTCAACCAATTTCTTCATCTGATGATACTGATGATCTACCTTCACTTAGCAGCTCACCAGTTACTAAGCAGCCTATTGAAGAGCATCTAAAAAATACAACATCAGATAAGAGTATTGATGTCAAAGAGGACTTCAAAAATGACAACTTAGAAATGGGCATTGAACTTCAAAATAATTTTAAAGAAAAAGTTGAGATGCCTGAATCAGTGAAACCTTCTCGAAAATCACCAACCAAAAAAACCAAAAAAGTTAAATCTGATCACTTAGAATTTGGTAAGTTATTTATTGACTTAGGATAATTTGTAATTTTTTTTTCTAACTTGTTAGTTATTTAGAATTTCTTTTCAGTATATTAATGCTTACATTCTCCTTTCCGTGTAAATAGCTGCAGTGTTCTAGCAGAACCCAGTGTACCCCATCTTTCTATTTTTCATTCTGCAGAAAGTACTTTAAAAGTAATGTCTAAATAGGCATCTAGTGATTGGTTCTCAAAAAACTACTATCTAAAATAGTTTCTATTTTAATTTTTAAACCTTTTTTTATAGAGTTTTTGCACAAATAAACATTCTGTCGTAAAGTTACGATGTTTCATGTTTTTGCTAAAAGTTCCCTAACTTGAAATTCATTTATATTTTCTGTTTTAATTTTCTATCTATGAAAAAGCTTAATCTCTTTTGTAAAAATTATCATTAAAATGTAACAAAGTGGTTATTTGCTACAGTTTTATAGTATACCCATATCCCTTAGTACAGTAGTACGCAAAGACTACAACATTTAATTACAATAAAAAAAGTTTTTCATGCTATTTTTTTTTATTATTATTATTGTTAATAGTAGTAGTAAGAATGTTAAATTCATTCATTATCGCTTTTTCCACCAGACGCTTTCTTTTTCTGTCTTTGTTATCCATTATGTATGCAGAATCTAATTGTAATTTTAAATGACAGCTTCTGAATTCCGAGATGGAAACGAAAGTCGGATATTGAACATCATAAAGACCACTTCTCTCTCTGAGGATGAAATCCAAGCTATTCTAGATGCATTAGGGGCGAAACAGAAATTCAATGAGAAAAAGGTATTATTTATAACTGTGTTTAAATATTCCTGGGTTTAAATTAATGTTGCATCTTTTTAAATACTGATTTCCTTATATTATCACATTCCAGCTTTATGTTTTTTGGGATGGAATATTAGTGGATGTACAATAATTCATGGGTAACAAATAAAGATGTGTAATATTTTCAAGCTGGGAATGGAAGCAGGGAATCCATTAACTGTCAGGTGAATTGGAGTGACTGTCAGGCATATACACGAGAGAAGTGGAGACTTCTTTTATTTCTGATCTAATTTTATTTTATTTTGTATTAATGATATACTAAATTATGAATTTAAACCTTGTACAAATTTCTTTTGAAATTAAATGGTTATGTCACTTGCTTTCTACAATAGAGTTTCTAAATGATTTAATTTGTCATTTTAATTCCCTACATTAATATTTTAAAAACATAAAAGTTTTTACTTTTAAAAATATGTTTTAACTAAGTATTCCCATTGGTATTCAAATATGTTTTTAACCCAGAAGAAGTATAGAATTGGTTAAAAGAAGGCTTCTTCGTGATGCTTTCATGTTGGCAAATGAAATATAGCTTGCTGAGATCTGTTCCAGTTTCAGTGGTCAAAACTTGATCATAGATTTAAAATTCTAGTCAAGTTTAAAAACTGTTATACAAGTGTGCACAATTTTTTAACCAATTTCATAATTCAAGTTCACTAAAATTCATATGAGCACACAATAGTCTGAAATTTGTTCCTTTCAATTTTTACTTATTCTTTTATTATGATTAATATTAAATATCATTAAATAAATAAAATGGATCCTAGCATTTATAAAAGTGAATTGGCTAATATTAGGATAATGTTTAATATGTTTTCTGCTTTTCCAGTCCGAAATATTTCAGTTTCACTCAAAAAAAGTGATGTCATCTTAAGAATCTAAACAAAGTATGCTGTAGTTATGTAACAAATTTTTTGGGGGAAAAGTTATTCAACGTAGACAAAAAAATTTTATATTAGTAGAAATAATGAAAATTCCAAAGTAATTTTTCTAGAGATATTTAATTAAACTATCTTTCAAGATTTATTTAACATTATTTATCTTATTGGTCTTACATTTTGTTCCATGACAGAACATCATTTTTTTTTATTTTTTTTTTTTTACGTTTTGTGAATATCATGCTCTTCTTTAAATTTAATAACTGTAGTGCTTTTAAGCTTTATTTATTTATTTATTTATTTTTTCCTTTTTTTACTTAGAAAAGTGAAATGTCAGCATTAAAAAAGATTATTCAAGAGAAAGAGGATGCGTTCAGGACTGAGCAGAAGTTGTTGCAATCTGCAAATGAACGTATCAATGAGCTGCTTCAAGAATTAAATGAAGAAAAATCTCAAGCCTCAACCACTGAAAAGTCACTGAGAGATGCCCTGAACCAGGAGCAACAAGAGATCAAAGCATTGCATGGCATGATGCAACGTAAGCGTGAACAATATGGATCTGAAATTTCAGCTCTACAGTCTAAGATGCAGCAAATGAAAAATAAGATGAAGGAAGAACATTCTTTAGCACTTCAGAGACTACAAGATGAAAACAGTCAATTTCAATCCTTGAACAGGATTGAATCAGAGAAACAGCAACGAAGCACAATGGAAATATCTCGCCTTCAGCATGAGGTGGATCAACTTCGATCATCTCGAGACAAGTTTGAATCTCACCAAGCTGCTGTACAGGAAGATCTTCGTAGACAGATCCAGCAGTTAGAAAAGCATATTGAGCAACTTATAAGTTCTCATCAAGAAGAAGAATACAGCTATAAACAGAGAATTAATGAAATGAGCAATAAAATTCAACAAACAGAAAATGCACGATCATCATTGGTTCAGGAATTGCAAAATGCACAATCAGTATGCAGTACTCTGGAAGCTGATAACTCATCTCTAAGACAGAGATTGGATGAAGCTAAACATCAGCTAAAGAATTCTGAACAAGAACTATTACAATTACAGAGTAGACTGGAGGTATGTAAACTGAATTTTTTTTAATGTTTTGAAAATTATTTGTAATTTGGCTTGTATTAGGGGAGAGTGGTAATGTCATTTACCTTGATTCGGGCATTATTTTTAGTGGAAAGATTCCGAATTGTACTCCACTAATCAAGAAGAAAGAATGATCATAGCGGCTGTGTCGTTGCTGTTAAATTCACTGTGTCTGTGAAGGTTTATTTGTTTTAAGATGTTAACTCTAATGTTCGTTTGTTTTAAAACTATCCTTACTTAATAATCATTACAGTTATAAAAACTACAATTAGTCCAGTTCATTATATGTTTACCAAAGATTTATACTCTATCGAACAATAAGGATGTAGTCCAATAATTGTATAGTTCCATTTCGTTTTTAATAACCTCTGCACTCGGGGTACAGTCAGGTACTCCAAATGGTGCGAGACTGGACCAGATAGCTGAAGACGATAAAAACACATCAGACACTGAATGTTTATATTTTAATGATGTATTTTGTAATTTAAATAAATGCAAAGGGTGGATCTAATGTAGAAACTGTCTTAGCTGGGCCCATGAAAGCTGCAGTGTCTTGGAGGAAGGCAACTGCTTTACATGTGAATTTTGTAACTAATATTCTTAAATTGCCATATAAAATAAAAATGTCTGCTACTTTTCCACTGAAAATATAGTTTTCCTAATTTTCCATAGAGTTAGCATGTGTGCCCTGTTTTATCCCACTAATGGGGTAAAACTGGGTGGTTTGACTTTTTTTATAAAAAAAAATGAATAAACATAATAAAGCTGTGACTTTTCAGGAATGATATGTTGTACTCCCTTAAACAACGAATATTTTAATAAAATTTAACAAGCTCTATCAGGAATATTTTAACTCCAACAGACCTTTGAGTCTTAGCTACCCAGTTTTACCTCACTTTCTCCCACAAATAATAATAATTTCAAAGCATTTGTTCTAAAAAGTACAGTAAAAGTTTTCTATGAAATTTAAAAGAAAAAATGTTTTTCCTAATAGTTTCTTGAGAATTCATTGGAAATGCAAGCATTATTATTATAAAAAGCAAATGAGTTAAGATCTTTTAATGGAAAAAATTATATTAATTACAATAAAAAATAAATCCAAATGAATTTTTATGGTATAATTTTATTCAATAGATGGACTATTAAGAATTATAAACACATTAATTTTTTTTTTTTATGTAAAATGTTTATGAAACAATAAATGTGTATTAGATCTATTATTTACTAATATTTACAGATAGATGCCTGTATTAGAGATAATCTGAAACAGTTTTTTTTTTAACTTATTTAATTCTTTCATAATTCGTTCAAGGATTTCTTGTTTTTGCATGATTAAAGTAAATTTGTAGTTTTATTAAGTATTTATAAAATCAATGTAATATGTAAAAGAGATTAAAAGAAGTAAATAAAATTTTACTTCTCCTGGCATAAAATAGAATCTTTGTCTGTTTTGTAATTATATGCATGTGATATGTAAAAAATATAAAATGCTGGAATTTTATATTTTTATTCTGAACTTTCAAACAGTAATTTGAACTGGCTTTGTGCATTAATCTAGGTTGTTTACTTCAATGTATATAGTATTTTCATACATGTGGTAATTGAGCAACTAAAATTAAATTATCAATAGAATTTGTTGTCATTTATTTAAGTTATTTTTATATTTGCAGGAATCGAACAGGCAACAAAGAGATTTGGCTAATTGTCTTGAGAAAATGAGAGATGAAGTCATGGATTTGTCTAACTTTAAGCATGAGCAGCTACAAATTATTCAGACACTTAAACAAGAAAATGAAGTTCTGGTCTCTCAGGTTAATCAAAAATTGCCAGAAAGCTCTGAGCAAAAGCAACAGAATGGTGACTTTAATGATAAGGTTTGTATACTTTTACTGTGATTTTAAAGTTGCATCCTTAATTGATTGCTGTTTCATAAAATTTCTTAGAAAGTAAATGTCTCTTGAATTTAATTTTAAAATAAAGAACTCTTTTAAGTTGCCTGGGAAAACTACATTTTTAAAAATTCTTATAAATTCCTACAACATCAATCTATTTAATTTTATCTGCAAATTAATGGATAGGATGAAATGATTAAAAATGTCATGTTATTGTATCGCTTGTAATGCACTTCAAAATTTTGTATTAGAATTTATTCTGCATGATGTTTCATTTTTATCATATTGTTATTTAAGTCTTTGACTGTACCAGAGGAAACAGTGTCCTAGAAAATAGCAAATCTGTGCAAGAAAAAAATTCTTTACTTTATTACTTAAAAAAATAATCAAATATTCTGTTTATTCACCTATAACAGACAATAGTAACAGTAATGTTAGTGACGAAGACAGATTTTCTGAAAAAAATTCTTATCAGCTAATAGTTTTATTGTAATTTAACTTTGAGAAAAATGTCCATTTTAAAACATATGTGATTTTTTTCATTTTATTTTTATTTATTTATTTTTACTTGGAGATCTTATGTCCATGTTTATTCTACAACTTACTGTTAGAAGTTATTTTTCAGTTTTAAAATTCTCAAACAATTTAATAAAGAAAATTTTCCTTTGAAGAAATTGCTAATTATGTAGATAAAAGGAGATTTCCTATCTTTGCATTTAAGCACCTATTATAACTATTCAAATGTTCTGTTGGCATTAAATATAATTTGAGAATTATTTTTCTTCCCCTAGCCTCTAAAATGCAAATTTTGATTATCCACTTATGTGAAAAAACTTCTTTGGTATTTTTGTTGTGGGTTATTTGTTATCTTCTGTGCTCGGAGATGGTCCTAAATTTAAACCATAGTTTGAAATGTGAACTGATATTTTTACATTAGGGAGCATCTTATGCAAACTATGATATTCCCAATTTAATTTATAATTATACTATGAAACTCTAGTAGTCTAGAAAGACTTTATTATTTAAATATATCATTATAATTGTCACCTCTGCTGTTATATTACCTTTTACTAACTGATGGATATAAATGAGTTCTGAGTGTAATGTTTAACTCTTTCCTAGTGCATCTTTATTTTAAAAACATGCATTATAGTGAAGCGTATTTGTTAAATAAATATTAATAGTATTGCGTGTTTAATATTAATGTCATGAATTAAAACTTCTATCACTACGACATTCATTTTTAATTAGTATGACTGTAAGCTCCAAATAAATAACATTTGCCCGGGAATTAAATAGTTAACATTAGTTTCCATTGCAGCTTGTTTGAATTAATAAGCTGCCAAAATTAAAATAAAGAGGGCATAAAAGAAAGTGCAGTTCTTGCTTCCTTTCATATAATATTTCTAATTGGAGCAAGGAGCAAGAACCAGTTTGGAATGTGTTTTTTTGAAGTTATGCACAAAAGTTGCATTATTTAAAAATTTTAATAAATTTACTACTAAGGAATTCTGTAAATATTCTTTATACTACGGTAATTGTATATACGGTTCACTCTTCAACAAAATGATACAGATATTGAATCCCTTGAGTGAAACTTTTGAAACTCTTTGGCAGAGCTGTAGGAACTTGAGAAAAACTCTAGTGTTGCATACGGTAAGGAAACCACCATAGCATGCCCATTTACTTAAAACAAATATCCCTATTTAGTCTATTTATTGTCCATGTAAAATACATGCATGGTTTTTTATGTATATTTTGCATGTTGAATTGAAAGAGCGAGGCTTAATATAAGACAATTTAACCTTTAACAAATTCATGAGAAAATTATTTAAACAGTTTTTCACGTGTAAATAGGTAGGGCATATATATATATATATATGTATTGAATTTGTATAATTTGATGAAACCACAGTATCAAAATATTATACCTAATTGTAATTTTTTATATAATCGTATTTTTAGAAGATTTCAATGATAAATATTTGATTTTTTTTTTTTTTCAACTATCTTTTTCATAAAACTTAGCGTATGTAATGATTAATGTTGGAAAGGTAGCTAAAGTAAAATTTTAGTATATTCCTTTCAGCTTTATGGAATTGTTCTAAATGTATAACTTTTGTACACTGGCTACATATATCTATTTACTGATATATATATATTTTTTTTTGTTAAATTTTGTCTTTTTTATTACTTTTTGTAAATTATGATATAAAAGGGCTGATAAACTTGCATGATAAATTACCCTATAAAGTTTATTCATGGTGAAATTTTAAAATAATCAAGATCTTTTTCCTCTGAAAATCATATTAATTCATAATTCTGTAATATTCATATTTTTGTAACATATTTAATTGATGAAATGTTTTTATGGCTTTTGCAAGATGTAGACAGATTGAAATTTCTTTTAGCTATCATTACTTTATCAACTATAAGCAGTACGTGCATGGCGTTGTCCGTGGAATCAGGACTTCAAAAAAGTGGGTGAAAAAAAGTGCCCACAATGGCACGAAAAAGTTTTGAAATCAAAACAAAAAATACACATTATTGATATTCCCGCTTATTTTTTTTTGCGAATGACGTTGCCTGCCGCGAAGAAGCTCATGTTGCAACAATGCATTGTGGGATGGTCCGAGGAAACTCTCGCTGTTAAATCTCGCTACAAAAAAACTGTTTGAACCGATCAGGGAAAAATTAATTTTTAAAAAACGAAAAAAGATATTTTAATAGTTCTTGTTTTAAATCCGACATAAACGTTCCATTTGTAGGCTGAAAAAAAATGAAAATTATAGAGATGTTAGAACGTCAGATGCGATAATTTAAAGAAATCTTTATTAAAAATTACCATAAAAGTGACTATTTCTCAAAATTCAGTAAATTATGTTAGAAATTTGAAATTAACTCCATTAGAACGGAAATCGTGTGCTCTTTCCGATGGTGTATCTATTTTTGTTGTACAATTATTTTAAACCATGCTATTGAGAAATTAGTTCGAAAAATCAACCAAAACAACACAAAACATTAAATAAAAAATTTTGTAGATTAAATTTTAAAATTCCGGCTTCGAGGTATTGCAATTTATCAGATTTTAACAGATACTTTTTTGGAAATAATAGCCCAATCAATGGTCGTAATTTTAGTTACTTGGCAACTGATTATCCAGGTTGAAGGCAACTATTATCAGGTATTAATTGTATAGATAACATATTAATACCTGACATATGTTATATGTTTTACTTGGAGAATACTGTGAGTGTTGGTGCTTACCTAAACTTAATATACATCCAAGAGATGTTTGAGAATGAATAATGGTACTTCCAGCAGGATGGAACATTTCTGCTTATGATAGTTACTAAAAATAGTCTGATGTGGATTTTAAGTTTTTGCTTCCATTACAAATCATTTTTAAGCTGATTGACTGTGCCATTGGTCTTACTTTATGCCTAATATTCTTTCTTACTTCACAAACATTATTTTAATAAGTATATTTCTATATGTTTGTATATACAGTCAGTTCCGAAACTGAGTATACACCTAAATGTGTAAAGTTTAATTTTACTTTAACAGGCTGCATTTTATTTTAGTGAATTGGGTTTCTTACTATTAATACTGTTGTTCTTTCTATTCCAATATGTAAAGAAAAAAATGTGTAATCAGGCTTATTTTTTTCTAAACATACATAAATATGATAGTTTGAATGAAAAGCAACCCCACAAAATTGAGTATACACTTTTCTTAATTCTGCTGTTATAATTAAGTTAGTGTTTAGTTGCAAATTCTTTAACCTGGACCATGGCTTGCAGTTTCTTAGGCATCGATTCCACCAGTTTTTTGGTTGTTCCAACTGAAATTGTAGCCACTCTTCTCTTAAAAGTGACTTCAGATCTTCTTTACTAGTCGTGTGATTTTCAAGGATGGATTTCTTCAATTTAAACCATAAATTTTCTTTGACATCTGGACCTGAAGGTTGGGGTGAAGTGTGTCTACCTTCAGTGTTACATCAAATATAACTTGAAAATCGTCACTGTTCGTTTCTAGTCATCGTCTTGCCGGAAGATAGAAGTTTGACCCAAGTCCTAATTTATCGGCACATTTTTGCAAGTTATTCTTTAAAATGTTAAGATATACCAGCCTTATCCATAATGCCATCAATGATTATAAGTTCTTCTATTTCTCCTGTTGCCATGCAACCCCTAATGAAGCTATATCACCCCATACTTCACATTCCTTAATGTCATTTGAGGATCTAGTTTTTTCAACTTCCTTCTGTGCTTTATATTGCCTATTGTTCCCATGTAGATTAAATTTACCTTTATTGCAGTGAAGTACAGTGTTCCAGAATGAATCTTGCTTTGAAATATGTTTTATGAAATAGTCTCTTTTCTGTATTCACACAACTAACAAGTGGCTTGAGTATTGATGTACAACGTGAAATTCTGCATAATTAAGTGCTCGTCTAACAGTTTTAACTGAGACCTTTCTTCCAATTTCGAGGATGACAATGATGCAAGTTGATGATGGGACACTTAACAGGAGTTTTAAGTGTCAAACTCAAAATTTCTTGACATCCTCTTCCTGGATTGTTAGTCGTGATTATAGTTTTCCGATATTTCTGTAGTATTTTTTTGGATACAACCATGGCTTTTTCCAATCATCGAAGCAACTTCTGAAACAGGTTTGACATCTTTGACCATTTGATGACTAAACAAGCTCTTTCTAAGAAGCTTCCCTCTAGAGTCCTTCCGAAACACTTGAAACAGAGTTTTTAAGGGGTAAAAAAATTATTATATTCGTAAAAGTCTGTGAAACATTAAAGGATATAATAAAGTGCAACCATTGACTGATTTAACAAAAAAAACAATTTAATAAAATCTGGTGATAAACTGACAAATTTGTTCTGTGTATAATCAATTTTGTGATATTGTTTTTTGACAAAGTGTCGTATCTATTAAATTTTCGAAAAAGGAATGCATTGAATTAAATTTTATTTTCACACAACTGTAAGGGAGGGGCAAGAATATTAACGCTGGAAAATTCATTTATTTTAAAATAAAATTTAATCAGTTATTTATGAAATATTTTAAACTTTTAAATTGTATACTCAATTTTGGGACTGACTGTTTATATATACATTTTTCTTGTTACATGTGTGTGTTACACGAAATTATTTTATTTATCTCCATGTGTTTATTAGATTAGAACCTTTTGTGAATGCAAGGATGACAGCTTTTGCAGATAAAAATCCCATTACCCTGTTTTATCAATCACTCAAATCTCCATGTATTTGGTTTATCTGAAACCTCTTTAACCCCTTAACAGCCTAGTATTCTGTACAGTCTAATTAGATGACCCCCTTCTGTTTTGAAATGTGTTGTCATATTGATTCAACTAAGAGTCCGTAAAACACTTGAAACATTAACAGATTACTAGTAATTTTTGTATTGAATGATAATGTCTATGATTTACTTTAATTATAAGTCTAAAAATGCCATAATTCGATGCACGAACTGAGCTCAAGATACACTAGTAAGGGGTTATTGAGCTCTAATCAAGCATTCATTTAAGTGTTCTCAATAATGTAGAATGTTGGAAATATCTGTATCAGAAATCAATCGAAATAAATAAGTCAATCGAAAGTTTGGGAAAAATTGTTCTAAATATAGATGGGCATCTTAATATAGTATCCATATTAGCTGCAAGTCTGAAAAGGTGTTTATCTTTATTGGTTAATAAATTTTTACTTAATTCTCAAACATCAATCAGTATATCTGTTTTAATTGTAACTTTTATGTTTCATATGATTTCAAAGTTTAATTTTTGGAAATATGGTTCCTTTTCTCATATTTGATATTTTGCTAATGTATTTTACATCTTCTATTATTTCTGTCTTTCTGCTGGTTCTCTTTATCTGCAAAGCTAACTTTCTTCTTTTCTAATGCAGTCCAAGCTTATAGAAATTGAGGAACATGAGGCTATGTAAGTTTTATTCCTGATCTACATTCTCTTTTATAAATGTATTCTTTTTATTTGAGCTTATTTATTAAATTTATGTGTTTCATAGTCTTTGTTGTAAATAAAGTAAAAGAAACATGTCATGAATTTTTATGCAGTAATTCTAGAAAATTTTATTTGAAAGAATGGAAATACAGTATATTTCATGTCTATGAATTTGCATCACTTAAAAAAAAGTGGTTAAATAAAATACTTTTAAATGAAATTATCATTCATTATAAAATCGAACAATTTGATGGCTGACATTTGTCACCATACTACAATGTATTTAAAGTTGTACTATAAATATTTTTATGCCATAATGGTAGTAGAACCTAACCTAATTTTTTTTTTTTTTTTTTTGAATTATCATTTCTCAGAGAAACCAAACCCTCAAAATCTGTTTTCTGTTTTGAAGAGAATTCTAATTCTTTTCATTCTAATGCAGTTTGATTCGGTACAAAAATTTCCTCTTTTTCTTTCATATTAAAGTGGGGAAGATATGGGAAAAAGACATGTTTCTTAGACATATTCTAACTTTTTTAGTTTATCTACCTCATCTGTATTATCATTCAGAAATCTTTTCAAGCTTCCTTCAAGGTGATTCATAATATGTGAAACAAACAGGAGTGGATGAATAATACTTTTCAATTATTTTCTATTCTGTCATTTAGAGAAAAGGTAAAAGCATAATGAAACTAATCAACATAGAAATGAACAGCATTGCTAATACTTTTTTATAAATGACTGGAAAGGGATGGATGAGGTTTTTCTAGTATTAATTATTTTTTAGCAAATAGATCATTTGTAATAGGCCTACCCCTAGATGTAAACTTTATTCTTTAGCCAGTTTTTTATTTTGAGTAAATTATTCTCTTTAATTTTTCAAAAATAGCCAAAATCTTCACTACTAACTACAGCAGTGATATTATCATGAGATTTAAATTTGGATTTTCAGCCAAATATATTGTAGTGTAAGTGTTTAATTAAGACATGTTAATATTGGCATGATTTTTATGTAATTGCGAAATAGTTCATAAAAGTGTACAACTTTGTAAATTAGAAATTCGTGAAAATGAAAGTCTACTGTATTTATTTAAATTACTTGTTATAATGAATTTTTTTAAATTACTTGAGCCTATTTGCTTTAAAATGTTTTCTGAGGTTTAAATTTCTATTCAATGCATAATATTTTTCAGAATACAAGAGAAAGAAAATATGCTACACCGTCTTTTGCAAGAGTTAGAGCACTGTAAATGTGAAATTGTTTCACTGTCAAATGAATTGGGAAACCAAAGGAAACTCAATAAGGTAAAAAAAAAATTTAAAAATACATGTACATTTAAAATAGGTAATATGCTGTAATTACATATATATAAATGTAGTTTGAAATGCTTTGAAAAACATATTTTAAATCTTGTGGAAACTTCATCTTATTTATGAGTTCTATTTAATTAGATTTTGATTATCAGGATTTATTTTCTAAATAAAATAGAAGGAAAAACAGTTGCCATATAGAGATAAAGGAATTTATCTGTTTATATTCTGAGGTTGTAAAGAGGAAAATTTATGAAATTAATCAAATGGATTAGAAAAAACAATTGGGCTTAAGACTCACTTTTGTGAGCCCCCCCCCCCCCCATTTAAAGTATATTTGCTTTCAAAAATTTAATACTGTTGCACATTTTTATTTATAAGTTTTTCTTTCCTCTGTCTTTAGGAATTAAGTAATAAAAATAAAGAATTAGTTGAACAGTTGCAGCAGTCTGAAGCAAAGTTTGAAGAAATTGTGAAAAATTGTGATATTAAGGTTCAAGAAGCTAAAATGAAAATGGATAAAGATTTCCAAAACAGATTAAACAAACAAATTAAAGAAGTTGAACAAGCCTTACGGCAGAGTTTTGCAAAAGAATTGGAAAGTGTTCAACAAGATGCTGAAAATATTAAGAAGGATGCTGATGAAAGACTAATGAAATCTGAATCTGAAGCTAATATCAGATTAGAAGAGTTCCAGGAAAGTTTATATGATAGATTAAACCAAATAAATTCTGAAGCAGAAAGAAAAGTAAATGATGCTTTAAAGGAAAAAGAGGTAAGATTTGTTATTTTGTTGGCTTGATGTCAAATAACACTAACTACAATGTTAAAAGTATTTGCAATGGTGGTGCTTTACATTAATCTGACAACTTATAAAATTTGATTGTTATTTTACGAGTCAATCCATCATAACTTCTACAACAATCTATACTTTTCTTTTTTTTTTTTCCGGTATGTTTCAGTAATGTTAAGGATTTTGTCTGTCTTTTAACTAGTCATGAAATATTAATAATGATTTTAAAAATATATATATGGTCTATTAAACTCTCTGTAAAATGAAATTTATATATATTATTGTATGAAATTTAATATTTTATTTATTGTGTTTTATGAAGTTTATTATATGCAGTTATTAAAATTGCACTAAATCTCTGAAAGCAGTAGTATATTTTTATAGTATTATAAAATATTGCATTCATGAAATTAATATTAATATATCAAGTTTTATGTAAAAAAATGCAGTTTAATCAAGTATGTAAAAGTAGGAGTAAGTCTTTGCATCTGGTGTATTTTTAACTTCAAATTTATGGATGTTGAAAATTCATTAAAATTTTATTTCATTTGTCAGTAGAATTGAGTGATGTTCCATTGATAAAATTACTATTATGTGGTTTTGTTGGTAATAAATAATTTAAGTATCTGGTTGTAATACATTAGAAACATTAACATTTATAAATCATCTTGCTTGATAAAGTTTAGATAATGATTGTTTTGCTTTATCATGTTTCTGTTTCTTTTTTAGCAAATGAGAAATGAATTACAAAATTTACATTCTTCTATAAAGGATTTCCTACGAAGGATCTTTCCAAATTTAAATGTTCCTGAAATCATGGTAAAGCTCGTTTTTACGGTTATTTTTTAATTATTACTAATAATGTGATTGTATAACAAAAAATTTTATTATTTGCATATCATATTGAAAAAAGACAGGAAAGGGAATTCTGTGTTAAAATATTGAATATTTCTTTTGAATCTTTGCAAGTTTTGTTATTAAGTTCAGTGTAGAGCTTTGTCTTTCTTGTTATTGTTGCTATTTCATTTTCATTAAGAGGATGAAAAAATTAATTTTGGTTACTGAATGAACAAAAAAAAGAAAAGGCAGCAAATATGCTTTTTCTTATTAATGCCAGTATGTTTTATTGTTATTATTATTATTGACAGTTCTGCTTAATCATCAGCTATCAATGTAGAGATTATATTTTGGACATTAAGAAATATTTGTTCCTCCTCTCTTGGTAATACCTCCATTATTGCCTCCTCCGATTTTTTCTTGCATTACATCACCATTTGTATTCCCCTTTTTAGGGCATGTTTTTGTGTCATGTTTTATTTCACTTTTTCTCCTTGAAGCAACTGGTATGCCCTATAGAAACAAATTTATTTTTCTCCATGCTTATTTTATTATTCTATATATTTTATTAATTATTATATGAATTCATTTTTTTCAGGCAATTTCTGTTATATATGTAACATATATGTTTATGAGTATGTTTATAGTTAATTTTCTTTGTTATTAGGAAAATAAAGTTATGTTGACAAAATATGAATCGGAAATTAAATGTTACATAGAAGAACTAAAAGGTGATAAATCTCACGATTCGAAAGATGTAGAAAACCTAATGAAGAAGTTGGATGTGGCTGCTCAAGAAAAAGTTAATCTGGAATCTCAGATTAGAATTTATGAAAGTGTCTTAGCAGAAACAGTGAGAGATACATATTTGTCTTATATATTTGAATTGAATATTGCTAATGTGTGTTATTTCCTTTAAAGAGTAGAGATAATTATCCACTATTTTTACTTTTCATTTAATCATTGTAATATTATTTTTTATTTATTTTGGTATACCTTAAGTTTATATCACTGTGAGTTATTTGTCACATTGATAACTATCCTGTATTGAAAAGATTAATATTTTACTGTCAATGTGATTTAAAGTGGCTCATCAGTGCTATCAGAAAATCTCTACTTGTTTCAGTATTTAAATCATCGCAGTCCGCCCCCAAATATGCATTGTGTAACATTTTTAAATGTAACATCCCACCCAACAAAATAAATCATCGCAGCATGCATTTCTTTTCTTGGCCCCATAAACTGCAATACAAACATTCAGTTTAATTGCTTTATTCAAATGTTTTAGAACTGATATATGAAACTGGTAATTATTCTGTGTGTGTTTTTTTCCTCCTTTCATCTGGAAAGATGAATTATAAATGCTTAAAATTTACAAATAGTACTTAACCCTCCTAGTGGCAGAAATGTCTTTTTCCGTTTTACTGGTTCAGTTCAAAAGCAGATTATTCGTATATATATATGTAGATTTTCTTAAACAACGATGGATAAAGTATTCTTAAGATTTCAGAGAAATAATTTAATGCAAAAAAACATCAGTTCATTCATTTTCAAAGTTAAATTTTCTATCCTGAAAACTAAAATATCAAAAAATTGGGTGCTTGGAGGGTTAATGATAATTTCGCTTTCTTGCTGGCAAGAATAGACATTTGTCCGTCCTTCTCTCTACATGGTAATAAAATTAACTGTCAGTATGCTTTAATATTGTATATTTATTCAGGAATTTTTTCTTGTTCTGAGTTTTTTAGTTTAAAATCCATTGTAGATTAAATTCCAAGTCTCTTATATTGATTTTAATAATTTTATCCACTTTCATTTTTGCATTTGTTGTAATTAATAAACTAATCTAAAAGTAATTAATTCTTTAAACAGAGACATTTCTTTATGTACTGCATTCTGTGGAATGGCTTTTCTTTTTACTAATCTTTGGCTTTCATTATCACTAACAAAAAGATATTTGTTATTTAGTTTTATTTTAGTTAAGTTATTAAATTATGTAGTTTTTTCTTATTCAATATGTGACATTCTTCAACTAATATAAATGAACTTCAAAATTAAAATATTTGTAATAAAATGGTACTGTTCCTTATAAAATCTTAATAAACTTGTCTGCATCATGCATGTGCAATAACATTTAATTATGAAGTGGTTTATTTGCATGATTTTTCTTGTGTGTTTTTCAAGGAAAATATATTAAAAAATCTTCAAAATAACATTGAAAATGAAGAAAAGAAGTGGAAACTTGAGTTGCATTGTAAAGATGAAACTCTGAAAGAAGTATGGAATGTTTATTTACATAATCAATTTTATTATAACAGATTTGAAGAAATCCTTAAATGTTTTTTAATAACCATGCAGTTTAAACAGTCTTTAACAAATTTTAATAATGCTTTATTTTGTATGTAAAATGACGTCTTTTGTATCAAAATGTGATGACAGTTTTTGAGCATTTTAAATATTTTTAAATGAAAAAGAATTAATATAAATATGCTAAATATTTATATTCAGTAGAAAAGTTAATGAGAAGAAAAAAGAATATGTACTTTTTCTGCTATGCATATCTTATAAAATGAAAGCTTTATTTCATTTTTCTTGATTATCTGTCAAAACTTTTGAATCATATTCATTACAGGGTAAAAGAAAATGTTATTGGAAATATAAAAATAAGTAAGGGAATGTGTTATAATTTGCTGCTTTCTGTCCATGAGATACAGAATTTTTTCTCAAATTTGTAGGTTCTTAGTGAAAATGAAGAGTTGAAATCTGAAAATAAAAATCTTAGGACAAACCTAGAACAACTTCAAGGCTTAAGAGAGGTAAATATGATTTGTGTATATTACACTCTAGAACTAAAAGACACCTTTTTTTTCATTTGCCAAGAAAATTTTAACGGTTTTAGGATCTCCTGAGGTTGATGATTTCAAAATTGATTTTACTTTTACCCAATTGGCTTTAGTTTTTCAAATAATACATATTGTAAGCATTTCAATTGTTTCTGCAGTAAAGTGGGCCTAAAAAAGTTTAAAAAAAAAATTCATGTTGCTATACAGTGGGAAAAGCTGCAAATTGCTGAAAAATAAAACAAAAAAAATTAATTAAATTGATTGATATCTACTGCTCCCACATGGGCCTTGAAGATCCTAAAAAGTGGCAAAATTAGGCTGTTTTTCATTACTCTTTATTACAGTGCTAGCTGCCTTCAGTGACCAGCTTGTTTGCCGGGAATATGACTTCAATGGAATCTTGTATCATTTTATATTCATGGCTGCTTTAACAACCTAATTTTAATTTCTTTAAATTCTGATAGTGATAGATATTTTACCCATGTTCTTTTAGTGTCCTTGTACCTGTTCTGTTGATTGTCTACATAAATTTCCTTAATGGAGTCAAATAACTGACCATGGCATGTAACATCTACTTGCACGTTGCCGGAGCCATCTTCACTTTCTTATTTCTCTTGCAAAATATGCATTTGATTTCAACATTAAAATGGCACAGCACATTTTATATTCAGGTGAATTAAAACATGTTGAAAAAAGAATAAAAACATAGCAACCATAATCATTCAGCTTACTGGATATGTTTCTCAATATACGTAATATCTCGGAGAGTTTGGTTTACAAATTCCATAAAGATTTTGATGAAATAAAATATGAAAGCAAAATGTATTAAGATATTACCGCAACTTTTAGCAATGAAAGAGAAACACGCATTTAAATATTTGTCTCAACAATGAAAGAGAAACACGCATTTAAATATTTGTCTCAACAATGAAAATTGTATGATTTGTGTTGTAACAATGATAAGTATTGTTGTAAATTATGCCAAAAAAATATTTATTAAAATGAGAGAAAAAACTGTAGCACTCAACTTAATTGATATCATTGAAAAAGTAATCTTTGCACTTTCGGGTGGTGTAAAAATGATTTTGTGCTGTAATCTATTCGGAAGTTAAGAAAAATGCCAAAATTTTGCTTAATTTTTAATTAATTAAAATTTGAAAAAAAATGGTTCCGAGGTGCACATTTCCACCTTCCAATGTATTTGTGTGCCAAATTTCGTAGTTTTAGGTCCAGCGGTTGGCCCTAGAGGGCCAACACACACACATACTCCCTTATTATTAGCAAAGATTTATATACGAGACAGTCTCAATGCGATTTGAGTAGCGCATACATATTACATTCAAAATTTAATTTTCACTATCTCAAAAGCTAGAACCAATTTGACAAAAAGAATGCCAGATTCGGAATCAACACCCCGAAATTCCCCTACAATTCATGGAATATCATTGACAAAAAATCAGTGTTGACCAGTGTTATAATTACTAGTATAATAGCCCAAATCTGTCTCTCACTGATCCGGTAACGCTCTGACATTACCAACAATAAAATTCACACCATATCGCTGTGAGACGTTAAACAGCATTATTTCATTGTTAGAACACCTAAATTTCAGTAATTTTAAATTTAAAAAAGTAATTGTCATTCTAATTTCAAATTTAATAACTCTAAAATAGTGAAATAAAATTTGCTATCTATTGATATAAAATTTATCTCGCTATGATCAATAGTTCCTGAGAAATTTTAAATTATATTAATCATATATTTCAAATTAATTTCCGTTTTTTAATAGAAAGTAGTAAATTACGTCAGTGGTATATCATCGTGTGATATAGTTTGGACGCCACAATGCCTCTGATTATTCATTGCAATCGTGATGATATAATTTGATAATATTTTTTGGCAACGTTTGACAAGTAGAGAAGTGCTTTGTTTTGATTAGAATTTCGAAAAAGAATTCCTTTGAAATTTTGACTTGCGTTTGACAAGCTGAGAATTTTATGGTTATTGAATTATTATGTACATATTTGTATATATTTTTACTATAATTTAATACTTTATAATCATGAATTAGTTTACTATATTTTTTATGATGAATACTGATGAAGAACCCATCGCAAAAAGACAGCTGATGACAAAAGCAGATGGTTAGTGAGGCAAAGCCAGGAATCACTGGACAGGATTTTTGCAGTAGATGCAGCCGTTTATAGATCAAAACGACCTGCAAAACTATCCACCTGAATTTCTACCTGATTTAACTCCATTAGGCATGCCACCCCATGCATTGATGCTTAAGAAAGGAGTAATCATCATGTTGCTCAGAAATTTAAATCCCAAACAAGGACTTTTGCCTAACAAATTACTGGTCTCCATGAAAATTTCATAAGCGCGAAAATTGCATCTGAATGCAATCGTGGCGATGTTGTTTTCTTGCCAAGAATTGAATTAGCCCCCAGTGACGTGAATCTTACCATTCTTCTTCGAGCGCCGCTAGTTCCTGTTAATTCCAGCTTATGCGATGACTATCAACAAATCGCAGGGCAAACTTTCGATCATGTAGGAATTTACTTCAGTGAACCTGTCTTTTCACATGGGCAGCTCTATGTTTCACTTTCAATGTCTAGGAACCCCAATCACGTTAAAATTTACATAAAGATATCTGAAATACAAGGAAAATCGTTAAACAACGAAAAATACTTCACATGGAATGTTGTTTACCAAGAGTTTTTTTTTTTTTTTTTTTGAATAAGAAATATGTTAATAAAAAAATATTTCCTGTCGTAAAACATATGTTTGTTTTATTTGTTTTCATTCCATGTTGAACATTTCTCTCGCATTTATATCTATTTAAACACGTCAAATTTGATGGGCGATTTTCTAGTTCACTGAATTATTATTTTACTGTGCACCTCCTTTGAATGTATTTCTTAGATTTATAAAATAAATTGAATATATAGGTACCTAAATAGATAAAGGTATTTTAAAATTAAACTCCTCCAGGCAATGAAAAAGAATTAGTTTAATCAACTTGCATTACATGTGTGTTATTTTTTCCCTTATAATCCTCCCAGTTAATGGCATCTCGTGCTCATGTTGCAGAATATTAATGGCATAAATTTTATTTTATGTCTGAGAGTGCATTTGTAAATTTAAAAATATCTTGTACTCAAAGAATTATTGAGATGCCAATTTCATGAATACTTATTTTTTTTTATGCAATAAATTAACTCCCTAGAATGGTATTGAGTTTTTGATCTAGTCTTCTGCCATCAAACTAAAGTACGTCTAAATGGCACATAGTTCTTGATGAATATTTTAGTGTGTGTGTTTGAAGCATATCTTTTGCCTACTGCAAAAAAAAATCATTGGCAGATCTAAAGTCACTTCTGTAATAAGGATTTTTTTTGCCACAAGTATAGTTTATAACTTTTGTAAGCAAGATAAATTCTGATGCTTTTATGTTATCTCCTGTCACATTTCTGTCGGTTTAACCAAAACAATGTTAATTCATAAAATAATAATTGATATACAACTTGTGCTATAATATATATTCGTATACTTTTATAGGCACTATATGAAATTGAGGAATTGAGAGTGAAATTGCAGAAAGAAGAGTCTGAAAAGAAAATGCTTCTTGAAAAAATTGGCAATCTGGTTAGCAGTTGAACTAATTTTTATAATTTTTAATCTTTTAACAGAGCTAAAATTTATATAATTAATTAAATTTATATAATCTCGTCAATACAAATTGGATGCTTGGAGGACATGTGTTTTTTTGAAATTACTTAAGTTTAAATTTTTACATTATGTTCCCAACTGTTTAATTCTTTTTTTTTTCCCCTATTTTAACCCATTATCTGCCAAAACTTTATTATTTCACTTTTTCAAAAAAAAAAAAAACATTAATATGGTAACATTAATGAAATATTAAACAAAATGCTATTTCTGAAATTTTTAAATTAAATTAATTAACTTTTAATTAGAATTAATTATCTTTTTAATTAGAAAAATTGAATTTGTACCTTTTTATTGCAGTAAGCTCAAAATACTGATGCAATAATCAAAGCAAAAATTGCTCTGTTTAGGTGAAAATAAATAGAAAACAAGTGTCGCAAGAAAGTGAAAATGGCAGATAATGAGTTAATTTTTTCCTGAGTTCATCAATTTATTGTTCATGTTTCATCTTAAATGTTCTTGATGAGTTAGTGCTTGTTCCTAAATTACTAATATAACTTATAATTTTACTATTAAAATGCTTTTTTTTTTTTTAAAGCAGGATTCTACAAACACTTCTTCAATGCCACTTCCTGAAAATAATATATTACAAATTCCTCAGGTAAGATTAAAATGAATTAGTTGCATTCTTCCTTTGGGTTAATTGACAATTATAATCAATGTATATATTATTGTTTGTAATATGTATTCCTCACTAATTTATTAACTTTTAATTATATCATTATTAACTATTCTAACACTTATTAACTTCTAACATGTGTTGTGATAGAATGACTGTTTGTTTCTGAAGTAACATACTAACATTTTCATTGGCTGTTGAATATTTTTGCAGTCTAATATTTTGCCTACTAAATCAGAGAAAAGAAAGAAGTCTCGGAAAAGGGTAAGTGGGGCACATTCAGTATTTTTTGAAGAAAAATCAGAAAATTTGTCAATTTTTATTCTATTTCTGTGTTTTAATTTTTATTTTAAAGTTAGTTTTGCATATCAAGATGTGAATGGGTATATGTTTTTTATAGAAGTAGATGGTATATGATAATCAAAATTTTTTAAAGTAAAATGAGTGAATATAAAATGTGATTCGGAAAGTTTTTATTTGTATCAAAAATTCATCTGACAATGAAATGCTGGTGTAATTTTGTATATTCACACTTTAATGAAATGAATGACAAATAACATTTCATTCCATCTCTCTCTTTTTAAAAAAAAAATTAAAAAGTCACAGTGAAGAAACTCTACTTTTAAAGTTCAGTGCTGAATTTTTGTCAACTTTCCAGAGAGTTTTATAACAGAAAAATTCTTTGATAATTTTTGACTGGCTTTCGGCATTTCTGTGTCTCATATAGTCATTTGATATATTGATATGATGTATTGTCATTAAATAGAATTGTGATTATACAATTGGAGTAAAAAGAACTGAGAAATATTTTTGTTTTGTAAAACTTGAATGTTCATCAAAAATGAACAATTTTAATTATTTTTTTCTATTCCGTCTTCAAATTTTTCGTATGATCTGAAAAAGAAACATTTCTTGCTTGAAATTTACTATTAACGTGTAAATTTACACATAATGCGAGAGATAGTTGTTTTCAAATTATTTTTACCCCTACTTTGAAAAGACCAATTTGAAACATGTGATTATATTTATATATATTTTTTTAACTATTCAGCCTTGCCTATCAAAAATCATTCTTCCACCAAACTGCTTACTTTTGATGATTGTTTTGAAAATATAGCAAATTCAATTTCAATTTATTATTTATTCAGTAACTGTGTCAAAGATATTGATTTTTTTTCCAGTTTTTCTTGGATTATAAATAGTTATTTGTTTGTGAAACTTTATTGTCAATTCTGATGTTTACCCACTTATTTCAGGGAGCATCTGGCAAGAAATAAGCTACCATCAACTTTGCATTCCCTCCACAAAATTATTAAACTGTATAAAGGAAACTACGTAGTTTAGATTGCTTAGTTGAAGATTTGATGACTCTTGAAAACTTGCATTTATGAATGAATGCTAGTTATGCTAGTATTCGAAAAATATATTGTAAGTAAATAAGTAACTACTTGTTTTTCTGCAGCTCATGTATGACCCAATTTTTATAGCATTTTTATTTCCACAGCTATGCAAGCCTTTGTGCTAGCTACATATATAGATTCATACATTGTATTGTTACATTAATAGAATCTCAAGAGTAGACTGTAATGACTGTTCTTTACTGTTTCTCCTTGATAACTTGAAATTTTATAGAAATGTAATGAATTCTACAGTTCCAACTGTATGAATTTACTTTTCAACCATCCATTCTGTTGTTTTTTGTAATGAATAGATTTACTTTCAAGAAACCAGCATAGGCAATTTAAATCTGAGTACATAAAAGTTTTTTTTGTATTATTTTATAACAGAGCTTCTTAAACTTTTTCCTTTCTCAACCCAGGTGAAAAAACTTTCATAAATGCCATTTTCATTCAAAAAAAAAAGTCACACTCAAAAATTGGAAAATATAAAGGAAAATAAAGCATTAATTGATCTTAATTTTTTTAATGTCTGCTGTATAAATAGATCATCTGCTAAGTTTAATGAGTATTTTACTTTGCTAACTACTTTTACTTACAAATGTTGAAGGATTTAAAAAAATAAAGACACTGTGCCAGGTTTCGAGACCTCAGTGTTGCTGGGTGTGACTTCAAATGGGATTGTGACAGACAAGTCATAAGAAGCTCTGTTGTATAAAAAAATTCTTAAATAATATCATAGATATTTCTGTCTTATTGTAGCCTCATTAATTTTAAACCCGTGCTAATTTTTAAACCCATTTTGTCTCAAAGTGTTGAAATGTTTGCATTTTGAAAGCATAATTAAAATTTAAACTTTAAAAATCAACTTCCATACACTGTTTGGATGCTGTTTGTTGGAGAAAACTTCATAATGGTGAAATGCTTTCATAAAAGTAACTTTAGTTAAATGGAAATAATTATTTTGATTATAGTTTTATGTATTTACTTCAAATAGTTTTTCTTCTGAATGCCAAAGATATGTGTAGAGATTAACAGTTTCTCAAAAATGATATAAAAATATTAGCCAGTCTTCATACCTCTTTCTAATAAATTTTGTTTAAATGTTTATTACCAAATTCACTAACATTTTTTTTTTTTTTTAAGTCTTATGTGTCTATCTTATCATGGCAGCAAGTAGTGTTGATTAGGAACTGCACTTTTTAGTTGATATAAGTGCAGCAGAATCTTCTTATAATAATAAGTAAAATTCAGAATGCAATTAAAAAATTTTATTCAATGTAGTAGTAAAAAGTAGTTATTTCTGTCTCTTTTATTCCATAGTTAAATTGTTATTGCTTCAGTGAACATCTTAGATAACTTTTAATTTAAAATAGTTTTCTTTTTGCTGCTAATTAACACATTTATAAAAGCCTATAAAAATAATTCAATGCTTATACTTAATAATATTTTGTAAGAAAAAGGAAATATTCTAGTTTGAAAAATTGCTCATTTCTTTTGTGGCATTTAGTGAGATATTTATAAAATATTCTTGAACTTACTTAGAATAATAAATTTTCATTCCTTTTTAAGACATAATACTCATGGTAAAAAAAAAAATTGAAGTTTACTACATCTGTTTGCCTCGAATTACACTTTACAAGTCCCTTAAACAACTTTTGTTTACTTAACAAGTAATTATTTCTGTGGAGAATTTTAAAAAAAAAAATTCTAATTAGTGTATACAGTGAAACCTCTTTGAACGGCCACCCCTCTTAACGGCCAATTTTTCGTGGCACAGATTTTTCGGCCCATAGACCTAATGTTAAAATAACCCCTAGCAACGGCCACCCAACCCTCTCTGAACGGCCGCCGGGTGGGTTCGCCCATCCCATTTAACAAACGCATCGGTTAGAGATTTACTTTTTAAACTGAAAAACGAACTTGAAAAAATGGTTTTTTTCCGAAAGGGAAAAAAACTTAAAACGGTCACAAATCGTATCCTTTTTCAAAAAATGTAAAAAATTATTAAATAAAGTACTATTTTCTCTTTAGATAAGTCTAAAACTTCATTTTAAATAAGAAATATGTGCCAGACTTTTTTATATTATAGCAATTATCTTGTAATTGTAACGAAAACCCTTTAGAGCGGCCAATTTTTCTTGGAACGGAGGGGTGGCCGCTCAAAGAGGTTTCACTGTATAACTTGAAAGGTGAGTAACTAATTACAGTTACAATGATAAACATAAAACTAGTTTATTTACAGTTTAATGCTGATTTTCTTTATAGCTGTTGAATATGTGCGTCAGTTGATATTTAAGAAAAATCTATAACTTAAAAGCATATCGAATAAATAAAAGTATAAATTTAGGGCAACATAATTTTGAAAAAATATAAATTTATAATATATTGATAGGTCTACTGCTATAAATTTTTATTTTAAAAAGTAATCTGTCTGCTGGGTTAATATTTTTATTCATTTGTAAAATAAGATTAACAATTTAAGGACCAAGTTATTTTGTAACCTACAGTATTTAGGACGAATTAACTCGGGATAAGCCCTTAAGCGGTTAAACCAAAAAATAAATATGTTCATGTTTTATTTTAAGAATAATTTTTCTCTCTAACTATAAGGGTTTATTTAATGCAATATATTCTCTGAATTTTAGCTTCTTAAAATTATTTTGGAAATTACATTTCCTTCATATATAGGCACTTTTGGTTATGTACTGTTTAAAAATTGTGTTATCATATATTTGATTAGTAATTACTCACCTTTTTATTTATAAATTATACAAGTAGTGAATTTTGAAATATCTCTGAAAAAATGTGAAGGTTTTATAGAGTTAGTGGTTCTTTCTCCTTTGTTTTATTTATTTATTTTTTCTATTTTACATCTTTGTCTCTTTTTTATTTATTTTTACATATTTGAATGTTCTGATGTTAAGTATTATTTATTTCCATTGAATTTCATTAAATTGTTATTTTTCTAGAGAATTGCTTCAAAATTCAGTGTTTAAACAGAAAATTTTCAATCTCTGAGGTTCCCATTCTTAATGTCTTAGTTTTTAAACAAATAATTTTTATTTAAGTTTATTGTTCGGAATTGGTTTTTCCATTTAATTAATCTTTTAAAAATGTGAGGGTTTTTGACTAATGAAAAGGAGTATTATTGATTGAGTTGTAATTTTACAAATTTTCTAAAAGAGAAATAAAAGTTAAAAAAAAATTTTATATGCATTTATTTCATAATTTATAATTACAAGGTTATACAGTTGTTTTAACTTAAAATAATGTGGCAACCTATTAATCTAGTCTTTTAACTTTATATTTTCTCTTAAAATAACCTGTAATGTATCAAATATGATCTGTATAATTTTTCACTAACTTTCAGATTTATTAAAGTGAAAACAAAAGCAGTAAAACTAAAAAAAAATGTTGAATAGCATTTTATCTTGTAATCTTTAAACTGAATTTGAGTTAGGCAGTTATTCATCAAATTGTTCACTTTCAAGAATAAAAATTACTTGATAATATTGAAATAATTAACCTACTAGATCGTTTATTTGCTTTGTGAAAAAGTTCATCAATGCAAGTAATTCATTTCGGCTCGATTTAGGGGAGAGTGCGAAATGTATACCCCTTGGACATTTTTTTAATGTACAGTGATAGAGAAGTAATTTTACTAAACAAGTAGTAGAATTTTTTTTAAGTTTATACATCTTCAGAACAATGTAATTAATTTTTTTATGACATACACTTTAAAGGTAGGAAAAAAATAGCTTAAAAAATTATGTTATTAGTCCAATTAAGAAATCCAGTTTCCTAGATTAGGCCACTGGTTTCTTAAATTGGACCACCAATTCCTAAAAATATTTTAATAAAATATAAGTAAAGTAAAATATAAGTTTATAAAAATATGGTTTTTTTTTTTTATTTTCCAATTAAAACCAGCATACAATGTAGGAACCCAAGTGTGGCATTTTATTCACTGTACTTATTCCTCTAATCTTAATTTTAAACTCTTTCAATAAAATTATTTCAGTAAATAGTAACCAAACAAGTTTCCTATCTATTTCTATTTTCCTACTTACTTTTGAACCCTTTCTAAGGCCATAGGAAGTATACTTCCCACCAAAGTCATGAATTTTTTAAAGCAATGAACACCTAGAGATTCAGTTTCTTATTTCAAACCATAACAAAGTGTCTTGACTTGGTAATTAATGAATAATTAATAAACAAAAAATTAATGCCATCCAATAAGCTACATGAATTTCTTTTCGTAAATCAATATCAATCCCAAAGTTATTTTATCATATTACTACTAGAAAAAATGGTCCTTTAAAGTGTTAAAATAGTGTAAGGCCTTTTTTGTCTTTTGTTGAACTAATCATTCATGTTATCTAAATCTAAACACTTGTTCTCTAGCTGTAACCCTGCAGCGTTTTCTCTTAAAAATTGTTTCAAACATAACATTTACATTGTTACATAATGTGCCTGTTTTATGGCCCAAATATTGAATGGAATTGAATTATGATACCGATTAAATCTAGTCCTAATTTGGTGACTCTCCCCTAATATAGGTGGCGAATAAGTTTTTTAAATTCTCGGTGCTTTTTTTTATAAGAAAAAAAGTGTTAGAACGGGAATCACAAGCTAAGCAGTACCAACGCAGATAAGTGTGCATGCACAGGTTTAGGGATTTTTTTTTAGCAATTTACTACATAGGCCAATATAAGTCCTTTAAAGTGGATATATACAACATATGGACCAAACATCAAAGTTGCCTTTAAAAAGGTGTCAGAATACCACTCCAGTGCATTCAATAGCAAAAAGAGCCCTGGGAATTTTATTTAAAAACAATAACAACATAAATTCAATTCAAGATTATTTACTGAAAACTTTTTTACATACGTGAATTCTACAGTAAGCAAACAAAATATATGTTTACGTCTTTCTTTTTGAAATTCTAGTCATTTACGATCAAAGTTTAAGATGTATAAAATCCACTTGTAGAAAATAATGTACAAATCTGCAATTTAACTTTAAAATAAAGCTTTCATCTTCATTGTATGTGCTTTTCTTTACTTGGAAAAAAAATTCTTTTAGACAGAATACAATGCATTTAATTGTTGCTTTTGGTTGAATTAATGTTCATATAATCTGTCTGAAAACTTGCCACAGGTGCTAATGTTAAAAGAATATACAAATGCTATGTCGGTGTAAATTAAAGAAATCAATATATATATTGTTTTTCTTCCTCCTAATGTCATTTGTTTTTACTTCTGTGATATTTTTGTTGGTTTTTATTTATTTTTGTTTCTGTTTTAAGCTTTAGAACTAAGAAGTTTCACCTTTGGTATTCAGCTATTTAAACAAAATCGTTTAATGTTGTTTTCCTAAAATGGTTGAGCATGCAAAACTTAAAGCATTATGAATATGTCATTCTACGAGTTTAGAATGAAAAATAATAAATTACTACTTAATTTAGTGCTGAATATCTTTGTGATTTCTCTTTCATCTTTTCAACTGTTATAACACTCAAATTTGCATTTATTATATCTGATCTTGAAGTAAAAAATGTATTATAACTTCCATGTATTGCCAGTAATGTACTTTTATTAATTAAATTGTTTTTATGCTTGGGACTTTTGTGTTTATTGCACTAAAAGAAATTCTTCAGCTTCACATTTCAAAACCTATCTTTTAAATTATTCCATCAAAATGCAAAGAAGAGTTGAAAATATGCTTTTTGGAAAATCCACTTAATCACATATAGCTGGTTGCTTATCAGTAGTCGGTTCCGAGACAAATTGCAGATTTCACATTAATCAGTTTTATCCACGTTAAAATCCCCATATCCACTAGTTGCGATATATTTTTGTCTAGAATTTTTTAACCGCTTCCCTTACACATTTTTTTGAAAAAAATTACAAAAAATCATCACATTTTTTTTTATTAAATACAATTAAACAAAACAAAATATGTTGGTTTTAAGTTGAATTTTTAATTTTTTACAGGTGTAAAAACATTTAGTTTTATTATTAGTTTACTATCCCGAGTTATCTCGGGCAAGTGAAAAAAAATTAAATATTAGTCTTTGTATGATGGTTTTTGAAACAAGGGACAACACAAAATGATACCTGACATTCTGTACACTGGTATCTGGTCTCTTTTCTTACTGGTTTACCTCTGGAATCTCTTTTACAGGAGCATAGAGTACACTGTCTCGTTGGATTTGATTTTTTTTTTTTTCAGTTGCAGGAATAACATCTGGAAAATGCCTTGAGGTTAACCTGACTATTCACTATCTGAAAAATCATCGCTTTCGCTATCTTGCATCATCGCCATTATTTTACTTTTTTTCAAAGCAACTATCCTTCTTTAGACATTACTAATCCACAAGCCGATGTATACTATACAATAGGGAAACACGTGACCAGTCCCGCCAAAAGAACTGCGAAACCAATAAAGCTTGGCAAACTGCCAATGAAAGCTGAATATTTCCTTTCATTTCCTCCAGGCCGAGTAAAACCGTGATAAAACAAATCGTACTGGCAAATTCTGCTTCACCCGAGTTTTCTCGGGATAATAATTAATTGCAATATATATGAACCCAAGATAACTCGGGATAATCAGGCAAGCGGTTAAATAATAATTATAGTAAAATTAGATTTTATAAAAACTATATTTTTCTGTTGCAAACTTCAATTGAAATGGAATTCCATTGATTGATTTGCTTAAATTAGTTTTGGAGTATTCAATGCTTCCTAATCTTTGTTTTATTTATTTATTCTCATTTTATATTGCACTTTTTGTGAATTTAAAAAAAAATCCATCTCACTAAAATACCAGAACAGCAAGATCACTTTATGCTTTTCTGTGGTTTTATCTGTAGTTATTCACTCAAGTATTTAGAAATGTGGATTTTAACATGTGATAGCTTTGTAATTTATTACAGTATTAAAGTTATTACAGTTTGTAAATACATATAATTTATAAATGAGATTACTTGATATCTTCATATGTATAAAACTAGTAATTATACTTCTAAAATATACATATATGTGGCCCTAAAGTATGCATTATAATAGGAAATTACAATTAGCAAATGAAGCATTGTTACAGATAAATTAAAAAGAAAGTTTAATTTTATACAGACAGTAGGTAAATTGAATTGAAATAAATGACCAGTAAACCCATGCGAAACTTTAGTCTTTTGTTGGATTGTTAAAAGTAAATACTCTGCAAAGAGCATACACGAGACAGTTTATTAATGTGAGCATATTTACAGTATCTCTTTGTATACTATATTTGATGTCAGAATGCAATCAGTTTTTTGTAATTGATACAAAAATGTTGTTAAAATTAATGACTCTTGGAAAGGCTTCATATAAGTTACCTGATTTATATAAGTTAGCTATTTAAAAAAAAAAAGTGCGAGGGAGCTGGCCATCCATGATGTCTATGGTATTTATGAAAATGAGAAGCTTTTTCATGGAAAACAGTCCATTTTATTATTCATGCTCATTTCCAAAATGCCATAAATAGACAACACAGATTACATAACAGCTACATTCTACTTGCACAAACGAAAGCTCCGGTTAGTCTCAAAATGTGCAATTAAATAACATTGTGAAAGCACACCTTGGCAATGCGTGCTTTTAATCTTAGGCTCGATTATCAATTACTGCAACAATGTCTATGATGATTTAATTTTTCTTTTAACTTAAATTTTGAATAAATAATGTGTTTTAAAGTAAACTGAATATGTTGTCAGAAGTCTGTAAAAACTTCTATCCACAGATACCTTAATTATCACTGTAAGTTTTCTATTTGTTGACAATAGAAATAAAATATATGATTTTCTTGACTGTTTTTAATTTTTATTATTCAGCTTAGCATGCTTAAGTTCTTGTTTCAAATTGTTCAATATGAGCTATCTCTGTATGAGGTCAGAAATTGTAGTTTAAGACGTCTTGGTCTACACAGATCAGAAGATGACATCAGAATTCTGTCTAATCACTGTTCATGCAGAGTTCGAATTTTTCTAACTTAAAACTTTATGAAGTGCATTGAAAATTGGGGCTGATGAAGGAAATTCGACGACAAGTGAAAGTTCAAAAATTCCATTTTGTTTGTAAAGATAAAAATTGAAAATGACAAAACATTACTTTAAAGCTTTTGTTAGTATAGGAGGTGATTCACACCCATGTTTTAAATTTATCATGACCATATACTTTTGGAATCCATTGCACATTTTTGCTTATTCTGAAGAGAATATCACATTTTTTAAAAAGAAGTTCCCATATTTTATTAGTTATTTACTTATTTTAATTTTTAACCAAGTTACAGATGATGGGAAGATTTTGGGTATTGTAATATTTTGTATAAAAGTAATTTTTACATTAAGATTTTAGATATGAAAGTACAGTCGGACCTCTATTTAATGAAGTCGCTATATCCCAAAAAAAAGTTTGTTATATGAAAATTCGTTCGAGATTCACCTTTTAAAATACTTTAAACTACACAAAACAAATTTTAAACTCATAAACACTAAATATTATTAAAAAGCAATTAATCACACCTTTATTTTGTAAATTAACATCTATTTGTTTTATATATTTTACCCTTCAAAAAGAAATCTGCATGGACAACAAGAATAAAACAAAACTTTGTCTAGGAATACACTGTATTTTCAATTTTAAAAAATAATTTTATATTAAAATTAATGAATTTTATCATACGAAGGTTTGTTGATTTCTGCATCATGATCATTTCCTTCTTCATCGCACGCAATTCAATGCTGTATTGTTTTTATTTTTCACACTGTCCACTTCAAAACTGCCTCATCCACATCTTCATAGACACATGCTTTTAAACGTTTTGAACAAGAATTCGATGAATCATAATTTTGTATCTTATCACGATTTTTTCATTATGGTTGATAAGCTGTTTGGAGGAATACCAAATTTTAAAGCAATATCCTTTTTTTCCATGCCTTTATCCACCTCATGAAAAATTAATTTTTTTTCTTTGATGCTCAAGCACTTTCGCTTTGACATTTTCCAGCTTGAAGGTCATTGATCACCATAAAATGTGTTAAAAGAAAGAATAAGTTTGAAATGTTTAGAAATATTTTGAGAAATAGGGAGAAAAAAAATATTGGATCACAAGAAAAAGTTCGTTAAATAGAGAATGCACTTCGCTATTTGGAGGTTATTTTACGAAGAAATTCGCAAAATGTTCTTGGTTCCAAGAAAAAGTTCGCAAAATAGAGGTCCGACTGTACTTTCATCTCAAGCAATGCTGAGTATGTCAGCTAAAGTTAAAATAAATCTACTTCCAGCACCTCTTTGTGATTAACTCGATCAACTACTTGAATTGTCCAGCATCACTAGCCCTTTTAAAATGCTGAACTAGTAGAACTTAACAGAATACTATCATCAATATCCTATTAATGGTATAAATAAAACTGCTTGGACACTGGTGCTAATGGTTTGTATCAACTAGGAATGAGAAATTTCTAATTAATATAAGCTCTTACTAGGGCAGGATTAATTCCTCTAGGGGCCCTTAGGCAATGCAAGTCTCAGGATCTTTCCCTTCCTCAACTTTCAAAACCAAATATTTTCATACTGATTTTAATTTAACTTCTATACAAGCAGCTTTAAGTTGAAAATTGTGACAAACTGAATTAGCAAAGCATTTAATTGCAGGCCACATTCAAGTGAGTTGGTTTCATTATCTCATCTATAAAAGACCCAAAATTAAAAATAATTTTATACAACAGTTTAAAAAAGGACAACTTTTTTTAAAAGCAGCCTATATTCTACTAGCTGATAACCTGGTGTTGCTCGGGATCCACATATTTTCATATGCCCCTACTCCTTTTTTTTTTTAACTCCAAATACTGTCATTAACTTTCCCCAACAAACGTAAGTTTCCTTTGAATCCTTTCTTTTTGTCACCAGTATATAGACATCAATGAAACAAAAATTCATCTTCAAAATAAACTTTTTATTCCAACCAACTTCCTTTAATACTTAGTTCTATAATTATTTTTTGTTGCCATTCTAGGAAAATTAAATTTAAAATAGACAAAAATAATATTTAAAGAGATGCTACATTTTTACAAAATTGTCTACAACTGATGTTGACAATCACTGAAACAAAATCAAAAAACTTTTATTCTAACCCACTTCCTATAATACAGTTTAAAAAGAATAATATATGAAGAGAAATAAATAATAAAATTTGGGAAAAATTACAAGAATCAACTTCCTTTAATAAGGATCAAAAAGAATAATATATAGAGAAATATAAATAAAATGCAAGAACTAATAAATTACAACACCGGAAACATAACTTTTCTGCTTGTGCGTATGTAAATAATAAAAAAAAAGCCAAAAATCACCCAAATTTATAACTTAAAATTAAATAAGAAGAAATCTAATTTGAATTTTAAAATAATTTTTATGGCATTAGCTCCCTCTTGTGCTAATCCATCGCTGTGCCAAATTTGGTCCTAGTAGTAAGTCGAACGGTCTGGCCGTGCACAGAGTAGAAAAAAAAAACGTACATACATACCCGTAAAAAATACTCTTTTAAATATTATAGATTTAATTACAGAATCTGACAATTTTTTTTTTTTTGAGTTATAAAGCAACATATTTTTTTTTAGAATTATAAACAGACATGACACACTTCAGCTTTTTTGGCATCAGATTTTATCATTCTTAATTTTCTTTTATACAATAAATCTGCAATAGTTTTAATATCTCAAGCACTTTTTGTATAAATTTATTTATTTTATTGTTCAATTAATCATATTTATTTTGCTTCTTGGTATTTATGTTTGGCACAATCCATTATTTATGAAGTTCAGCTTTTTTTGTTTCAAGCCTGTGTCATATCTGTATAAAACATATAAAATATGCAAAAGATAATTAATTAGAAATGTTGATAGAATAATGTTCCAAAATTTAAACACTAGACTACTTGATTTTAATTTGAATAATTTCGAGTGCAAGGACTTCGTCAAAGCACAAAAATAAATCACTCTGAAAGTACCGCAAAAAAATCTCGGGACCCCTAGGCCTATTTTATAATCCAGCTCTGGTTGTTACTGTCAGTCTCTCAAGCTTCTTGAACATTTTTTGACTTTATCTAGTGCAAAAGAAGAGTCCTCCTTGTTTTCTTCGCAATTCCATTTCAATATCAATGAAACTTTTTATTTCTCTCTTTCCATCATCAGTCTTTTTTATTTTAGTATTATGTTGTTCCCATTCATTTTGGCTAACACTCTCAGTTCTGTTTTTGATTGGACTTGTAACAGTTATTACCTCTAAATCTTCACTTGAATTACCCACTTCCTTATTGTCATCATTCATTGCGCCTATATCTTCATCCTCGGTTGAGATTGCTGTCTGAAGTTGGGCATCATTATTGGACTCATTTCTTAATACAAGATCTTCTTCACTTGTAATTCTTGACAAAGAATCAATTGGCAAGTAGGTTCCTAAACCTACTTTCGCTTTACAGCTAAACATAGCTTCATGTGGACTGCGGCCTATTCCAGAGTGATGTGCTCTATTTTTCATTAATTGAATGAATTTTATTCCTTCAGACCACTTTTTTGTATTGTTTGTTTCAAGCCAAGTGGATAACATGTTTTCAATGTCTTGGTTTGTTCTTTCAACTGAGCCTTGTGATTCGCTAAGTCTTGGCTTTCCATGAACAATTTTGAGTTCATTCCACATCCCACAAACTTTTTCAATAATTTTACTAGTAAATTCTTGGCCATTGTCACTTTGCAAGATGCATGGTGCTCCGAATATTGTGAACACATCCAATAGATGACAAGCAACTTCCTCGGCTTGATTAGTTTTTAATGCTCTTAATTGAATAAATTTCGTTAAATGGTCTTGATAAACCATTATAAACTTAAAGTCTCCGTCTGCTTGTGATTGCATGTCAATGAGGTCAACTTGGCACCTCGAATTTAATACACTACTTACAATTGGTTTTACAATAAGGCTTTTTCTCGGAACACTTTGGCCTTTTCTTGGAACACTTTGTTTCATTTGACAAGGTTCACAAAGATTCAAATAAATCATTACCATTTCAATTGTAATGTTTTTATATGTTGTCTTAACCTCTCTCATCATTCTGTTTCGCCCTCCATGTCCAATTGCAATATGAATCTCATGGATTATTTGAAAATTTTCCTCCATACAAGTATAATAAACAATAGGGTCTCCTTCATTTTGTACTTTAACAATGAGTTTTTCATCACCACCAATTCTAACAATATCATATCTTGATATTCGTTGATAATCTTCTGGTGTTTTGGCAGAAGTCTTCTCTTTGCTTTCCTTAACTTTTGCAATAAGCGAATTATACTCTTCTCTTGTAAATAACTGATTGTTTTTCCCTTTATTCGATTTGAGCATGTACAAATGATCGTTAAAACGTAACTTCATGGCTTCTAAATGATCATCCATAGTACTTACAAATACAGAAAATGTGTGAAAATCTTAAAACAATAATGCACACGCCAAAAACTTATAACGAAACTAACATCAAATTGAATTGAATCCGCCGAGTACAAAGTAGTCGAGAAATTTATTATTTGAAATGGGTGTCCATGGGAATGTTAGCTGGAGTGTGCTGTCAAATACTTGACTTGACTTGAATTTGTGTTAGGGGATTTGAAGCAACAAAGGCTATTATCCCCTATTGCTGTCAAATAGAACCAAAAAGCGTGAGCGCCGACATCAAAAATAAACAATGAACATTAACTGTCTAGCTGTTGCCAATAGAAAAAACAAACTTGCGCGTTTGTGAAAGCTGTTGGAACATGACAGGAAAATAGTTCTTAAAAAGCGGTGGCATTAAGTAAGGTGGGAGGTAGGGCTGACGAATATTTAAAGAACTTTTATTTTCAAAGCAATATCAAAAAATCACAAATAGCAGCGAAGAATACTGCTTTCAAAAAAGTGTGATTCAATCGAGTCCGCCAATCGCTGCTAATTAAGGGGTCTATTCTGGTACCCCCCGATTGGGTTGGGTTCCGCACGTTAACAACGGAACCCAACCGGGGGTACCAGAATAGGCCCCTAAATGTTCGTAAAGTGTTTTAAATTTTTTTAAAAAAATTCATTTCTTGGTGTCTGCCCCTCCACTCACCACTTTCGAGAGAAATCGACAAAACACTACTGCACTGTACAATCTCTATTATGGGGAAGAACCACGAGTCCTCCAACCCTAATCACTGGACCGATTTCAATAATTTTTATTTCATATGAAAGCTTATGACCCCAGATACGTCATCACTGGTCGCCTAATACCCAACGACTTTCATTTTTGAAATATATCGCAAAATAAAACTTTTGTAGAGTCCCCCAGCCTCTACAAACAGCCAATTTATTTCGTCAAGTCACAAGCATAGCCACAGGATATTAATATTGCACGTGAACAGGTGGTCGCCGAAGGCAGCTAGTATATTTTCATGATAATTCATAGAACAAGGTACCAGAAGTTGTCAACTCGAGCTAAAAAAACGTATTGAGTGACTGCCAGTAAATTCGCATGATGGATAGCTCCATTTATCTAGCCGCATGAGTCACTTGAGTTAACTCCAACCGTGACAAAAGTTGTTTTGTTTTTATAACTCCCATTTTGGTTACATATTACAAGGCTTCTGCTTTTTTAGGTGTTAAGTCATTCTAATACCGAAAAAATGAGTGACTTTTTATGGAGTTTAACTAATGGCGATTTAGATCAAGTTAAAGATTTTGTAGAAACTAAGGTAACATTTTTATTCGTATAAAGGTTATTCAGTTGTACTGCTGTCCTTCTTTGCTTCAAACTACTAGTTATATTTTCTTAGATAGTATCGTTTTTGCACGCTACAATTACAAAGTTTAAACAATTCTGTAAATTGTAATGAGGAACAAAAATCTATTGTATCTATGTGTTAGTAGTTCTTTTTGCCGGTTTTATTTTTTTTTTATCTCCAAACAGAAAAAACTCGTTGACACTGTCTTATCAGCACTGTAACGGTTAGAAAATTATTTATTTTGTTTCATTTTATTGGAGTATCCATGCTGTTCTTCCAACAACATTTCAAAATCGTTGACTATTTTTGTAAAATAAGTGTTATGTTTTGTGTGTGTGTGTGTCTTTGTTTCACATTTAATTTTTTTAAAAAACTGAGTGACAAGCGTTTTCATTCTATCTTTAGACATCTGACGCTGTGTAAATTTTATCATAAGCTCTTAAAGTTGTATTTTTATTTTGCTGTATAATTTTTATTTTAAAAATATACTTTGTGATATTAATAAAAGTATTTACTTTAAACAGTTGAAATATTTAGTCTAAAATTTCTGAAAATTTTGGACGTTAAAAGTTTCTATCAAATCAGTAGGTATAAATATAAAATATTACAGTATTCAGAATTTACAAGCAGTTTGACTTGAGTGTAACTTGAAATATATTTAAGGTATAAGTTGATAAATAATGCACGTGATTCCTTTTTGGTTTACTTTTGAATAAGTTTTAATTACTTTACAAAGCAATTTGTTAAATATGATTGAACAAAAATTCAATTTTTGAAGTATGCTATGTTAGTTAGTTTAATTGTAGTCTTTACTAGCAAACTATAGTTGAGTGATTAAAAAACTTGTTTTACAGACCTTTATTTTTTGCTTCAGTAATTATATTTAATCAAACATTCTATCTAACAGAATGTTTAGAATGATACATGTTCCTTTTTGTCCCCATCTGTTTTGTAGAATTTCTATATGCATGGATGTAGTGAGGCATTATTTTTATTCAGTTAACTATAGAAAAACTAAAGCTGTAAATTGCTATGTGACTATTGAAATCTATTATCTATCTGCTAGTTTTTATTTAAAGTGAATGTCTGTAAAATTATGGATATTTTTGCTGACAAAGGTTATGTAGTTTTGTAAAGCTATTAATTTTGTTGTATCATTAAGTTAAATGCAAATTATTTATGCACTAAAGTATCATATATAGCTAATTATTCCTTTTCTAAATGTAGGGAGTTGATGTCAATGCAAGCATAGATGGCAGATTACCTATTCATTACGCTGCAGATTATGGACAAACAGAAGTTTTAAGTTATTTAATTGATAAAGGAGCTAATATTGAAGTAAGTTTTTTCAAGTGTTATCTTGCAATCACTGTGGCAAAAAATTATTATGCTCTCTGTGACAAGCTTCATTAAAACCAAAATCTTTCTGCAAGAATGTTCCATGAAGTAAGAATTTACCAATGGACAAATCTAAGAGTAATTCATAAATAAAATATTTAGTTTAACTAAGTAGCTATATCCTAATTTTATCCGTGTCTAAAAGATTTGTCCTTAAATAATTTGTAAAGACCAAATTATAATAATATATACATAGGTACAAGAATAATAATAGGCATAGAACAATTAATATATACATAGGTACAAGAAGTAACAATTGCAGTTTTGAGAGATTCCGAGAATTTTTTAACAGACCCTAGGAGTGTGCTTGTAGGTTAAAAAATAAAAGTTAATAATTTTTTTATTCCTTTAAACACCACCATGCACCATGTTATAAGAATTCTTCACTTGTGGAAAGTAAATGTGTAAACAACTAAATGGCTCAGTGTGACTTCCTTAATGACCGCATTGGTTAACAAAATACCTGCTCTGGAAGATTTCTTATAAAATATTATACAGATTAATTAGAAAAAGAAAAAAAAATTCTATTACTGGCATGTTCAACATTAATCTTTAAAAAATAATAATGGATTATTTTGTTAAAAAATGAGCAGAAGTTATCCTGTGTTTTTATTTTTAGGCAAAAGATAAACATGGAATAAGTGCATTACTTGCTGCAATCTGGGAAGGGCACACTAGCTGTGTTAAATTAATGTTGGAAAAAGTAAGAATTATTTTCTTTAGTTTGTAAGGTTCTTGCTTATTTTGCACAAAAACTTCTTTGTGTTTTATATTTATTGCTTGTCTGTTCATATAATCTAGAATGATAAACTAAAATTACATGATTCGTTATTTCTATACAGATGAAACTTAAAATTCTGTTTTTTATTTTTAAATGTCTTGATTTGTGTTGCACATTTTTCTCATTGATAAGGCGTTTGAAATTATCATTGTGCAAACATTTTTTTTCCTAACTGAACAACACAAGGGAACTTTCTAAAATGATAATTATTGAAGGAAACCTTGCTTTTAACTTTTGATACTAAGACAATATTTTAATTATATCTGTATATATTTGTGTGTATTCTCCTGTCTTCGGTATTAAAAGGCTGAAAAAGAATTTAGATTTACCCAATAATTATATTACTTTTTTCATGTCTAACCCTGTGCATTACATATTTAACCTTGGTATTGAACTGTAGTCTTTCTACTGGGGAATGCTATTTTATAATGTATAAACCTGCAGTGGTTGTTCATCAGTGACATGCATTAGAAATTTTAGAAAAATACTGCAAGAGTTCAAACAAATTAAAACTCTTTGATATGATTTCCGTTTTTCTGATCTTTTTTGTGTTAATTGCTTTATTATGTCTACCAGCTGCCTTCGGCAAACTGCTTGACCCCCGGAAATAAAATTTCATCTGAATCTCTTATGCATAATTTTATATTCATGGTTCCCTTAACAAAGTATTTTTAAACTTCACTTTACTTAGACATTTAACCTGCTTTCTTTTCGTAGCCTTGCACTTGTTCTGTTCCTTGTTGACATTAACTTAAAACACACATTTAATTTCAATATTAAATTGGCATGGCACCTTTTACATCCAGCAGCATGCGAATTGGCTTAAAACATGTGGATAAAAAGATTTAAAACATAGCAAAGATAATCTTTCAGATTACTGGATTACTTCATTATATACTAACTATCTTGAGGACTTCTTTACAGATTTCACAGAAATATTAATCAAATAAAAGAAGAAAGTAAATTGTTATATATTTTCTTAGTTTCAACAATGGAAGAGAAATATTCAATTAATTTTTTGTTTAAACAATGAAAATGGTTTGAAGTGCATTGCAACAATGAAAAGTATTGTTGTAAATTATGCCAAAAAATATTTTTTTTAATTTATTTAAAGTGAAGAACAAAATCGTATGACAACTTAATTAACATCATTGAGAAGATAACTTTTAAAATTTTCATATGGTGAAAAATAATTTTTGTGCTGTAATATTTTCAGAAGTTATTAAGGAAAAATGCCCAAATTTAGATTAATTTTTAATTAATTAAAATTTCAAAAAAAAAAAAACGGCTCAGAGATGCACATTTCCACCTTCTAAAGTATGTTTCTGTTAAATTTCATTGCTCTAAGTCTAGCGGTCTGTCCTGTAGAGTGCCAACACACAGAAATTCTCCTTTGTTATTAGTAGAGGTAATGGAAGGTGAATAAATTAATTTTTCTGCTCATTTTTCATTTTGTGTTGATATTAACTATTTTTCTTCATGCAAAAATAATTCAACTTTACTTTATGATGAATACAAGACTGATATTGACAACTGTTGCTTAAATGTTAAGTAATATCTATAAATAATTATATTAAAACATTAATCCATTAATGCCCAGCATCCTATTTATAGAGCGGTTACAGTTCACTTCCATGTCTAAACCAAATGCATTCTATTGGGTTTTTTTCTTTGCTTTGTCTATGAAGTCAATAGGTATCACCAAACTCCTGAGCAGTTTTAAACAGGCTTATACCACCAGTTAACTGGATTTTGAACTTCATTTTGAAATTTTTTGATTTTATTTTGAGATAATGCAAGGAATTTGAGGGTGTTTTTGATATTTTACTATACTTTGAAAATCTTTATTATTTATGTAAGAAAAGGTTTTTTAAAATGATTTGGTACAGATTTTTTAAATTATTTTTCCTAAAAATTTAATTTTCCCTCACAGTTAATTTAATCTCAGTGCTTTATATATAATTTAATAGAAATTTATAGAAATCTATTTTTTAAATGAATTAGGGCATTTAAACTTTGCATACCAGTCTCAAATGTTAAAAATAAGAATTCCTTAGCTGTGATTTTATGTGTATGTTGGGATGAAAAAAGGAGTATAATTTGTAGAAATGACTATTAAAAAGACCATACATTGCTTCAGAAGACGCACATTTTTAATTATAATTTACTTGCTAATATTGTTAAAATGTATAGAACTATTTGTTCCTCTCTAGTTTCACTTCTGCCTATTTAAATTATTGTGGAAAGTATATTTTACAAATCCTTTCTAAATTAATGTTGTTGCTTTTTTTTTAATTATTAACCCTCTCTACTGTATTTATTTTTAATATTTTGCTTAATTCTTAAGTTTACTTAGATTTAAAACCTTTAATTTTATATATATATATATATATATATATATATATATATATATATATATATATATATATATATATTTGAAATTGGTTCTAAATTTAGGATCATTTCAATTTTTTAGGGAGCTTCAAAATCTGGTCAAACCCCTGATGGAGTAGACTACATAACAGCTGCTGAGAAACCAGAAATTAAAGAGCTCCTCAAATGTTGACCATGCATTACTTGGTTGTTGAAAAGTAATGATCTTTACAATAAAGTGGGATATTTTTTAAAAATTGTAATGGTTCAGCTCAATATTAAAATTTTATCAACTCTCCATACTATTTATGTATAATTAGTTTTCAGTAGCTTCTGTGCCAAATGAGTAATTCTTTAAGCTTTGTATGAATTAAGTTCAGTTTGGTATAAAAAAAAATTCCCACTAGTATCCTGCCTTCAAACTATATTTTTATTGTAATAAAATGCAAGAAGGATGTGGTATATTTATAATTGTGTATGATCATTTAAAGTATTGTAGATCTGAAAATAAAATGCTTTTTAAATGTATTCATTTATAAATTTTGAGCTTTCTTAGCATTTAATTTTATAAAATGGTTATTACGAATTGAATTAGCCTGAATTGAAATGTTCACCAGTAATCTTAATTAAGTATGTGAATATAAATGTTCTGTATTTTTTTAGTATTATTATGTGGATGTATCAAGTTATTTCGTGTGATTTACGTACTGTGCCTTTTTCACATTGAAGAAGTGTTATTAAACTATTTTTGTTTGAATCTAAATATTTTCTAAATAAATTTTATTATTTGTTTCAGTAAAAAAAGTTAATGAGAATTTTTTTTTCTAAAGTTTTTTACTGATTTTTTTAAAATGCTGCCTGACTGATTACTGTTTTGCAAAGTATTTTACATGATGTCAATGATTTATCGAGTATTGTAAATGTACTATTTTTGTTTTTATATCTCCTTATGTAATTTATTAACACTTCAATATATCATACTGTGTATGCACCACTATTAGAAATACTTCTATTTATATTCTAAAAAATAAAGTAATAAATGTGAAATTGTTTTTCAGTCTTTATTTCTCACTACAAAATTTTTAGTTCCTTAATAGTATGATTAACATATATTATTCATATTGTAAAACTTTTTTTTCAATAAATCCTTAGTTATTGAAGCATCATAAACCATCAGTTCAGGTCAAATGTACAGAATAAGATAATCCGAATTCCAGACATGCATAAAAAGATATCACTATGCTAAATGGTGCAGAAGCTTGTATTAATCATATCTGAAACCTGTGTTGTAACTTGATATTCCTGGAATCGGTCTGAGGTTTTCTTTTTAGACTTAGAAAGTTAAATCAATATTATTATTTAGGACTCTGATCTTGTGAATTCACCTTGTACACTAGCAGCATATTTAGATGCATTAATTTTATGGGACATGGTGAATAACCATCATTAAAAATATCCAATTTTAAAGTTGTAATTTTTGTATTATAGTTTCAACCCTTTGGTTGTTAGCACCATTTAAGTTATAGGATGTTATCGACTATTTGACTGAAGTCAATAGTCAGACAAAGACTAGATCAATGTGTAAAAAATTATTTTTTGATTAAAATGCTATAAAATTATTCCTTAATGTTATTTCAGGTGACGATATTAATATTGCCTTCAAAAATCATTTTTACTGAATGCTTTTTCTCTTTTACCAACTTGTACATGATACTTTAAGCTGAATGAAACAGAATTCTGGGTTACTTCGTAATTATTGTATGATGAAGGAAAGGTCTGTCTGAAGTATCCATGCCGATTTTTTTTTTAAATTTCATTTCTGAACAAAATAGAATGTTGAAAGCCATTCTCTTTCAGAACTATCAGTTTTATAAAAACATCTTTCCAAAACTTTTTTTTTTTCTTGTAATAAGGGAGATAATAGAATATATATATATTTTTTGTAAGATACTAACATTTATGCTTTTGAAGATTAAAACTGATATTACGACAATTATCTTTTACATAATACATCTACATTTTTTAATGTACAGTATGCACCAAAATATCCATCGCTGAAACTATCAATACGTGTTTTATAATTAAGGCTACACATATTTCTGGCATTGAAGAAATTTTGATAGTTGTGGTTGATGTCTATTGTTTAAAAACCCATTGTTGTGGTAATGTACTGTGTCAACAGGAGAGCCACAACTGATAAGAGAATCTCAAGCCATGCTGCACAAATCATTCTAAGATGAGTTTTCACATGGTACTAACTTCCCAATCTTTCAACTACTTGATCTCCACACTTTTGAAATGTACAATTCAGGTGTGAAGCAAAAAATTGTATCTGCAATTATGCAAGTAATTTATCTCCTTTTGGAGGAATCTGCAAAAACCTTCGGGATATATCTAAGAATTTGCATGAATAAAATGAACACTCTTTACAGCTAGGCAGTACACATTTCTAACACTTACACCATACATATAATAGTTCATATTTTTCCTGAAAGAAATTCAACTTGCGAATCACAAGGCAATATTTATCATCCTTTCATTTTCAGTACTGTATATTTATTACGATTCAGAAAGATATCAGCATTGCAACAAACTGAATTTCAGTTACTCTCCAAGAGAAACTAAAAGATGAGGGTTTTTCCACAAACTGACATCAAGCTTGAATCTTTGCATGTGCATTTAACATATTTTTAACCTTTTTATAATTCAATATAACTATTTGAAGATTCAAGTTTAAAACAATATATTAAGTTATTTTCTTAACAGGAAGTTTTCTTTCCCCATTAAATACTGCCTCAGCAACCGTTGTTGTAATATGATAGCCGCACAGTTATGTTCAATCAGTGAAGTGCCCCAGAAAGCCCTGCAACAAACCTCTCGCCGTTGAATTAATGCTAGCCACCTAGCTGAAAGGGGGGAAAAAACGTACCGATTTGTCTGCCATTCTGGAAGGAGTCATCCCCTCTGCACGTGTGTCTGACCTCATATTATATTCTGGGAAGTCTAGATTTTTTTTAAATTAATACATAGCATTCTGGACAATCTTTGATTTAAAACCCAGAGAGAGAGGCTTGAACCACCCTTGGTCAATATTTATCTTCTAATTTTCTTCTTTTTGATAGTTTTGCAGCTAGTTATATTCACATGGAAAATTTATTAAATATCCCAACTTTTTTTTTTGTTCACTACTGTAACAATTGAAATACTGTTCAGAAGCAGAATTAAATTCATTTTCAATGTTTGTTACCTTCATCTTTATTATTTTAATGTATTAGATTACAGAAATCTTCCACTGAGAAGTCGACTAAAATAATTACTATGTACTAAATAAAAGAAAAAATAACTATTTTCCCAATCAAATTAATGGAAATTGTACATGAGAAGCCAGCAAAATTAATTACAAGTCTAAACTACCATTATGCTTATGTGCAGCAGAATGTTCTCTGGAGACTAATAATGTCATTTTATCAATTACAACATTAACTTTTAGTGTAATATGAATCATGTAAATTAAATGTCAGGATGCATAATGCTTTTCGAAATTTAACAAAGAAAACTCCTGATGTTATTGTAATGCAAGAAAACAAAACGAAATAAACAGCCAGACAACAAAAGTTGAAATAAATGTCATTATTTATCATTTTCATAAAAATGCAGTTACAGTATTTCAATACAAAAATACATGAAATGTAACTCATTAAACACTTCCATTCCTCTATAAAAATACATCATTTTTAACAAGTGCTATAACAAATCATTATTAATATGTCAATCTCCTGTTTTTTAGCATTTTTTTCATACTAAGCCTTTATTAATGAGTAAATTAACGGATGTCAATATAAAACACATAGTACAATTACAAATAAAGTACTTTTTTTTCCGAAGAACTAAGTAGTTCTATTCTAACAAAAAAAGAATCAACAGGATATAGATTGTAAATAGACTGCTCTTGTAAACATCTATAAATTAAACTAATATAAAAGATCTAACTAACATTCATAAAATATTGTTAAATAAGATAATAATTATAGAATTTTTAAGGCATCTCTCAAACTAAAGAAATATATATTTTATTAAATTACTTTGATCAGTCAAAATGAGGATTCTTTTCATGCCATTTCATCAGTGAAAGCCAACTAAGCAATGAGAAATCGGTTATATATTTTAAGTAGTCTGTAAATGGCAAAAAATAAAGCTGTAAGTAAGTGTACTTTTTCATGACAAGTAAGTGGAAAAAGCTCCACAATCTTGCTCATCAGGCAAGTTTTGGAAAGGTTAAAAGAAACAACAAGGGAGGAAAGGACTGCAAAAGGCACAGCCTTTCTCTTACACAGATACACAACAACACAGGTATTTGAATAAAACATATAAAATACTAGTTTTCACTCTCAAATGCAATCAAATTAAATTTGACTTTGTTTAAAATTCATCATGTCTTGTTAAAGCTTCACCAAAGTCTGTGGCTTGACTACCAACGAAGAGATCATAGTTGTCCAAAATTTCTTCTTTAGATAACTTACTATCCTGCAAAAGAACAACAAAATAATTTTAAAAATACCATAAGTTTTTGAAAACATTATAAACTATGGTAATGATATTGGTGGTCTTGGTTGGAATCCTGCATTTCCGCTGTATTACAAAAAATAATTCTTGATCATAAAATGTACATGCATTAGGAGAAGAAGGTTTGTTACTTAAGAGAATTATAATTGGGTTTGAATAAACTAATATGACTGGTCAAAGTTAAGAGGTATTTACTTCTTTTTTCTTTTTTTATTTTTACACTTCAATGTTACTTTCATAAAAATCATAATATATAAACAACTGGCAATGTATTAAATTCAGGCATTCTATAAAGTATATAGAAAGTACAAAATACCTAAAAAAATATAGTATAATTTCATTATATCTATTCAAAACAAAGACGGTCAACAAACTTAGATGCTTTACAGAATGTCAATTTTTCATTAAAATCTAAAATAAAGCCTTTATATCTGAAAATGTAAGATATGCATAATAGAATTTTTTTACAGAAAAAAAAATAAAAGATAATTTCAGAACTATTCACAGCTATAAAAGACGAATGGCATTTTGAATATAATATAACTACCCTATCCAAACAAACAAGTCCAAATATCAGCATTTGATCTGGCAGATACACAAAAGAAAGCTCGCCAATGAATAGAAAAAGTTTGTAAAATAGAGACATGTCATGCTTTATCAAGGCATTCTGCAGAACGCTTAATTTTCATACATTGCTGTAAACAGAAGAAAAAAATTTGAACATAGTACAGACAGAAGTTTAAGTTTGGTTTGCATACTTTGTAAATATGCATCACTCCACTTGGTCACACAGATAACATTGAAGAAATAGCCCATTTCGTACCAGATACTGTTAAGCCTTTTGGTAGTCACTGACGGACATTGCCTTATCTTTGCATACCTTCAGTTTATTCATTTCTGTTGGCAAAGAAGGAATAAAAACAATATTGGGCTTAGGCACAAGGAGTAATTTTTTCCTTTTGCTGATACAAGAGATTCCCACAAACTGAATATGCCATCAACTTACGCTCTTTGCATTTGGAGGGCCATGTTTATTGCATGTACAAAGTTTTCTCTGTGTGTGTGTTTTATCACAACACAATGATATTTCTCGAGCTTAACCACACAAAAAGGCGTGCTAAACAATTTTCACAGCTCATAATACCATGTCTGCACAAGAGCTGATGTCATTGTGTCAAAAGCAGCTTATAAAACTTCAAACTGCCTCCTGTAAAGTGTTCAAATTTTTCTTCCTGTCGCTATTTGCAGAACAGTTATTGTCATTTGTAAATTCGGAAATAATTATGAATCATCTATATTCTAGAGAAGTTCTGCCTCCATAACACCTATATTGCCCAACTAGCCAAGAAAGGTGCTCTTTTACATACAAGGTTGAGAATCTTAGGATTAACAATGATTTCCAATCCCAATTTCGAGAATGTTTTGCCACATGTTCCCTTTTCTTTAATTTACTTATTATCATTTATTACAGTGTAATTAATACCTATAGATATTTCTCAACCTTATACATGTATAAAAAAAAACATTTCTGAGTTTTAAAATGACAGTTCAATATTTCCAGCATCTCAGAAAATGTGAATTTTATAAATGAACACTCAATGTGCCTATACCTCAAAACAAAAAGGAGAAAAACATGAAAGAAAATTTTTAGATAGAGTCGATAATAAATATTAATTTGAGAATTCACTGCAATTTTTTTTTTATGTAGGTCACTTGAATAAAAAGTTTCAAACCTTTTTTAAGTTGTAAATATTAATGTCTTACCTTATTATCATCTGCTTCATGTATGAGATGTAAGGATTCTGCTTCACTGTGATTGTAATCGCTCGGAAGAATCCATTCTTTTACCTCATCTTTATCCATATATCCATCATTATTTTTGTCTCGATAGGTCTTGAATTGATCTCTCTCATTTTTCACCCATTCTGGTTCATCCTCTTCTCCTCCACTATACATATCACCTAATGATTTCATTTAAAAAAAATAATAAATTTATTTCACTAATGAGCTGGGTTATTTTTCTAAATTTGAACAACCATAATTTTAGTTGATGGGTATTTGGAAAAATGGGGAAGTCAAATTGATTCAAAAATATTTTGCCGATAAATTATCAATTTTCTGCATAATTTATTACTCGTTAAGCAGATAAATTAATATTTTAATGTACACAATCTTTTATTGATCATATTTTTGAAATCATACCATTCAGAAATCAGCATACATGCAAAATCACTAAATACACACAATAAAAAGTCTTTTCCTTTATATTGAGAGATTATGTCCTCAGACAACAGAAATTCCAAAAGGTTTCTTCAGTTTAACTTTTTTTTTCAAAGCTGTATTTTTCGCCTGGATTAGGCATGATAGTTTTTGAAGATGCTCTGATTAATTCATCGACTTGTGATATTTGTTTCTAAAGACAGATTTTTATTATTTCCTAAATATTTATTTAAATGAACTGGGCTTCTTGATTCAAGTAAATAATGAAAGCTACAATTTTATATACAATGGACATATTATCCTAGCATGATTTATTCTTAATTAAAATTTTAAAAAATACTGATGCATTGGTTATTTTTATATAATTTGAGGATATACGAAAGCTTCAAAAGATTAAAGAGCTAACAGTGTCGGAGGGTAGAATTCCCAATTAATCTGATATTTAAAAGTACACGGTTTGAAAATTTAATGCCACAATATAATATACATGGAATAACTTTTTTTTAATGCAAAGGAGGTGTAGTAATATCTTAGAGCAAGTAATAATTTGGTTTTGTTTATCGACACTCTAGGGTAATGATAGAAAATAAAATTGGGAACTGCTGTTGATCCCTGGTTAACAAATAATTCTTAAATAATTTTACTCTGATAATATTTAATAATATATCTATACCAATATATTCTTGCAGTGAAATTTTACCATCCCCATCTTTATCAATGTCTTCAATAGTTTCTGTAATAACTATATCTTGCATATGAGGTGCTTCTTCTGGATGAAGAAAATCAGCAAATTCCTCTTTCGACAACTGCTCATCTTTATTTTTGTCAGCAGTCATCCACCGACGCTTGTCACGCTGCATCATTTCTTTGTACGTTTTTATGTCAGGATCATCATCTTGACTTTGATCTTCTGTAAATGAAAAGGATCTTTTATAAATTTAGGGAAGAAAAATAAGTACTAAACATTCATTACAAAATGCTAATAATGAATATTTCTCTTTAACCTGGTATCTATACTTATAAAAGGCAATGTTTGTGTGTGTGCGTGTCTGCGTGCGGTGTCCAGACGAATCTATCACACTTACAACCTTAAAATTTGGCACACAGGTAGTCTTAATGGTGACTCAATGCACCTCGAAGCCGAAATTTTTAAATTTAATCTACAAAATTTTTTATTTAATGTTGTTTGTTTTGGGCGATTTTTTGCACTAATTTCTCAATAGCATGGTTTCGGATAACTGTACGACAAAAATAGATACACCAAAGAGCACGCGATTTCCGTTCTAATGAAGTTAGTTTTGAATTTCTAACGTAATTTACTGAATTTTGAAAAATAGTCACTTTTATGGTAATTTTTTATTCGGCTTTCTTGAAATTCTCGCATCCGTCTTTCTAATAACGCTATCATTTTCAATATTTTTCAAATTATAACTGGAACGTTTCTGTCGGAATTAAAACAAGAACCGTTAAAATACCTTTTCCTGTTTTTTTTTTAATTAATTTTTTCCTGAAAAGTATAAACAGTGTTTTTGCTAGCGATCGCTCCCAACGACACCCCCTTCAGAGTTTCCCCGACTGCATTGTTGCAATTTCATTGGCAGGTTACGTGACCTTCCTTTTTCGCGGCAGGTTACGTCATTACTTTCATGTTCTACGAGGAGATGATTTACTTACTTGATGACTTCGATTATTATTTTTAAGCGTGTCTTAACTTATTTCTTTGCCTTTCATACTCTGCTTGTGGTGTAATAAATATAACATTGTAATTATTTAACATTGTTTTGGATTAACGGTACTCGGTCGAGAGGAAAAAGAAGCGGACAAACTCAATAATATATATATTTCTGTTTTGATTTCGTTTTTAAAACTTTCATTTATGTAATTGTATGTGGGCTTTTATTTATTTTGTTGAAGTCCTGATTCCACGGGCAATGCCGTGCGCATTCTGCTAGTATATGATATATCCAGAAAACAATTTTAAACAAATTGTGTGCACTTTCCATAAAGAATCTTGAATGGCTCTTTCAGAAGGTAATTCTTAGCTTCTATTAACTTAAATGCAACGTTTTACTAAATTAGCGCTAGTAAAATTGTACAGAGTACATATCTATATTTTAAAAGGAAATGTTTATGTATGTGGTGTCCAGACGAATCTATCACACTTACAGCCATGAAATTTGGCATACATGTAGTCTTAATAGTATTTCAATGCACCCCCAAAGCCCAAATTTTAAAATTTGACTTAGAAAAAATTTAATACCTTGTGCTATTTTCCACATGCATTTGCTCATAGTATTGTTTCTAATTATCAAAGAAAAAAATCGATACACCATCAGATAGAACTAACAATTCTTGTTGTAAGGAAAATTTGTTTTGAGCATTCAACATGGCTTAATGAATTATGAGTAATTTTTTAAATATACTCAGTTTTCGTGTAAAACTAGCATTTAAAACTAAAATTCCTGCCTCCGACATTCTGATTCACGGGTTAAATGTGTTACATGTCTTTCCAATCTTGAGTTGACAATGTAAATCGAGTTACCCCCACTCTGTCCAGGCATCTGGGGTCAACTGAAGAACGGCTGGCAGAATCGCTCGCGCGGAGTCCAAACAGACATCACTGACCACAGCCCAACCCCTCCTGAAGGAGGTAAATTCGATCGTTGAAGTGAGATAAGTCAACTCACATCATTACTATGCCCACCAGAGAAGCAAGAACCCACTTACTTACCTGGTGACTTCTCATCCACATGCTCGTGGTGCCCCCCGGCAGAGGATCTTGAGTTGGCAAGTACAAATAAGAATTAATGTTCAAAAATCCCACCACAGGCAAATTTGTTGCACAATTTAAATTCTAATAGTGTTGTTTGCAGCAAAATTTCTAATTTCATTGTTTTTTCTACATGTCTTCATTTTCAGTTATTTGTTAAATTTTTATCACCTAGATTTCCACATGTGATATCACTGTCACAGAGAAAAAATAAAGTAAAAAATTAACACTATTTCATTTTTATAATTTTAATTTAATTATGTCATGGGCAGCCCTGTGCACTTAATGCTAGTGTTTTTTTTAATAAAATAGTGTACTTAAAGATTTTTTTAAAGAATCTATTAGATGCTATTTCAACAGCAGACAAAAACTATTTAACATCTCTGTCAATGACATACTGCAGCATTACTAGCTAATAGTGATTCACATATTAGTATGCCATGCTTTTTAAGAACTTCATTACAAAAATATAAGGCTGCTACAAGTGGCTGAACTGCAAGCTTAATGCTGTGGCAAATATGATAATGAAATAAACGATTTACACTATTTCTCGGATACTAATACAATATCAGATACATATAATATTGCAAATTTCAGCATCAAACAGCCATACTCAATTCTGTACCTCAATTATTACTTTTAACTGAAATTACTTTCAAATGCAATGTTTTAAGGGGATTACGGTTGATATCACCTCATAATTCAATGATAAATTCTTATTCAAAGAAACAATTTATAACTTCCAATTCTGGAATAGCATCAAAAGTTTTCTTGGTAAAAATATGATACTAAACAAACCAAAAAAAAAAAAATCTTTGAAAAAAAAAGACATATACATTAATTCTTTCAGAAATATTTAAGAATAAAAATCCTTCAGAAAATTACATTGTGGATTCAATTCAAATTTTGTCTTAAATTCAGGTATTATCCATTGCTGTTAGAAGATAACAGCATAATTTTACAACAGTACTTAAACCCTTAAGAGTCAGTTCCCCCCCCCCCTCTATCTAATAAGATAATCCCTCCTGTTTTGGAAAGGGGCTGTCGTTTTCATTCATCTAAGAAAGCATAGAATGCTTGAGATGGGATTCTACAAAATTTTTGTGACAAATTATAAAGCTAATGATTAAATTTTAGTTTATAAGCCTAAAAATGCTATAATTCAATGCACGTCAATGTGCCAGGCGCGACCTTTAAGGAGTTTAAATTTTGAATACAAATAAAATATACCATCAATGAAACTGTAAGTGACTTTCTTGTATGTCTCCCAGTCTAAAGTATCTTTTTTTGCTTCATTATGCGTCTCCCATTGTCTGCTCACATCGTCAAGAATATATTTTTTCTGAGTGTACTCAATCCAATTTTTCAATTCATCTTGAGAAACAAAACCATCCTACGAAAATAGAAAAGAAAAAATATTATAAAACTTTAATAATATGTGCCATTAAAAATTACCTTCGAGCAGTTTAAATTTTGCAAAAATTCAAAATACACATACAAATTTAATTGCAATAAAACGTTTTACAAGAATTATTTAGATAATCTTAGGGATCAAATTTTTCTGTTCACTATTTTTTTAATACAAATATTAAAACAATCCACAATTTCATACATGATCTACGATATTATCTGATGGTGGTGTAGAGTGTGGCAGCAGCTTTTATGATGATATAACAAGGAGCCACAATTTTGAGAAGACTAATTAATTTTATGATTAAAAACATTTAAAACTGATAAATGAACTCAACTGGAATTCATAAAGAAAACATATCATAATAATGAATACTTAATCACATAATAATCATCATCATCATAATACAACATCATTCCAATTCTGGTATATATATGTTAATAAACATTTTAAAATGTTTAATGTAAAAAATGTTTTAAAATGTTAATTAAAATTAATTAAACAAATGACATCATAACAAAACCAGAGGTTCAAATCCTCTCTTCACCTAATGGCAGATAAACTAAACATTATGCAATGCGAAGAACAGAAAATTGACGTTTCATCCAACATTATCTTTAACTTCCACAAAGTAGCTTTACCCACAAAGTTTAAAAATTACTAAATAAATTAATAAGTAGAGGATAAACAGGCATTGAATTTCTGTATAAAAAAGCATATATGCAACTGATTCATAGTTTGTGTTTATAAGATTACAAAAATTAAATTTAACAATTACCTTATAATTCAGCAAATTTTTCACAATTTGTCTGCAACAAAATATACAAACATCTGTTTGGAACAAAATTTGGCAATAAAAAACAACACAACACTGCCAAAAAACTAGACATTTTCTTAAAAAATGCAATATTGTCATAGAAGACAGCACTTGCCACCAGTTCTGACGCTCTACTGGATATAAAGAATTCACAATAATATAAATAACTCACCGAGAAGAGATTTCCAAATATTTAATTTCCCTTTAAAAAGAAAATTTATACCAATAAACCTGGAGTTTAGGGTGCGTGTTATTTTCTCGCCAACTTTCTTTGTAACAATTTTATTTGCCAACGCCAAACACTGTTTAAGATGCGCAGTGAGTTTTTTATAGGCCTCCTACGCATTCAATGACTACAGCATCTCAAAACGAGAGATTGAGCACGCAACGTCTTCAGCATTGCAAGTGTGTACCGGGCAAATTTTTTTAAATTAAAAAAACATCAGCGGCTTCACGTTCAGCAAAGCAGACCCCTGGTAGCTTTGCTTTTTCATTGAGAAACGAAACACACAGGGAAGAACAAACACAGGAAAAACACGAAGTCAGAAGACTGTGAAAAATAGCAAGGGAACCAGTTTCCAGATAAAACGTTCCTTGTTTGATATTTGGAAGCCATAATCAGCAACACAGAGAAAGAGAATCGGCAAACTCGATGAGCGAAAATATTTAGAAGAGAAGCAAACGGTTATTGAAAAAAAAAATCGTTTGGTAAATGTTCAAAAATTCCAAACGAAGTATTATTCAAATTCGTACGCTGGCCAATCAAATCGAAGAGAGCAAACAGTGGACCAATGGAAATTAGTCAAAATTAAGGGTATGCGGCATAGATCGGTAAACAAATCAATCTCATGAGCAAACGATGCTGCAAAAATTTTCAACTCGCATCCAAAACAAATGCTCTGGCTCTCTCTTGTGGCGACAAACAATAGGCGAGTTTAAGGGAAACGAAGTGAGTACGCACTCTAAACTCCAGATTAACCTTTATACCAGTTTTATTGTAAGTCTAGCACATTTCGACTATCATCAACAGTAGATGAAATGAAAATTTCAAAATTCTTGGAATTAAAGAATTATATATTTAAAAAAAATAAAGTATAAGAACAACACATAGCCATCTACGCTAGAAAACAATGATGGAATTATCAACAATTCAAAAATCTGCGAGAGAAGATAGGTGAGCATAAAGTATGCAAGAAGCAGTACGAGAGACGCAGGGATGATCCTTGATGACGAAGGAAGGTGTCCTGAACGTATATCTCATTATAGACTAAACTTATTAAGTTCCATTTAGAAGAATATATTATATCAACATGTGTCTAAATTTGTATGCACACAAACATTTAATTATTTACTAAAAGTCAGTTTATCACAAGGATTATATGTCCATTTCATATGGGAAAATGAAATCTAAATTACTTACGAAAATGAAGTGAAAAATCCTCCTTTGTCGGATTCGTAATGTACATCAATCCTTAAAAAAGAAAATAAGAAATCAAAATTAAATTACCTTGTCCTTATCAATCTTCTCAACTATTTTACCAAGCCTTTCTTTGCTTTCTTCAGGGGATAATTCATCGAATTTTCTTGCTTCTTCCTCTCCTAGAAATGCTTCATGATCATACTGAGTGTTATGTGCTTCATTTTCATAATGTTTCTCATCACTCAATGGCTATTGAAATAACAGATATATATTTTAACTAAATATTTTTAAGTATGATACATTTAATGAGCTATTACATAAGTTATAGAATAACTTGATTATGCTTGATTGAAATTTGATTATAAGATAAATAAAATTAACTGAAAAATAAAATAAATCTGAATAGGATAGATAATCATTCAATTTTTTTTTTAGATTTTATTATCTTGTCATTTTAAACTATTTTTATGGTTTGCATAAGGTAAGTGCTCCAGTAGTGGGCCACGTACCAGTAGTGGGCCACTTGAATTTTAAGTTGAAAAACAAGAAATTCCAACGAAATAAGAGATCTGCCTCTGGTAGGCTGAAACCCTTATCAACTAAATACCAAAGGCACAGCCTTTATTTCCTGATCAGTTAGGAGCTAGAAAGTTTGTTGCTGAAGTTGGTCTCTGAGAGAAGCATTTTTAGCTTATTCTTAGTGATTTCCTTAAGAGGTAACTCTTCTTTCAACTATTTTTTAGCATACATTCTATTTGTTTTTAAAATGAATTGTTATTGATATTATTTGATTATATAATGAATTCATTATAAACTATCTTTAAATTAAATAATATTGATAATTTATGGATAGTGAGGGGTGGCCCACTTTTGGATCAATGTTTTACTAAATGCTCCAGTAGTGGGCCTAGCAAGGCCAGTACTGAAGCACATGCTTTCTCTCAAATAGACTGCTTTGTGATGTTTAAATAAGAAGGTTATATCTTGTAAAGTCTTTTTTATTTAATTATATGTGCTTTATTTTTATCAGAACCAGTAGTGGGCCACATGGCCCACTTCTGATACACTAATAGCCCACTACTGGTACACTAATGGAACATTCTGACCAATTACTTAAATAATAAATATTTTATAGTACTGTTCAGGAAAAGACTGATATTCAAGAATTAGTTGGGCTCTGTAACGAGGCAGACAATAATAACTATCGCATTGCTGGACCATCGAAAAATATTCCATCACCATTTAAAAGGGCTCTTTTCTGGCTGCAGAAGGAAGATGATAAAAGAAAAAAAAGATTTATTCAAGATAAAATATCAAGATTTAATATCCATAATGCCCCAAACAGACCTTAAAAAGAAAGATCGATAATTAACATATACCTTTAATAAAAAAAATTGGCTGTTAGAGAAAAAATGTAAATCTCATGTGACTAGAATCTATATAAACGATTTCACCTATATCAAGCCATTTTTATAGTGTATAATGTTAATATATTATTATTATTACTAAATATAATGATTTTATTCTTTTTTCTTTGGCACAATTGACAAATCTGGGTGGCCCACTTTTGGTATGCCCACTACTGGTACATCAAAAGTTTGCTATGCCCACTTCTGGTGCATAGGAGTGATCTAAGTTTTTAATTTTTTAAAAATTATTACAATTATTTTGATATTTCAGGTGATAATTATTTTAGATAAAAGTTTGAACAACCATAAAAAAATACAGATTAGCGAAACTTCTCAAAAGTTTAGATGATAATTGAGGAAATACCCTTAAGTGGCCCACTACTGGAGCATTTACCTTACATAGTTGTTGCTTCATTATTATAAAACTTTCTAAAATGAGGGCTAATTTTTTAAGCATTTAAATAAATATGTCTTTTTAATTCTCTACAGGTCCAAATTTACCTATATATCATCATATTAGGTATATTATATAGAATATTAGGTTGAAGAAGAATTAAAGAATACATTATTGCTCCTTCTAAACAGAAAACTTAATTGTTGCAAATATCTTTTGATTCAATTTTTAAAAAAGCCTTTAGATTACATAGTCAGCTAAACAAAATTTAACGTGAATGCACAGTTCAACATTTAAAGACAATTTTTAAAAAATGTCAAAATTAAATATTTTATTAGATTGTTACCTTATCATGAACTCTTTTACTACCATCTGGGTTTGGAACTGCCCTGCACATAACAAACACCAGTAAACACACTAAAAGGATAATATTTCTGGAAATGGCCATAATCTGAAAATTTTCATAAGGATCGTTTTTAATCATATATAAGGTTTCTTTTTTATAAAACTAAGTAATGACAGAAGTAAAAACTATTTAAACCTACAATTTACTTTTCAAAATATCAATAATTCTGGGTAAAAATGTGTAAGTTTCACACAAAATTTGGTTATTTATAAAAACTTCAAATATTTGGAAAAGTTTGCAAAATTCAAACTTTTTTTTATAATATATGAATTTAAATTTTTATTTTTTAATGGAAAAAAAAAATTAACAAGTATTTTCTCGATGAAAACTCCACTTCATGGTGGGTAGCTTTTCAGAACTGGAAAAATGCAAAGAAAAAAACACATTCAATAAAGAGAAAAAACATGGCTCAACTATTTAAAGTGACACTAAATATTTGAAAAAATGCAGCACAGAGAAACCATCTGGTAACAATAACATATAAATAACAGAAACCGTTCAACCAAGAAGTTTTTCTAAATGCACTTTGCTTTTAAAAGAACTGTAATGTGCATGCAACAGATGAAAGATTTTAAAGAAACCTTTTTCTCTTCTAATAATTAAAAAAAAAATCACCTTAGACATTTGGTTCCATAAAAAAAAAGCCTTACATCAAATGATGAATACCAGACACAGATATGGTTAATTAAACTAAAATGAGACTTGTTTCATAGACAGAGAAAATGAACATATGCAGCAAATGTTCTTCAGTCACAGTCTGATTCTCTACTCTCATTCAGCAACCCAGAAAATGTTTAAATGAACTGCTTGTGGCATAAGGAATTGATAGCTGAATAAATATAGCCATTTAAGGTACACACATAGAGTCACTAATTAAAACATTGGGCAAAACTACTTTATTTCTGATTCTGTTAGTTCAGCTCAGGCAAACCTAATAAAGATGAAAGCTCAATACAAGACAATTCACAAAAAAATTCATATAATTGCTCATTAATAAATACTTGAAAACAGAAATAATGCATGTCTTCTCTTCAATGAGTCTCATTAGAGTCACAAAATAGGTCAGGTAACTATTTGTTTTAAAAAATCAAAGAAGCAGCTGATAAAAGTTTAACATTTCTGATTATGTCATATGAAAGGGTCATTTCCCAAAAGTTTTAAGATACACTCAATCCTAGTCTCCAAGGAACTTAAAAACACTTCTATCTCATTCTCATGATTAAAAAAGAAACCCATATGGGAAAAACTATCATTTTATTTTAATATGCACTCATCTCAAAAAAAAAACTGTATTAGTTTTTATAAATTAAATCATATTAATTCACTGCATCACTTATAGAAAACTTTATTTTTTCAACATGACATCTTTTTTTAAACTACATAATAACAGAAAATGCTAGTAGATCAAAAGTTCTATCATAATTTCTCAGCAATTAAAATGTAAGTTTGTGACAGTAGCATAAGCAAAGGTAAGTAAGGCTCAAGCACCGATTTTTTCATTCCCATTCATCTTTTAGTTACCTAACAACTGCATATGATGCCTTGGAGCTTGGTATTAGTTTTCACCCACTCAATTTGGCAATGATAAATGCATTACTGTTCCACACCCTAATTCAGTTCTTCCATAAATGCAATTTCAATGTGCAATGAAAAACATAATTGATTTTCATACTATTAAAAAGAATAATTCAAAACAAAGCTTCACAAAAAAATAGACAAAAAAAATGTGTCTTGGTTTCCATAAAGACAACTTATTGGAAATATAAAATTAATATATTCCAGGTTACACTATACCTTCATTTTAATAGGTTATTATTTTTAACAAACAATTATGTACCAGACAATTTCAAAGAATTCCATTAAACTTTCCTCCTTATACTCATTTCTATTCCATATGGTAACTAATTTGGAACTTATGAACACTGGAGAGATTGCATTTCTGTTTTCTGAAGTTTAATCATAGGTCATGGGTGTTTGACAGACAACACCCTCTTTGCTCACTAATAATCACACATATTTTAGTTGTATTTTAATAATATCCTTCATTTTTTTCGATATGATTATCTATGTCAGAGGTTCCCAACCTGTGGTACACGTACCCCTAGGGGTACGTGAAGGACCATTTCAGGGTACATGAACTCAATGTTGGTAATGGTGGACACAAGAAAACCTAAGGCATTGAAAATCTTATTGAATTTTGTATTACCAAGTTCATGTAAAAAGTAAAATGGAAAGTTATGCAAGTCCTAAAGCCTACCCTCAAAATAAGAAAGCAAAAGGAAGTAATCTTTAGCTATCTTTATAAGTTAATGTGAAATTATTACAATACTGATTTCATATGTTTTGACGTTAAACTAATACTATTGTAAAAATGGAATAAAATGCAAAATCAAAAATAAGTCCTACAAATGTTATAAATTCTAGAGTCATTTGATTCTTAAGATTACCTAGACACTTAACATTGATAAAAACTTCTTTGTATAGATGTATGGTTGGAAGGGGGGGGGGGGAATATGACAGTAGGGGTACATGAAAATAAAAAGACTAATCAAGGGGTATGTGAGGAAAAAAAGTTGGAAACCCCTGACATGTTTTTATAACATGTTATGTCAGAACGTGTAATAATAAAATACACAAAGGTAATCGATTTCAATCAAATTACTATAAAATATACATAAATATTTTTCAATCTCTTTGATAACATTTTAAACGTCATCTAATTATGCAAGTGAAAATATAAAAAAAAAATGTTTATCAAAAAACTATGCTATTCCACATATTTACTTTCTATAAAAGAGTTGGGTTGCATGGCATCTGGGAGACTACAACACAGCCTAGATTGTAATTGGAAAACTGCAAACTGTAAGGGGCCATTCTGGAGGAGCAGGGATAGAGGTACATGCCCACCCTCGAAGACAAACTTTTTCAATTATGCTCGGCAACGAAATAAAATTCGTGTGGCGTCCGATAGAAGTCTGCGACCTCTCAAGGGTTAATGAACTTGTAAAAGTATGATGCTTCATTTTAACTTTCTCTAATCTGATAAAATTATAATTTTACATTAAATATACCTTAAAAGGAAAAGAAGCTAGCTAAGTTTTAATAGTTTAAAGGTCTTCATTTCCATTCCTTCAGAAATGAAGTTTTCCATATAAAACAAATGCAGATTAGCTACTCATTTTCTCTCCAATTCTTAACAATTCCAACAATTCTTAATTCCAAGACAAAGTGTCACAACTTCGACATACTTGTGTAATAGTTAATATAATAAACTAATATAATAGAGGCTTTTAAGTAGAAATAAAAACTTAACATAAGCAAAACCCTAATTTGCTCCTATTTTGATAGGTTATTACCAGTTTTATTATTTTTTTTTAAGGAAGACAGACATCATACATACGTTATATCCCCACTTAACAATACATCCAAATTCTCAAAATTTGAAGGGAAACAAACACAACAAAATTTATTCCATAAATTAAGTAAAATATATCAGCACAAACTTCAAAATTATTAAAAACTTTTCTATTAAATACAATCGAGAAAGGTTCTCAGTTTAAATCCAGTTTTCATTATTTGGCAACTTATAGAAAACAGGTGACAAAATATGCCTTTACTTCTTTTTTTTTCAAATATAAAGTTCTAGATGTTTTTATTATTTGGCAAAGCAAAATCGTTATATGCACCATCTACGAGGATAAGAAATTTCTAATATTAACTGATGTTAAATTTAAGTCCCACGAAAAAAAATATATATATATTACTCAAGATCGTATTGTGAACAATTTTCCAAGCACCTGAAATGCTAAGTACTTCCGACATCGGAAGAAGTTATTCGTTTTATCAAACTTACATGCTTGAAAATCATTGTGATTTTGCTAGTTGCCGATCAAATTCAAAATCAATGTTCAGCAAAAAATAAATACGAAAAATCGTAACTTTTGAAGAAGAAATAATTTTATATTTGTTATGTTCTAATATTCAAATTCATCTAGTTATTTAATACGAAAAGCACTATTACTTCGCAGAGATGGTTCGAAACGTATACAATAAATATAAACATAAAAATAACTTACACTGCTCTTTAAAACGCGAGCACTTCCAAACTTTTAAAACAGAACTTCCCAAAAATTAGCGTCTGTCATACATCAACAGTTAAGGCCACGTATGAAATTCCCCGCTAAAAAAAAAGAAAGGACGTCACGAAATCTGTCCAAACATGGAAAAATGAATTTAAAAAATGGGAAAACCATGTCGCATGCAAAAAAATATATATTTTATGAATGACATAAAATGCTTATTTCTTTGGCAAATCTGGTTATAAAATTCTATATAGATCAGAATAATTAAAATTTGTTTCGAATATTATTTTACCTGAAAGATTTTTTTTTCTTCTTGAAGTAAACAAATGTATCTGGCAACACCGGTTTCCGAGTCGGAAGAATTGTTTGTTGTTGATGTTTATTTGAGCAAGCAGCTGACAGTGAGGTTTTGTTATTGAACTTTTTTTATTGTAATTTTAATAAAATATAAGCTTTCTTATTTCAACATTCGGAATTAAATAAAGAAAAGTGTATTTTTCAGGTCTTATTAAGTTTTATCTTATTTTAGTAATTTTTAATCTAAAGGGGCGTTTCTTTTCATTTTCATATCTTTCAATGAGTTTCTGATTTTTCCTTTTTTATTTGTTCTAGTTATGCTGTTTGGAAACTGCAGCTATATAAAAAATTATGGCTAACGCTCGTCATAATTGTCTAATTGTTTTAAGCCAAAACAAAGACGGTAAGTAACACGATCAATTGCAAAATATTTAAGGTGTTTTAAATTGTCGTAATCATGTTTCAGTTTCAATCAAACATTTTATTCCATTCATGTGATGTTGTAATATTATTTTATAATTTATTGTTATTTGAATTTTTTTTGAAGAAAAATTGAACAAATTGATTTTTAAGATAGTTTAACCGTTAGATTTCCAATGGGTTACATCAGTGGCGAATCCAGGATTTGGGTCTGGGAGGGGCTGAGGTCAGAAAAATTTTGTATCGTAGTGACGAATGTCAAACCTCATGGCTTATGTAAACCAAAACACTTTAACTGTACAGACTTTACTCAACTGACAATACGAATCAAAGAACACTACAATACTTTCGATAATTTAATAAAAAAATACAATGAAATAACTAGCCAAAAAATGTTTCCGACTGCATCAACGCTACAAGTACAAGTGGAATGAGTAGGAAAGTTTTCGAACCTGTCAAGTCAGAAAGCAATGTTGTCACAATTTTATTAATTTTTTTAAATGAAAAGTAAGAACAAACATTTGTAGTGATTTTCAATAAAAGCAAGAATTTTGGTTTAGTTCTGGGGGGCTTCAGCCCGATAGCCCCTCCCCTGGATTCGCCATTGGGTTACATGGTAGATTTTTGTTTAATGATTTAGATCTTATTTGAAAATGAAGTGAATTAAGAGAACTAACTACCAAGGAATCTCTTTGAAATATCATATAAGTGATAATTAATTGGGGAAAGGTGTGGGGAGGTACTTTTTAAATGGAACAGTTTTTCTCTTTGCTGTCTAAGTTGATGTTTCATAATTATTATTATTACTTTTACTGAAATAATGTGTTTCTTGTTTTTTAAGTAAATGACATACGGGGGACACCATAAGTACACAGATACGAGTTTCTGCCGTATAATTAAGCAGGAACTCACTTCCCCTGAGGGTACAATATTGGTGGTGTGGCTCTTAGGGCCCACTTCCGATGATAGGTTGTATGCTGATAAAGTGGGGGGGTCATCGCATGAACCGCTCATGATGGGGGTTATTAAGCTGTGGCCACAGTGCCTGACTATCTGTCTCTGTGGCTGGTCATTTATCGTAGACCCATATGCTAAGGCTGGACAGAGGTGTTCTTTGTGATATTCCTAACAAGTCTTTAAATCATATGAGATTAAAATAAAAAGAAATATCAGTACTACATATATAATGGGAATTAATAATAGATATGCTATTAGTAGTAAATAACAATAGTTCCTTTGTTTATGTACAAATTGCATAAATAAGTATTTAATTATAAAGTTATTAATTAATATCTTTTTATTAATGAATTTATATTTTTCTTCCAGGCAATTCAGCACAGTCTTTCATTCAATCTTTTACATTACTACATACAAATTTTACTGTTCAAATTTCAACTCCTGGTGTAAGTAAAGTTGAATTGTATTATTTTACAATTAATATTGGTTTGTCAGCTTAGACTCAAACAGAGTATTTCGCAAAAATGCTGAAATACGCATATCTAAAAAAGTAGAAACATTTCCTCATGTGAATGTGCAAGTGAAAAAAATGATAATAAAGCAGAGAAAATAACTCATGTAGGCAGTATCGGAAAAAAAATGAGAAAACTAGTGGGTGACTGTCAATCTATTTTCGTTCAGTGGTCTTCATATCATAAGTATAGCATAAGTGACAAGAACATTATCTATATTCATAATTTTGTCTTATGACAAAACAATGATTGCTCACAATTTAGAGTCATTAAAGTCATATTGCTAAAAATTAGTAAAACATTTAATTGCATAAAGTAATTACCAAACTGCATAAATTATAGATCAAAGTCCCTTAGGGTCATCAATTTGGAAAACAAAGTTCAGCTATACGAATTTCACTTTTAAAGTTCAATGAGCTTCATTGAAAACATCCAGTTTGGGACAGTGAAAGCACTCTGAATGAATTCCTTCAATATCGTACAAAATGTAGAGCGAACTTTGCTATATTATATCTACTTTAGACCGAGACAAAATAATGTTAGCAGTGTGTAACTGATCATTGATTTGATAATCATTTTGATCTAATCTTTCATCTCTCATAATTGAAAAGGGATAGATTTTATAAGGAAAAAATGAAATTTTTGAAATAATTGTAACGAGGGAATACTGCAGTTCTATTGTCCCAAATGATGAGCTCTTTTTGCTGAATCCTGTTAATTTTTTTTAATATGTTATTATTGCTTATGGTTTTGTTTAATGTCTCTGTTTTAAATATGATGTATTGAAAAAATTTTTAAATGTACATGAAATTTTAGACAAACAAATTAGTTTTCTTTTATCTTGCAATTCTTTTATTTCTAAAAATAAATTTATTTTAAATTGTTTTATTGGTAAATAGTATACCAATAAAAGAAATAGTATAATAGATTTGCAATAGTATAGAAGATATAGTATTTTAACTAGCAAATGCTTTATTCAAAATTTTAGGGAAAACCTTTAGAGTTTATTAAGCAGGATGACCAAAGTAGGAGGTGGTTGAATGAGTTTCGGATGAAGTCTTTAGCTATACCTATCAGCCTTCAAACTATTGATCGTAAGTATTTTTATTAAATACTAATGTAGTTAGTACTTATATAAATTAAATTTTTCATTTTCATTTATGAAAAAATTTTTAATTCTAAGTTGCTTAAGTATTTGACATAATGCATTTAAATATGTTGTATATTGTATTGAATTACCATGAAAAAAATCATAAATATGTAATATGGTTATTTTAATATAAATTTCTATTGAGTATTTCCTTTGAAAGGATTGTAAAATATGCTTTCAAGCTGCTTAAATAATATATTCTTAAGGGTGTTAAATGTCTTAAGGCTTATATATTAGATTGGCATGTTTTTTCTTTTTGTTCTATAATTGAGCTTATCAGCTTATAGCAGTGTGGCATAGCAAGGATAGAAATTACCCAGGATAAAGCATATTTTTCCCTTGTCTTTATATTTGGCTTTCAAAATTGTAACAAATGTTTTGTCCCAAAAATGTCTTTCGCAAAGCTGCCACCTGATACTGAGCCCCTTCCCCCTCCCCCATTGCTCATTATCTGACCAGGATTCAAACTTACAAGGTCCATTCCAAAATAGTCTTCATGTTGCTTCAAAACAGGTTAATAGTCCTCAAGTTAATATAACTTAACTAACCGTCCCTCGATGCCATTACTACATGACTGTATAGATATGGTCAGTACATGTAAATCAATAAATTTAGTTTGTTAGCAATCTCATGTAAAGATAGTGTAATTTTACATTTTAACCCTTGTTAAAATATTATTATTTGTAAGACATGTCACATGAATGGCTATTATAATTCATTTATTTGATATATTGCTGATAAAAATTTTGAAATTTTTTGTTATTGCTTCAGATGTGTTCAGTGAAGCATATCAATAAATAATTTTTTAAAAACATTTTACATTCTTTTCATGTAATCTTTTTATGGTTCACTATTTTTTGAAGCTCACAGATACTCGTGTCTACTGATACCTCATTCGCCTGGTGCAGCATTTGATCTTTGTGGTCATAAAGATCTTGGACAGATATTGAAAAATTTTATTCAAGAGAAAAGTAGGTTCTGATTGTTGATTTATATTGTTTTGTGTTTGTAAACTTTTAGTATGTATATTATTTTTCAACTTTTAAAAAAGAATGCACTTTTTAAACAGAAAAAATAACTAAATTTTGTTTAATTTATTCATTTTTTGTTTAATTTAGTATGCTATTTTTAACGCTTTGACTAATAAAGGGACATACACATCCCAATCGCATTTTAAAATTGCTACCAGAATAACAATTTTCTCACTTTTGCTTTGAAACTCGTTGTAATATGTCCCAATTGTAAAACAAGTGTGCACATTTTATCTTTACTCACACAGCCTATTTTACCTCCAAAAATCATTGTTTACTTAAGATTTGATTTGAAAAATGGTGTTTTGGGGATTTTCAGCAACAAAAGCTATTATCCCCTATTCATTCCAAAGTTCTTTTCAATCTGTAATCAGAAAAGAAACGAAAATTAGCATCAAAAGATGGGCTAAAATATTGCTAATCTGATTCGGTCAAGAGAAAAAAAAATGGCCTCCTCCTAGAAAGGCCTCCATATTCTTTTTTCCTTTCCTTAAGATATATGTGCGTGTATGTTTAATAGTTTTGATGTATTGGTAAACGATACAGGTTTTTTTTTCTTTTTGCAATAATATTGATGGAATAGTAAATATATAAAGTTTTCTCATAAAATCTGATTATTATTAGTTTCCACAATAACTAATACTAATCAGGCTTCATGTATAAAAATGTAATGTTTTTTGGGTATGGGACTATTATGTCTCAGCCTTTGGTTTAAAATCTGCTCGAGAAAAAAAAATTCCAAACTATCAATTTGACTTATTTGGAGCCTATTATCTTCATTCATACAGAAAATTAGTTAAAAAAATTTAAAAAAAAAATTTATTCAAAGGGTTAAGACTCTTCAATTACGAGTCTGTTATATGTGAAAATTTTGTTTGTCTTATTAAAACTTTTTATTTTAATTAAATAATAGTAATGCCTGTTTGAACTTTTATTTTAATATTTTGATTTCAGTAGTTTGTTATTCTAGGGAATAAATCAATATACTAACACTTTTATCTGATTTGTTTAGTAGATTTTTGCTATCCTTGTTATATTTTACTAGGTAATATATATTTGTTTGGTATGAAGAGTTTCGAATTTATTAAAAATTTTGAATGGAATGATAATTTTAACTTTAAATATTGAATTTTCAAATTTTATCATTTTATGTAATGAATTTATAACAATTAATGTTTCTTGAATATTTGATGACAAAAAGCATCCAAGACAGCAAAATTTTGTCTTCCGGGTTACTTTTTAGAAATGATTTTATTTTTTTTCTTTTCTCTTTCCAGAGCCTATATGTGCTATTGGAATGGGTGTTGCTGCATTATTTTCTGCAGATGAAGAAGATAAATGGTCTTTCTCCAAATACAGTCTTACTGCTGTAAGTACACAGAAACTACTAGTAATTGCTCATATTCTACTCTTTTGAAAGTGGTAACCTAACTGAAAATAGTCCCTACGACCAAAATTTGTTTATATAGTATTTCAAAAAATTCTATTATTGATATTTTCATTCTTCAGTTTTGAATGAAACATATTTCCAGTAAAATACCTCCACTATAGATTATTTCATAAGGCTTAGACCTTTTTCAATTCATAACTATTTGGATAAAAATTAAGCATTAAAAATGTACTCTATGTAATCAAAAGTGTTTGGACACTTTCGGATTTACACATTTTTTCGAATTGCTCCAGAAAGGCTCAAGGAACTGTATTTGAACTCCTAAATGGCCTTGTGACCAAATCTTCACTGTAAAATGTGAGTTCGGGCCTATTCATTACATGATCAAAGTTTATGTGCAGTTCCTCGAGCCTTGCTGGAGAAATTCGAAAAAATGTATAAATCTGAAAGTATTCAGATACTTTTGATCACATAGTGTATAATAAACATTACCTAAAAGTATTGTTAGAATAAAAGGCTGCTGTGCACCATTGAGTTCAGAAATTTTTTAACAAGTTGCTACAAATGACGGCTATAGTTGCCCAATTTTCCATAAAGAAGTATGTGTAAGAGCTAAAAGTGTCTTTTAAATTGTGTTTAATACTTTGTACTACATAAGTAATTAATTCCCAGCCGATAATCCATAATCTCGAAATAACCAAATTTGAGAACTCTCGTTTTGAATCAAGTTTGTTTTGTTTACAATTTTTTTATTACCGATAAGGATTTAAAGCAAAATTAAGGAAGGGATTTTTAATTTAAAAAAAGAAAGCAACATAAATTGCTTTAGCATTGCTTTTTTTTTTTATCAGCAATTGATGGTTAAAATATGTTTTTAATTTGTGATTCATTTGTTATCAATTCAATTTTGGAAGAGGTGGGGTAATCTGGATCCAAATGTGGTATCTGCTTCATTTATTAGTTTGTCCTAAATTATACGTAGAGTAAGGATTCTCAAATTGTGATTCGAAAAACTATGCTGTGTCGAGCAATTGCTTTTGAAACATAATTTAATGATTTATTCACAGCCCTCCATTTTTGAGATGGCAAGAAGCCCAGATTTTGAGACTATACCTGTCATTCCTGAAGATTTGATAAAAGAAAAATTAGCTACCTACAGCTGTAAGATCTTTTTATCAATTAAATTCATGTTGTAATTTGTCATAATTTGTGTGTAATTTCCTCACAACTAATTTGATGTTCTTTTAAAGGCCCGATTTTTTAAAAAAAAGATTTAAAATGTTTTGACTTTCATTTCTTGAATAAAACATGGCAAAAATACTTTTAAAAATTCTATTTTGTTTTAAGTATGGTTTATGACTTAAAAAAATAGTTTTAAACCATTGACAAGACTGGGATTAAGTGGGAAAAAATCTCCTTGATAAAATTCTATAATATCAAACACAGATGAATTTTAATAACTAATAATACAGATAAGGAATTTCCTTCAACACTGTAGAATAAATTATGGTATTCTCAAGCGTACTTACAAAGCTAAAAAGATGCAACCTCAAGTGCAAATCATCAATTTATTTTTATTTTTTATCGGCACTCAGATTGCCATCTATATGTTGTAAATTAATTTAATAACATTTTTAGCATATATTCTATTGGCATCAACAGGCGTTAGTTTCAGTCTTATTCTCAAAAATTTTAGAGACCAAAATTGGGTATGTTACTTAAAGGCAACACCAGGCCTTTAAGCGTTAAGATACAGTACAACCCCTGTTAACTGAACTGAATGGGGGGGGGGGCGTCATTTCGGATCAAGATTTGTTCAATTAAGCCATGAGCATCCATTGCTATTTTATATCTAATTACAGTATATGTAATTCTGAAATGTTTTGAGTGTAAAATAAATTCAAAACTCTCTTTGTAGGCTACACTTATGTTCTTTATTAAAGTTAACCCTCCATCGGGTGCAATATTTGCACAGGCAAGTTTGGGCGCAATGCTTATGACAGGTGCATGTAAAGAATATCGTAACTAATATTGTTAATATTCATTAATTTTAATTTTTGCAATCTAAAAATTACTGAACTTCTTGGGGAGGTTTAAAAGAAAAAAGTGGGGGTATCATTGCAAAAAAGTCTCGCCTTCACTATTATTTCCATGCTGTACAGTACTTGTTTGTTGATTTTGTGGTTTCAGATAATCAGCATTTTGGTTAACTGGGGTTTTACAGTAAATATTTCTGATACTAGCTGTTTTTTTAATAATTAATAAATGTTTTAGCAAATTAACTGAAAGTTTGCATCTGTTTTTAGGTTCTGAACCAGATGAAGTTCATGTTGTTATAGACCGCCATTTAGTAACTGGACAAAATGAGCAATCAACGATCACTGCTGTGCAGAACTTGATACTTTTGCATAACCAAAAATACACAAGGAAAGAAAAATCACCTCATTGATTTTTCATTGATGAATTTTTTAAATCTATTTTCTAATTTCTTTTCCTTTTTCTGTGAAAAACAAGTGCTGTTGCAATGTATTATTTATTAAAAATATTCCAATATTATGTATAAAAGTAATTCCATTTTCTAGTCCTTTATTAAATTAAGTAAATATTTGTTTATTTTCTTAATCTATTGTTTGGTTTATTTCAATTATTCTCTTTCTTAAAAGCGAATATTATTGACCCTTTCGCAACAAGATTTTTTCAATGTCACAACTGAATGAACTATCGGATATGATTGTTGCCAACACCAAGGAATCTAATGAGCACAATACCATGTTATAATTTCAAGAACATACCAAAAATTCATTCAATTTTTCAGGCTTATCATTTATATCTACATTATTTCAAATTAACTATATAAAACGACTCATTTAAAGGGGAGAATAGAAGTTATGTTTTAAACAAACTTTTCTCTTTCATTTAAGAACTCAAAATAGGTATCTCTTTACAATTATTTTTGAGCATATTTATGTGCATACAACTTAATTGCATGAGAAATCTTAAGTAATTTTATACATCCGTAGCAGTCCTGACATGTAATGTAAAATCTTGATCAGGTTAGTGTGATTTTTTCTACCAGTTTACAATTTTGGATATTTTTTTTTCTGTTACTTGGGTTTCAGATGGAAATTCCTTCTTTTATCCAGCCATTTTGGATGGATTTTGATTAATATTGATTCTTTGATTCATTCTTTTCGAATTCGATGTCCTTCTAAGCCAGAGCTTCTTGAACTGTGGGTCGTGACCCAAAATGGTATGCATTGCATATAAAAGTACTGGGATCATGAAATTCTATATTCTTTCAGATTTTTGAAATTTTTCCGGTAAAAATAGTTTAAAAAATCATCTTGACTTGAAAGATTGAATTAGGATTTTCTGAATAGGTATTTTATTTATTTTTTTTTTTTATCTCCCTATAGTAACCCTCAATTGCTGCTCCATTTTTCTATTTTTTATTTATTTATTTATTTATTTTTTCCCCCAATTTTAGGATTGCAGCAGACTTTTACTGGCAGTAGTGGGGTCGCAAAATTTTTACCTGCCCAGAAAGAATTTTTGGATGCATAAAGTTTAAGACATCTTGCTTTGAGTGATCATGAAATAGTTTTACATACTTCATCTATCAATTGCTCAAACATGAAGTTAAGTATCAGAGATCCCATCCTATATTTAATGCAAAGTTAGTTGCATATGTATATACACTATATGCCCAAAAGTATCCGGACACTTGCAGATTTTCACATTTTTTAGAATTTCTCCGGAATGGTTTAACTGAATGCCTTCAAACTTCGGACATGTTAAGAATAGACAATAACTCACATTTTGCATTGAAGATTGGTCCTGAGGGCAATTAGGGGACCGTCCACAAACTGATGAAGACAAAAACATTTTTGACCCACTCCACTTCACAAAATACCGATAACAAGATGAAACTTTCAGAAATGGTAATGTATAATGTGCATAATATTTACAGGAATTTTTGTAAACTCAACACAAATATGTGGGAAGATATAAAAGTTTTCTTAAAAAATCTCAAATTTTCCCACCTGTTTTTTGCTTATAACATGCAGAGCTTTCTGTTATATTATACGAAACTTACAGAAAAGATGGAAATGTGTTAGAAAAGCATTTTGTAAAAAATTGGAAAAGAAGTTTTGAATATTACAGGAATTATGAGCATTTTTAGTAAATACTGTTTTACTGCGCATGCGCGAAACATAGTGTAATTTTTCTTTCACAACTTTAAAGCCAGATATATTGGGCAACTTATATTAAAAACTTCAATTCAATATCATTAGTATTCAGAAAGATATCGGCATTACAACTAGCAGAATTTTAGCTCCTATCGAAGAGAAGCTAAAAGATGAGGGATTGTACACAAATTGATATTTTTTAAACTTATATCTTTAAACAGTTATATTGAATTGTATAGTGGTTAGAATTTTGTTGAATACCCATGAAGACATCTAATATTCGTAACGAATAAAAAAATATATATGTAGAATTATTAAAATATTTTAAGAAAAGAAATTAATTACATAAAAAATCGTTTCGCCATAAAAGAAATGTATTTAAAAATATCGTTTGACCGTAAAATTGTAATATGTAACTTGTTAATAATCATGTAAATAATATATTTATAGTAGTAAAATTTTTGTTATTTATAGTGCCTAATTAGCTGGAATTTAAGTTATGCACGTAATTGATAAGTCTTAATGGGTATTCAGCAAATTCTAACCACTATACAATTCAATATAACTATTTAAAGATGTAAGTTTAAAAAATATCAATTTGTGTACAACCCCTCATCTTTTAGCTTCTCTTCGACAGGAGCTAAAATTCTGCTAGTTGTAAAGCCGATATCTTTTTGAATACTAATGATATTGAACTGAATTTTTTAATATAAGTTGCCCAATATACCTGGCTTTAAAGCTGTGAAAGAAAAATTACACCATGTTTCGCGCATGCGCAGTAAAATAGTATTTACTAAATATGCTCATAATTCCTGTAATATTCAAAATTTCTTTTCCAAATCTTTACAAAATGCTTTTCTAACACATTTCCATCTTTTCTGTAAGTTTCGTATAATATAACAGAAAACTCTGCATGTTATAAGCAAAAAACAGGTGGGAAAATTTGAGATTTTTTAAGAAAACTTTTATATCTTCCCACATATTTGTGTTGAGTTTACAAAAATTCCTGTAAATATTATGCATATTATACATTACCATTTCTAAAAGTTTCATCTTGTTATCAGAATTCGGTGAAGCGGGGTGGGCCAAAAACGTTTTTGTCTTCATCAGTTTGTAGACGGTCCCCTAATTGCCCTCAGGACCAAATCTTCAATGCAAAATGTGAGTTATTGTCTATTCTTAACATGTCCGAAGTTTAAAGGCATTCAGTTAAACCATTTCGGAGAAATTCTAAAAAATGTGAAAATCTGCAAGTGTCCGGATACTTTTGGGCATATAGTGTATTACAGCTTCCTAGAAACAGAAAATTTGTAATCTTGGTGTTATGGATTTTGGGAAATAATGAGATTGTTGAAAAAATATGGTTGAATCTTATCGCCATACCATTTAATTTGTGTAAAAGGGTTAAAGTGCCTTTTCCATGTCAAGAATATTATGTATTCCTTTGAAGGTATATGGTATAAAGTTGATTTCTGGGTCATAAGAAAGAAAATTAAAGAGAACATTAAACTTGGATGCACAATATATAGTAGGACTTCTGCCAGAGTTCTGTTTTCTTGGTTTGGTAGTGAATATGCTTTTATGTTATAAATATTTCTCCCCAGGCCCGATTGTGCCGAACGTGCATGCACAAAGGCAGATGCCCTCAATGAATGAAGTGAGCAAACGAAAGAAGTTTCTCTAAACTAAAAATATTTAAATCGTACTTAACCAGTTGCCTGACAGGTGACTTTTTAAAATACTTGGATCAGGTTGGCGCTCTTTATACGCCATTTTTTCCAACTCTATGGTTATTTAATTACACACAATTTTATTTTTTGTGGTATAATAAGATGTGAGGTTGAATGGATAGATGATACAAACATTTTTGTTCAAGTTTGAATCTCTATATTTTTCGTGAATTGGGTCATTTTGTACGTCAGTCTCAGAATCAGTTTCTTCGTTTGCTGTACTCGTCACATCGCGGTTGAGATATAATGCATCAGATTCGTCCTCAGCTGGTATTTTCTTGCTTAATTCTTCCAAACCAGTCGAATATTGCTTTTTAGGGATAATTTCTCGCCGTTTCGTGATAGCCAGGCTGGGTTATAGAGAGCGTTTCAAGTGCTATCAGACCAACTGACTGATTCATTGTCAGTGAAAACTATCAGCAAGTAGGTGGAATGTTAATACGAAATAAGAGAGATGGGTAGCTCTCCACCTTTGATAGTTTTAATCAGCTTGTGGTACATACCTCTCTATCGTGACCTACGAGGTCACGGCTCTGTCCACAAAGGGTTAAATTTGTCGATTAGCCAAGAGTGATTGAGACTTTCTGCCAACTCGTGACAAGCTTTACACCCTTTGTGTAACCGGGGTCAATGGAGGAAATAGTAAAAAAAGAGTGATTGAGTAATTTAGGTTTGATTGCAATAGAGAAAAATTTATCAGAAGATACTGGAACTTATTTGGCATTATTGACAATAAAATAGGAAGGAAGGAGAGTGCAAATTTATTTTAATATTTTATATAATGAGATAATTATAATACATGTAATTTAACAATAAGCACTTTCTTATCAAATTGTTTTACTATATCAGCATATAAATATCTTTCACAGGTGTGATGGGGGAAAAATAGACTTGCTAAATTTTGTATTGTGAGAATGTGTGGCGACGTTTTTTCTATGAAAATTAAGCCTGTAATCGGAACTCGCTTTATCAGGGTGCATAGCGTCATGAAAAGTGCTTAAATTTGAAAACCATTTTTAAGCACCTTAAAAGTGCTTAATTTTGAAAAAAGGTCCTTAAAAGGTGCTTAATTTTCTCGAGAAGTGTAAAAGAAACATTCTTCTTTTTTTCATTTCCCCAGACGTTAAATACGATAAATCGAAAGCATAGTCAAAAAGCTTTGTTTATCGGATGTATCAAGGAAGAAAACCGACGAAAGGGAAGGAATCCAGGGGTGTCAACATATGTTAAGATAACACTTATAGTCCAGTCAATGAAAGCCCAAAATGGGGGTGAAAAAAGGATTAAATCTTCTAGTTTTGAAAATTGGTACACATGTTCGAGAGGGGCTCCTAATGAACATACTAAAAATCTCCGGTCCTGAGGGGGAGGGAGCTCGCGCCGCCATCTTGGATTTCAACCCCCCTTTTGTAGTTTTTCTTGAATATCTTGAAAACTATTAAGTTTTCAAATTACAATTGATTTAAAAAATTAAAGAGTGTGAAATTCTCTACAAATACATGCTTTTATTTTTCTTGTAGCTTTAATAGTTTCTGAACTATTTAAGAAAGACTTTAAAGGGGGTATGAAATCCAAGATTGCATCAAACTTCGAAGCCATTATCTCGGAAACTATTAAAGCTAGAACAAAAATAAAAGCATGCTTTAGTATTAGAAAGAATTTTACTTTCTTTAATTTGTTGCATCACGTGCGATTTTAAAATTAAGTAGTTTTTGAGGTATTCAAGAAAAACTAAAAAGAGGGGGATAAAATCCAAGATGGTGGCAAACTTTGAGACTCATTACCTCCGAAACTATTAAAGATAGGAGAAACATAAAGGTTGTAATTTGCTGATTACATTAAATTTCCAAATTGAATAGTTTCCGAGATATTAAAAAAAAAAAAAAATAAGGGGCATAGAATCCAAGATTTCAGCAAACTTTGAGGCCCATTATCTCAGAAACTATCGAAGCTAGAAGAAAAACAAAAGCATTTATTTTTAGGGAATTTCATTCTCTTGAATTTGTAATTTGAGAACTGAATAGTTTTCGAGAAATTCAAGAAAAACTAAAAAAGGGGGGGGGGATGAAATCCAAGATGGCAGCGGTAGCTGCCTTCCCCCCTCAGGACCGGGACTTTTAGTATGTTCATCAAAAGCCCTTCACGAACAAGTGAACCAATTTTCAAAACTATCTGATTTAATCTTTTTTTTTTTTTAAACCCTTCGTTGACTGGATATTGATAACCTTTTTATCCGCTCCCTCTTTCTTCAGCAATTGGCACCGCCATATATTGAAATACTGGAATGGTTATCCTGAAGGGGCAAATTAACTGGTAGTCCAAATTAACCGATTTATTAATTTTAAGAAATTGTGTAAAAGGTCATTTAGATTTTTATTGTTAATCTTATAAAAATTGACTTAATTTTTGGTAATGACAATTTGCATTTTTATTTTTTTGTCAAACCAAAAAGGTATCCTTTATTTTGCAATGGAAGACGTTGTGCAAATTCAGAAATAAGTATTAAAATTAAAAAATACGCATTTTAAAAATTAAAAATGTATATTTTTTAAATTTTCCAATAAAACTATGCATTATTATAAAACAGAAAACATCATATGCTTAGAAAATACATGGATCTATGTATGCTTGTACAAAGGTGCTTAGTTTTTTCTGGCTAAGGTGCTTAAAAAGTGGTTAAATAGTGCTTAATTTTTGCAGCAGTTTCTCACTACGCACCCTGTTTATATTCCGAATTTCACTGATGAATTAGTTAAATACAATAAAAAAAATGTATTTAAATTTTGATGAAATTACGAATTTTTTTAAATTGTAAATGCACTAGTTTAGAAAACGAGTGGAGATATGATAAGGTAAGGTAGCTTATCCATAAGGTAAGGTGGCCTCGCCTGTAGAACCGGGCCTGATTCCCCCCTTCCCTCTGGTATCCCTCCCAGATTGTTTTTAAAGTGATTCGTTCTAAATAAAGATATAAGGTGGGGAAGCAAGTTGTTATTGATTTATTTCATATTTTAAGCTGAATTTGTGTCATGATGTGTGAAATATTTCATTTGATTGAAGGTAACAAGCAAAAGTTGCAAGGAATTTTATGCGTATGTATAAATGAATGTATGGAGCACTAGACAAAATATTATCAAACACAGTGAAAGGATCAAAATATGTCAGTGTAGAAATATTTTATAGTAGCGTGTAGTTTTTTCCACTATTGACCTGCCTTGGGCGGGAAAGATTTTCACTACTTCATTTTCGCCCAAAACATCTTGTCGCGACCCTTAATTTGAAAAACATGTAAGAAAATTAAGCATTAATTAATAAAGAAAATTAAAATTAATTAAAAATAGCTATCTGCAAAGTGTTATAAAATGTTTCAAGTCATCGTTTTCTTAATTTTATTTTCAAGTATTAAATTTAAAAGAAGATGCCCTTATAGTTTTGCGATCCCACAATTTAAGAAATCCTATTTTATAGAGATGATTTGAAAACAGTAGAAGATACTCAGAATGAAATTAATTTATCGAAAAGTCTTGACGAATGAATGGATCCGTTTTATCTTTTAATATAAACTAGAAAATCACTCATCATAGTATGACGGGTGCAAATTGCCTCTTCATTCGAAAGATTTCTCGACAAATTTGATGTGAATATATGCGAGAGAAATGTTTAACACTGAAAACAAATAAAATAAACATGTTTTATGACAGGAAATATTTTTTTATTTACATATTTCTTTATTCAAAAAACCTCTTGGTAACCAACATTCCGCGTGAAGTATTTTTCATTGTTTAACAATTTTCCTTGTACTTCAGATGTCTTTGTGTAAATTTTAACGTTGCCAAAAAATATTATCAAATTATATCATCATGATTGCAATAAATAATCAGATGCATCGTGGCGTCCGAACTATATCACACGCATGATATACCACTGACGTAATTTACTACTTTCTATTAAAAAACGGAAATTAATTTGAAATATATGATTAATATAATTTAAAATTTCTCGGTAACTATTGATCATAGCGAGATAATTTTATATCAATATCAAATTTTATTTCACTGTTTTAGAGCTATTAAATTTGAAATTAGAACGACAATTACTTTTTTAAATTTAAAATTACTGAAATTTAAGTGCTCTAACAATGAAATAATGCTGTTGAACATCTCGCACTGATATGGTGTGAATTTTATTGTTGGTGATGTCAGAGCGTTACCGAGGGACAGATCTGTGCTATTATATTAGTAATGAGTACTGGATCCTTTTGGAAAATTTTTTAAGGCGTTAGATATATGTTTTATTAACGAATAGAAACAGATTATTTCAGCAGTTTTTCTGTATTCTTTCGGTATAATCACGATTCACGTTCCCTCCCTTTTAAAAAGTTGTAAAAGCTGTGGGATGGCTCTTCTAAGAAGTTTCTTTTGGAGATACCTACTGTATACTACCAACATAAAATTCAAAACACCAACTTAGATATCGGAAAACTTGCCTTTAGAAAAGGAATTTTCAGTCTGAATTGATTTCAAACAATTAGATCATACGTTTATAATTTTCGAAAGTCTTCCTTTCGAAAACATTGGATTTTCCATGCTGACAGCGTCTTTGACGTCCGACTTAATACGAAAGAGGTTAGCCCGTTAGTTCTCATGCTTTTTTGTTGCTGAACGTAAAGCACTATCTCTTTATGGGTTTCAAGTTACTTTTTATACTTTTGATTTACAATTTGTAAGTAGATTCTGAAAGAAGAAAAAGGGGGGGGGGGATTCCAGCTGGAGGCTTCCCCACCACTCACCCACTCTGGGTAAAGTGTAGTGTTGATAAGTTTGCTGAAACAGTTCAAGCAATATCTCACATAACACCAGTGACTCTTATTTAAAAATTCCTTTCAAATAAAAAAGATAGACGTTAAAAGAAAGAATGGGAGCTTAAGCATATGTCCAAAGTGCTGTCTTAACCCATTAACGTCCAGCGTCCTATTTATTTATTTATATTATTTCCTATTCCTGCAACTAACTCGGCTGAGGATGAATTATTTTTTTACATTCTCAAGTTTTCTACTGGATATGTTTTTAAAGATTTTTATTATGCTTGTTTCTTCCCTCCCTTTTATACTTCTCAAAGGGATTATTTCTTTTATTTCAATTGTCAGATTCAGAGCCACAGAGGGTATAATTTTGGACTTTGTAAGTCTTGCCCTCCACAGAAAATTTGTCCAAATTAGAACTCCTATGGTGGGTAGCTCTTTGATGCCGTCTTAAGGTCCCATTTTCCATTCCGAGTCCGCCATTTGGGTTCTCATCCAATTTTTCCATTTTTATTGTTTTTTCTTTTGTTTTCTAGTTTTTTTCTTTTATGTGTTTATGGCTATTTTATTATTGGGGAATTTTTGTTGTTTAATTCTTTAGTGATGGGTTGGTTAGCTGTAGTAAAATGTATGATGCAATCACTGGATGCTGCTGCGTTTGGCGCGCAAAAAGGTATATTGTTATCATCGTTGATTACTTCTTCTGTTTCATATTTTTTCCTAGTTTTTTTCTTTTTTAACGTTTTTTAATTTTCTATTGTTTTTAACATTTTTTAATTTTCTATTGTCTATTTATAGGAAGTTACTTTCTCTTCCGTTGCTGAACAGAATGCATTCCATTGTTTCTTTTTTGCTTTGTTTATAAAGTCAATAGATATTTCCAAACTCCAAAACAGTATTCAACAGGCATATACCACCAGTTAGCCAGATTTTGAAGTCAAAGTGTCGTCATTTTGAATTTTTTAAATTTTTCCTTTGATTTATTTTTGAGGTAATGCAAGATATTAGAAAATTATTTTTATTTTTTTGATATTTTACTATATTTTAAATATCTTTAATATTTACGTAAAAAAAAAGATTTAAAATAATTTTTTTTCGATTTTTTTTTAATTAATATTTTTGTCTAAAAAATAAATAAGAAAAAAACCCAAAGAATTTTTTTTCTCCGAATTTAATTTTACTTCACAGTTAACTTAATCTTAGTGTTTTAAACATAATTTGATATAAATTTGCTGAAATCCATGTTTTAAATTAATTTGGGTGTTAATTGGTTAAAAGGTCGCGTATCCTTTCTCCCATTTCAAAGGATCAAATAATTTTGTTTCTGTAAATTAACGAATGAAGATAAATGTTTTCATATTGGTTTCAACCATTAACCCGTCAAACTCAAATGCTTGCATGAGTCAAATAAATGAAGTTTAAGTACGTGTGGGCCGCAAAAAAAAACGACTTTAATCTTTATAGAAACATAGGTTTATTTCGAAAACACAGCATAAAAAAAGAGCAATAACAACTGTAGAATTAATGTTTTCTCTCTGACATTTGGCATCTCTTCTCTGGTACCATATTTCCTACTTCGCCGGATATCTCGTCCACAGGGATTATTTTCCGAACTGATCCGAAGTGGATGTCGGTAACCGTTGATCTGATGGGAGACTTATGTATTTCCTTTCGTATGTGAAAATAATTGCGAGCGCTAGTGGCGAATCCAGGATGAGGGGCTGAGGTCATAAAAATTTAGTATCGTCGTGATGAATGTCAAACCTCATGGCGTATGCAAACCAAACCACTTTAATTTTACAGACTTTACTCACTTGATAATAAGAATCATAAAGAACATTATAATAATTTCGATAATTTAATAAAAAAATACGATAAAATAACTCGCCAAAAATTGTTTTCGACCGTGTCAACGCTACAAGTACAAGTGGAATGACTAGAAAAGTAGGAAAAGTGTCAAGTCAGAAAACAATGTTGTCATGTTTTTATTATTTTTTTTAAAGAAAGGGAAATTAAGAACAAACAGATTAAGTCATTTTAAATAAAATAAAAAATTCTGGTTTAGCTCTGGGAGGGGCTGCCGCCCCGAACCCCCCCCCCCCGGCCCGCACTGATAAGTGCTTCCAAACACGGAAATTATTTCATATGCCAATTTTTGAGTGTTTCCAAACCTGGATGGCAAATGTTTGTAAATTCAGGCATCTCAACTTCACTGAATTTCGACTTCAGATCTGAACAACATTCGATCAGAATTACCTCCCTTTGCATATGGTTATGTGCTGATTCAGTACTTATGGAGAAAACAGAGAACATTTTTCTTCCAGGGATTTTAATTCTTCAAACCTTGTTTCATATTCATCTCAAGGGTTTAAAAGTTTTTTCCGCATATTTTTGATAGGATGCAGTTTCCCCTAAACTTTTTGTGGGTGAATATTGTGGTTCGTTGTTGATAAGTATGTATAATTCGGAATTTTAAAAATTAAGCAACGGAATTTTTATTATTATTATTTTTTTTTACATACTGTTAAGTTTGCTGGGCCGCGAGTTTGACACCCTTGCATTAGCCTGTCCCTTTTTCTTTCCGTCGATATTGAATGTCTGCATCCATGGCTTTCTTATTGTCTGCAATCTAAAATGGGAAATTCAGAAATTTTTGAGTTACAGTTATGTGTTTATCCATATGGTTTTAAGGGAATTGTATGATTGAAGATACGTTTGTATTAATAAAAACCAGTGGTATATTAGCAAAATAAGCAGTGCCAGAACGCTCTAACCTGGAGAACAAAAGTCGCTCTGTTTTAAGGACGTTTTCACTATTTTATTCTTATTTATTTCTCGTAGAAAAAAAGTGCTGGAGTGGCGTTCCGGCATAACTACACCCCTGTATAAGACATTCCTAAAATGCAACCAGTGGGAGTAGCCTCCCCTAAACTTTCTCGTATACTGCTCAAAAATTTGTCATTTCCCCTGCCCCTTGCATGGATAAAAAAAAATCGAACCTTCTGTGACCCAGAATGCAACGAATATCAGAAGTTTTTTCATTGTAGATTATAGTGATTCTAAATTTTGAAGTGAAGAATCATATTCAAAGAGATGCCTATGTATTAAATATTAGCAATATTTAAGCTTAACACTCTAGCAAGCTCCGCTAATGCGAGGGCACGAGCGAGCGAAAACAAAACAGGAGATGAAACGAATCTATCACAAACTCCGTCTCAAGGACAAAGTGACGTAATCCTTCCGCTTGTTACCAGAGATTGTTACCAGTACGTATGCGCATGGATATAAGTTTTGAAACGAGTGCTTAACAAGTATGCGATTATACAGACAGTCAACCCAATGACGGATTTGGCCCAAAATTTTATACGGACCTACATTCATGATGATAAAACTGTGTACCAAATTTTATCCTTCTAGTTATTCAAGTTTTTGAGTTATAGTGTTCGCATGACCGCGGACAGACAGACAGGCAGACTTCCCGTTGACGGATTATGTCCAAAATTTGATAGAAACCTACAAATTATGTGTCAAGTTCACATACCAAATTTCATCCCTGTATCTCTAATAGTTTTCGAGTTATCGTGTTCACAGACACACAGACAGACATAATTCCAAAATTGTGGTTTTCGGACTCATGGAGGTCTAAAACGTGGAGATTCGTCAAAATCTCGAGTTCGAATTTTTTTGACGATTGCAATACTTTCTCTTTGTATACTTCGTACACGAGAAAGTGAAACAATCAAACAAACCTGAAATCAAATGTCTATTGCCACGTTTCAAAAAAATATTACTTTGAAGCAGGTGCGATAAAATAGGCAATGCAATGAATACTAAAGCGAAAATTCTGCTTTGGAATTGAATTCCCAAGAAAACAATTTATACTACCACAACCGTAACAATTGCAAAAGCGCGTGAATAAAAGATTTGCTGAAATAATGAGATCGGTTTGAATTTTATTTACAACAATAAAAAAATTGTTACAATTCATGTTTGAAACATTATTTATTGTTGTAAATAAAATTTAAAACAATAACAGATTGCTACCAGTACGCATGCGCATGAGAATCGGATTAAAGGAAATTGAATATGCATTTTGAACGTCTCTTTTTGACGGATGTGGTCCAAAATTTTATACGGACTACATTCATGACGATAAAACTGTGTACCAAATTTTATCCATCTAGCTATTCAAGTTTATGAGTTATAGTGTTCACATGACTTCGGACATACATACAGACAGACTTCCCGTTGATGGATTTTGTCCAAAATTTGATAGAAACCTACAAATTATGTTTAAAGACCACATACCAAATGTCATCCCCGTAGCTCTAATAGTTTTCGAGTTATCGTGTTCACAGACAGACATGATTCCAAAATTGTGTTTTTCGGACTCAGGGAGGTCTAAAACGTAAAGATTCGTCAAAATTTCAAGTTCGAATTTTTTGACGATTACAATACTTTCTCTTTATATACTTCGTATACGAGAAAGTAAAAACGCACAATGTGCGACTTTTTTTTCCCCACGCGAGGACAAGAAAGAAAAATCACTTATTGTTTTCAATAATTGCTTTATAAACAAATTCGATTATTCAGATAAGTCCAATTATGACAACGATAGCTGGTATTTTTGTGTTTTTAATTGCATTTCAAAATAAACATTGCACCGGATTAATAGAAAGTAGGTGGGAGAATGTGGGGACATTGATACACTTTTTTTTTTTGGAAGCTAAAAAATTATTTTACCAACGGTAATAATTAGAACTAACGCACTAAATTTACACATTTATTAATTTAATATAGGATCTCAGTCGAGTTTTGGTCATAAATGACATAATAAAATATTTATTACACTTTTTTTCCTAAAATGGATTTGTATTAATCTTCCCATACTAGGGGTACATTGATACACACGGAAATATCGAAAATAATTATAATTAATAGGTCTCGAATCAAAACAAAATGTGTTTTATCAATAAACTTTATATTCCAAATCAAGGTTTAAAAAATTAACAAAGTAAAAAACTTTTATTTTAATCAAAATTCAACATTTTTAATGAGACTGAAAAATTGAAACAATAAATTCTCAGAAAATAATTAATCTCTACAAATAATAAAGGAGAATATGTGCGTGTGTAAAAATACTTTGGAGGGAGAGAATGTGAGAGTCGAAACCGTTTTGGGAAATTTTAATTAATTAAAAATTAAGAGAAATTTTCGCGTTCCTCCTTGATGACTTACGAAAATAATATAGCACAAAAATAATTTTCACACCATATAAAAATAAAAAAATAAATCTTTTCGCGATGATATTAATTAAGTTTCCGTACATTTTTTTCTCCAATTTTAATAAATTCGTAAAAAAATATTTTAAACTTAATTTACAACAGTACTTTTCATTTTTGCAATGAAATTCAAACCGTTCTCATTGTTTAAATAAATACTTAATTGCGTGTTTCTCTTAGATAGTTCACTTTTAAGTTTTTTTCCATTTCTGTAGACGATTTTGCAAAGTAGTTGCTGTTAAGGCGCATTGATGCACACAGAAGATGCGTATCAATCTGCCCCAGAGACAACTGTATCAATCTGCCCCAAGAGACCTATTTACTTAAAACAATTGGTCACGCAAAATCAACGCTAAAAAACCTCAACACTTAATATAGTTTATAAAAATAAACGTTTTTTCCTACCTTTGGAGAAGATTGCCTGGCAGGAAAACGTAATTAGTTAAAGAAATCACACAACACATACTTGGAGTAAAATTTAGTTAGACTAAAAGATTAGAGGTTTGATTCGTTTGTAAATTGACTTTTGACTTAACATGGCCGAAAAATATACCGTGTGCTGAGGTTTACAGTGGCATATATATGAGGGAATGTGAACATCTCGAGATATTAAAACCATCAAAATTTATGGACTGTATCAATGTTCCCGCTTATCAATCTACCCCAACTCCCCTTACTGCAGCTGGTTGTATAGTACCGTAATGAAACACTGTAAAATTATGTTATTCTGTACAACGGCTATTTTATAACAAGGTACTTTATAACATAACAAGGTTGTTTATAATGCTTTTAAGCAACTAATTTAATTTATTGGCATTTGGAATAAAATATGTTCGGCAAAATACTATCTTAACTTAATGATTCAAAAACTGGAAGATTAATTGAAAATAATAAATTCAATAAACTGCCCAAAATTTTGCTCATCCTTGTCCGACAGTATTTTAATTCTTGTAACAACTTTAGTTTTCTAGACTAGGGCTTTTTAAACTTTTTTCATTTCAGATGAGGAAAAAAAATCATATCCCCATTTACGTCTAAAAAGTGTTGTCGTGATCCTAAGCAGAAAAATATATACGAAAATGGAGCACTGATCAATGATTAATTGAATAGAAACTGAATTTAAAATGGTTATTTATCCAATTTTAGTGAAATATTTTGAGACCAGCTGATTTTCTCCAGCATTTTTAATCCTAAAAAGTATTTAAGAATCTGAAACAAGGAGGCGATATATAATTTTTGTAGCACCACTAAAGTTTCGCTGAATTCCAATTGAGATCGCGACGCAAAGTCTAGACTAGACCAGGGGTGGAGGGAAGACTTTTTGAGTTTCTTATGCAGCCTTCAGAGTTATTTACAATCTGCACGGAAATAATTTACTTGTCTGTAATATAATAATAATTACAGAACAATAAGCCTTTAAGATTCCGCTCGTGCGGCCTTTTTCCCAGCTGCCGTGATTTAACCCTTTCGGTACTACTGCCGCCCATTGGCGGCATCCACAAAACGTTCTCTGGGTGCTACCGCCGCCCACTGGCGGCATTCACGGAAAGTTACGTGGGTATGATTACTCTCTATAGTACGCATTACTTTACTATTCTGTGTTTAAAATTCCCGGCCGCTCTAATCGTTCCATTATATAATTAGTAACAGTCAACAGTGTGCCTTAGTTATATATGTTCTATAACATATAGATAAGCTACGGAAAACAAATTCGTTTGTTTGCTTATCTATACTTATAAAAGGCAATGTTTGTGTGTATGTGTGTTTGTCTGCGATGTCCAGACGAAGCTATCGCACTTACAGCCTTGAAATTTGGCACACAGGTAGTCGTAATGGTGACTGAATGCACCTTGAAGCCGAAATTTTAAAATTTAATCTATAAATTTTTTTATTTAATGTTTTGTGTTGTTTTGGTTGATTTTTCGCACTAATTTCTCAATAGAATGGTTTCAAATAATTGTACGACAAAAATAGATACACCATCGGAAAGAGCACGCGATTTCCGTTCTAATGAAGTTAGTTTTGAATTTCTAACGCAATTTACTGAATTTTGAGAAATTTTTAAAAAATACCCAATTTTGGCATCGAGATGTTACTTTTGATTTTAAATTTGTTGCATCCGACTTTCTAATAACACTATTATTTTCAATTTTTTTCAGCTTATAAGTAGAACGGTTCTGTCGGATTTAAAACAACAACGGTTAAAATATCTTCTCAAGTTTTTTTTAAATTAATTTTTTTCTGGGCAGTTGAGAGTTATTTTTATGGAGAGAGTTCCTCGCACGGCACTTCTTCGGAACGCAGATGGCTATGTGATTGGTTGAAGGGGAGGTGACGTCATAACCTTGAATTGAATGACTGATTATTATTTTCGGCAGTATCTTAACGTATTTATCATGCTTAGCTTGCAGTATAATAATTTTCACGTTGCAATTTTTTAATATTGTTTTGGATTAACTTTTCTACAAATAAAATGCCATTATCGCGAAAAAAAAAATAAGCGGGAAAATCAATAATGTGTATCTTTTATTTTGATTTTCTTTTCAAAACTTTTTCATGTCATTGTGGGCGGGTTTTTTTTTTTTTTTCCATTTTGTTGAAGTCCTGATTCCACGGGTAACGCCGTGCGCGTACTGCTAGTATTGTATATTTTTTGAATGTTTTACTTTCAATTTGAATTTAGTTCAGGATGAGTGCGAAACGTCTGAAAGGAGAACAATGGATAAAGGAAATAATTGATTCAGGAAGTGACTCTGATGAAGAAAATGAGTATAATTTAGCATTTCGCAAAAGGAGGAAAGTCAATCCAGCACGTATACTTCGCACCTCGGAATCTGAAGAAACAGAGGAACTGAAATACGAATTGATATTCCTTCTGGCATCAAATGGACTTCTAAGAAGCATAGTCCAAAAATTCATGATTTTACGCCAACATTCGGGAGTAGTAGGAAACAATTTAAATCATTCGTCGAGAATTTTAGATTTCTTCCGACTGCTTTTTTCTGAAGATTCAGTTAAATTCATTGTGGAAGAAACAAACAACTACTGGTGTCGACAACTTAAAAGGGATCACTTGGAGGTTTCAAAAGGGACGGAATTGTACGAATTATATTGTTTTATTGCTGCGTCGTTATTAAGGAATGCCGCAAAACACGTTTTCACGTCTTACCTTGCCGTACTGTGCAACCACTCTTGCGGAAAATTTCCTCGTACCACGAATGTATAACCGCTGCCAGCTCCTCCGTACCGAAAGGGTTAATAAGGACTTTCGGTGGAAAAAGGTTCCCACCCCTGAACTAGACAATATACAGTCACTCAAAAAAGTATTGGGGCACAATACTTTTTTCAGCAGGATTCAGGTTCACAGGATTTTATCATAATGTATAACTTAAATATACAAATGAAACAAAAAAGAAGTATATCACATTTTGATAAATGCAAATCATAGTAACTCAAACAAAATTCTTATATTAATGCAATTATGATTACAATTTAAAGTAAAAGAAATAAAGTCAGAAAATCTGCTCAAAAAATTATTGGGACACTGTCCATTAAATTAAGAAAAAAATATTAACTTGATAGTTAATATCTTGTTGGGTCACCCTTGCACTTTATGACCTCTCGCAGTTTATTTGACACGGATTTGATCAATTTTGCGCAAAATGATTCGCTGATTTTGGCCCACTCTTCGATCAGATGTTTTCTTAACTCTTGCTTGTTAGAAATATTGTGTTCATTGATTTTTTGCTGCAAATCATCCCACACATGTTCAATGGGATTGATGTCTGGACTCTGGGCAGTGGTCTTAATCACACCAGGACAGTGGTAGAGGACCCATAACTTGCAAATATCAGCAATATGTTTTGGTATCCTGGCAGAATTAAAATGTCTTGAGATTCCCAAGTTGCTCGCACTTTGCTTTAAATTTCGAGTGAGAATGTCAAGGTAGACATATTTATTCATTGTACCATCTATAAAATCTAAGTTCCCCACACCAGAGCTTGCCATGCAATCCCATACTAATTGGTTGGCACCTCCATATTTTACAGTAGACCGCAAATTTTTGATATGCAATGCTGTATTTGGTGTGTGCCAAACTTTTTGCTGGCCATCCGATCCGAAAATGTTATATTTGCTTTCATCCACAAAAATTACATTTTTCCAAAATTCTGTTGACTGCTTTACGTACATTTTAGCAAATGCCAGTCTAGCTTTCCGATTTGCTTTGCTGATGTAGGGCTTTCTCTGTGGTACTCTGCCATAATACTTATGCTTTTTTAAAAAATTTCTGACAGTTTCAGGATTTACAGATTTCCAGAACCTACTTTTGAATTTTAGAGTCAATTTTACTGCGCTAGTTTTTGGATTAATGTGAGGTTGTCTCACAATCCACCTCTCTTCAAGTTCACTAAATGTCATTGAACGCCCTGATCTTTGCTTGGTTTTCAGCACTATTTGTTTTCTTGAACCTGCAAATAATATTAAAAACAGTAGACTTACTGAGCTTTAAGATTTGTCCTATACAACGAACTTATTTTCCATTTTTCCAATGACTTATTACCAGATTTCGCACATCAACCGAAATATTTTTGTTTCCATCTTGTCCATACGAAACCTTTTATGTTGATACTTTATGTCTAAAATTATAGTCTAAGAAAAAGTGGCAGTAAATTAAATTTTATTGATGCTCTATATATTTCTTAAATTTCTCATTTCAAAATTGTCCCAATACTTTTTTGACAACTGTTTGCGTTTAAATTATATTTAAAAGGCTAGATCAAATTAAAATTCCAAAATAGTAAGAAAATTTTCCTTATATACTATACTAGCAGTACGCGCACGGCGTTGCCCGTGGAATCAGGACTTCAACAAAATAAAAAAAAAATCGCCCACAATGACACGAAAAAGTTTTCAAAACAAAAGATACACATTATAGATTTTCCCGTTTATTTTTTCCGCGATAATAACATGTAGAAAAACAGTACAGAGTACATTAATCCAAAACAATATTAAAAAAAATGTTGCCCGTGGAATCAGGACTTCAACAAAATGAAAAAAAATTCTTAGAACATGACAAAAAGCTCCGAAGGTTATGACGTCACCTGACCCTTCATCCAATCAAATTGAGAGCTGCGTTCCGGTAGACTATCGCTGAAGAAATTTCGCTCGACAAAAATAACTTTCATCTGCCCAGGAATAATTTAATTAAAAAAAAACGCGAAAAGATATTTTAACCGTTCTTGTTTTAAATCAGAGAGAACCGTTCTAGTTATAAGCTGAAAAATATTGAAAATAATAGTGGTATTAGAAAGTCGGATGCAACAAATTTAAAAACAAAACCAACATTTAGATGGTGAAACTGACTATTTTTTAAAAAATTCTCAAAATTCAGTAAATTACGTTAGAAATTCAAAACTAACTTCATTAGAACGGAAATCGCGTGCTCTTTCCGATGGTCTATCTATTTTTGTCGTACAATTATTCGAAACCATTCTATTGAGAAATTAGTGCGAAAAATCAACCAAAACAACACAAAACATTCACACAACAACACACAAAAACAACACACAAAATTTCTAGATTAAAATTTAAAATTTCGGCTTCGAGGTGCATTCAGTCACCATTACGGCTACCTGTGTACCAAATTTCATGGCTGTAAGTGCGATAGATTCGTCTGGACATCGCAGACAAACACACACACACACACGCACGCACACAAACATTGCCTTTTATAAGTATAGATACCAAATGTTAAAGCATTTCTTGATTAATTTTGTTTTTGTTTAAATGTGATTAATATTTTTATAAATAGCTTTACATGTTATGCATGCCAAGTGTCCCAATACTTTTTTGAGTGACTGTATTTTTGATTGGTAGGCATTCTTACTTTAACAGAAAATGGTTTGTAAAATATTGCTTCATAGCGTTTCCTATCTTTCTAGGAATGTACAATTCACAGAGAATCCTCTGTGTTTCAATTAATAAGTTTTATAAAAACATTTTTTTATGCAAATGAAAATAAAAGTTCATTTTTTGGAAAGTTGAGAAATTTACTTTCATTAACATTCTAGCGGGCGCGCGTTTACAAGAGATACTTGAATTGTGCATCCTATTACATATTTATATCGTTATTTTATGTATTTAAGTGAAATTTTATTTATAAAATCTTAGTTTACTATTAGATTAATAAATACAGATAACATAAACAAAAGTTGTATTTATTTTTGTAAATTAACACGATATATATATATATATATATATATATACTAGCAGTACGCGCACGGCGATGCCCGTGGAATCAGGACTTCAACAAAATAAAAAAAAGCCCACATACAATTGCATAAATGAAAGTTTTAAAAACTAAATCAAAACAGAAATATATATATATTATTGAGTTGGTCCGCCTCCTTTTCCTCTCGACCGAGTACCGTTAAATCCAAATAATGTTAAAAAATTACAATGTGATATGTGTTAAAAAATTACAAACAATATTTATTACACCGCGAGCAAAGTATGAAAGCCAAAGAAATAAGTTAAGATACGCTTAAAAATAATAATCGAAGTCATGGAGTAAATACATCATCTCCTCGCAGAACGCGAAAGTAATGACGTCACCCTGGCCCTTCAGCCAATGAAATTGCCCGCAACGTTCCGGAGACTGTCGTGGGCGGAAGCTTCGCTAGAGGAAACATATCGTTCAACTACCAGGAAAAAATTAATTTTAAAAAAACTAAAAAAGATATTTTAACCATTCTCGTTTTAAATCCGACAGAACAGTTGCAGTTATAAGCTGAAAAAAATTGAAAATAATAGTGTTATTAGAAAGTCGGATGCAACAAATTTAAAAACAAAACCAACATTTAGGTGCAAAACTGACTGATTTTTAAAAAATTCTCAAAATTCAGTAATTTAAGATAGAAATTCAAAACTAACTTCATTAGAACGGAAATCGCGTGCTCTTTCCGATGGTCTATCTATTTTTGTTGTACAATTATTTGAAACCATTCTAATGAGAAATTAGTGCGAAAAATCAACCAAAACAACACAAAACATTAAATAAAAAAAATTCTAGATTAAAATTTAAAATTTCGGCTTCGAGGTGCACTCAGTCACCATTACGACTATCTGTGTGCCAAATTTCATGGCTGTAAGTGCGATAGATTCGTCTGGACATCGCAGACAAACACACACGCACACACACGCACACACACACACACGCACACAAACATTGCCTTTTATAAGTACTAGCAGTACGCGCACGGCGATGCCCGTGGAATCAGGACTTCAACAAAATAAAAAAAAAATCGCCCACAATGACACGAAAAAGTTTTCAAAACAAAAGATACACATTATAGATTTTCCGGCTTATTTTTTCAGCGATAATAACATGTAGAAAAACAGTACAGAGTACATTAATCCAAAACAATATAAAAAAATTGTTGCCCGTGGAATCGGGACTTCAACAAAATGAAAAAAAATTCTTAGAACATGACAAAAAGCTCCGAAGGTCATGACGTCACCTGGCCCTTCATCCAATCAAATTGAAAGCTGCCTTCCGGAAGGCTATCGCTGAAGAAATTTCGCTCGACGAAAATAACTTTCATCTGCCCAGGAATAATTTAATTTAAAAAAAACGGGAAAAGATATTTTAACCGTTCTTGTTTTAAATCAGAGAGAACCGTTCTAGTTATAAGCTGAAAAAAATTGAAAATAATAGTGTTATTAGAAAGTCGGATGCAACGAATTTAAAAACAAAACTAACATTTAGGTGGTGAAACTGACTATTTTTTAAAAAATTCTCAAAATTCAGTAAATTACTTTAGAAATTCAAAACTAACTTCATTAGAACGGAAATCGCGTGCTCTTTCCGATGGTCTATCTATTTTTGTCGTACAATTATTCGAAACCATTCTATTGAGAAATTAGTGCGAAAAATCAACCAAAACAACAGAAAACATTAAATAAAAAAATTTCTAGATTAAAATTTAAAATTTCGGCTTCGAGGTGCATTCAGTCACCATTACGACTACCTGTGTACCAAATTTCATGGCTGTAAGTGAGATAGATTCGTCTGGACATCGCAGACAAACACACACACACACACGCACGCACACAAACATTGCCTTTTATAAGTATAGATAGATATGTAATACGATGCACGATATGTCGTAAAATTTGCGTAAGCGCACTCTCTGAAAGGTTCATGATGTGTGATGTTGCCAGAATTGTTTTCAAAATTTTGTAAAGCAATTATATTCGCGGAGCGAAGATTTTCTTTCAATGTAAGCAAAACAAAATATTGTTTAGCAATGCTATTTTTAAAATAAATTCCCTTTCAAACTGGGATGCAATTTCAACATCGTTACATAAATCATTCATAAAAAGGAAGAAATCTACTCTGGATCGAAATATTAGCATTCCTATCTTTTATCATTTCATTAATTTAGACCATAGAATATCTTATCCTTCTAGGAATGCGCAATGAAAATGTTTTCTACAAATATTTTTGTGCAAATGAGGGTAGAAGTTTATTTTTTGGAAAATTGAGAAATTCACTTTAATTAGTTCTGTGTGATGTTGCGAGAATTGTTTTCAGAATTTTATAAAAAAAATTATATTTGCGAAAAAGATTTTCTTTCAATGTAAGCAAAATAAAATATCGTTTAGTAATTTTATTTTTAAAAAATCTCTTTCAAATTGAATTCTATTTTCAACATCATTACATAAAACATTTTTTAAAAAGAGGGGAAGTATGTTTGAACTTGCATAATTCCCCGTTGATGACTGATTTTTGTTTCTGAATTTTGAAAAAGTTATATTATTTGTATTCAAATTTTGAAATAGCAATGAATTTTAAAAAATGAATTCTCATGTTCTCAGTTCATGAATTTTGAAAAAGTTATATTAATTGTATTCAAATTTTGAAATAACAATTAATGAACCAGATTCAAAGCAATCTTAATGCTCATAAATATACATTAATATAGTAATTTGCCTGCTTTTTCGAATTGATGAATTATTTCACGAATTTTTTATTTAGTATCTTTCGGAAATGTAAAATGAATTTTTATTATTGCATTTATAAAAACCAATTTTTCCAGTTTTGAATTTTCTCCTGGAGAGATACATATGATGCCTTATGTGTAGAATCACTAAATCAACAAGCGTCCATGACTTCATTACATTTCAATGTCTTTTATGCCATGAACATTCAACTAACATGAGTTTCAGTATTACGGAAGAAAACTATTCATCCATATTTTGCGTTTAAAAAGCCAAAACCGATTTCAACAGCATTGCGACACAGCGTGTTGCTTGCCATGTTAATCTTGTTTCGCTTTGAATCTATTGAATCATATTAATAATAAACCAGGAAGTGGTAGAAGAATCTGAACATAGTTTTGCAGAGGATATCAGATGCTGCATCTCTTAAGGTGCGTATACACTTGCGAGCAGACGCTGAATAGAATCGTTTGTGAACAGATGCTCGCAAGTGTAGACGGGTTATTTTATTTCCCGCGAACGGTCAGGGTGCTGCTGGCGGCGAGCCAAAAACTGTCGGCTCATCGAAGAATTCAAAGAGATTCGCTATTCTAGTTGGTACGGGTTAATGTGCTGTTCGCTGGATACGGCGAATCTGCTTCGAACTTGAAAGATCATATTTAGATAAGCGTGTGCTTCTTATTTTTTTTTTGCCTTTTCTCTGGTAATTATGGAGTGGACAGAACTAAACATATTCATATTAATAGAAGTTTACAGAAATTAGCCTTTTCTCTCGTATCCGAACCGCGCGGACCGTTGTAGAAAAAACTTAAAAGAAGGTTTCCCGACAGAAAAAGGTGAGGAAATAAAAGTATCAGTGACCCAGTGTAAGAAAAAGATTATATTCTTGCTTCCACCGGCACAGAGAATAAAGAATTCCATGGAAAAAGGAAAATATAAGTTATAAAATATAAAGAATACAAATATTATATATTTTTAAAACAATTTTAGTTTTTTTATTCTTGACAACAATTTTTTTACAACATTAGTTTTATATAATAAGTTTTCAATTGCTAGTCATCTTGGTTAAGTTACTAATTCATAATACATATTTATTTAAAATTTCCCCATTGTTTGATGAGGTTAAAAAATATGAATTTTATATAAAAATTGAAATTAATGCGAAAAAGAACGAACTTTTTTTGTGCTTGCTTCTGAGATAGAACATTTTAATATTAAAAATTTTGAACAAAATATCTACGCATGGTGAAATTTTCCTTAATTAAAATGTCTAACACCAAAGAGACCTGAATTGTAATGATTGTGAAATTAAAATGAAACTTAAAATATATAATTAGAAAGAACAACGAAATTAAGTGTTTTCGTTTTTGCAATTGTTATTTAATTTGGTTAAGTTACTAATTCGGAGCGCATATGTACTTCAAATGTCAGCTTTGTCGTTTGATAAGATATTGTAAGATTAGCTTTAAAAATATGAATTTTATGCAATCTGAAAATAATGCTAAAAGGATTAATTTTTTTTCAACTCTGCTTTTGAATATTTTTATATTAAGTGTTTTTTTTTTAATATTAAGTGTATTGAACTAAATGACTACGCATAGCCAAATTTTCATGTTTTCTTAATCTAAAACGAAGGAGACCCAAATTATAATGGTTGCGAAAATTGACATGAAAGTTAAAAATAGAAGGTAAAACGAAAATAAATACTTCCTTTACTGCAATTGCTTTTGGTTAAGTTATAAATTCGAAATGCGTCACTATTAATATTTTACTTTTGTTGTTTGATAAGACTAAAATGTATAAATTCGAAATAATTGTAATATTAGGTGTTTTTAACTAAATGTCTACGGTCATGGCCCAATTATAAATTCATCTAAATTAAAATGTCTAAAATTTAGTTTAGTTACATTAACGTCCAGTTCTGAAGAAACGCGAGGGCTCTTGGGACGGACGTTGTCATTTTGAACCGTGGTCAGATGACAAGGACGGCACCTTAGCTGGTACCCTCTCCAAGCTTCCACATCACACCAGCGGGGGGACATTAGGCACGGCAGATCTTCTGGAGAATCGGGTTTCGAGCCTGGAGCCCTCCGGCCCCGAAACTGAAACCTTATCGCTATGCCGCTGAGGCCGTTTAGAATGGCTAACAGAAAAGAACCTGAAGCACAATAATAGCGAAATCAAAAAGAAGCTTTAATCGGTAATTAGAAAGTAAAACGAAAATATTTTTTTCCAATTACTTAAAAAGAATCAGTTTGAAGTTGGTGCAACAAAATATTTCACTTCACAAGTCTTATCAAATAAAGTAAAAACCATTTCACTGAATGAGGTTTTAGTTGAACATTTAAAAATGTATGTAATATTAAAACTGTGCAAGTGAAATTCTACTTTGGAGTTTATGTATCAAAGAAAGCAAACTTCGTTAACCACAGCTTTAAAAATAGAAAAAATATTTACTCGATTAAGCGATTTGATAACAGAATTAAATTAGTTTGATTTTTATAACAATGAAAAGTATTGTTGGAAATCATAAAAAAAATATTGTTTTAAAAAATTGTTGAAATCAAAGGGAAAATAGTGCGATAATTAATACTTTGGTAGCGGGTCTCGTAAAAATACGATTTGTTTTGTTTTTGGATTAACCCAACGTGAGTTTCCTTATTCAAAAATTTGAATTCCGTATGTGAGAGTGAGGTAAAACCGGATACCTTGGTTCTGGCTCCATTAATTATCTTTTCTAGAGGACAGATTCAGAATTATTCTCTACTAGTCAAGAAGAAAGACTGACCATAGAGGCTGTGCTGTTGCTATTGAATTCACTGCGACTGTGAAGATGCTTTTGTTTTAACCGGAACTGTTAGAGTTTTTGCATAGCATATAAGGAATAACTTTTGCTGTGACTGTTCCTTTTTTTCATGACTGAATTCTTTAAAGAAAAATTCAACACGAAAGTGGAAAGCATTAGGGGTTTTTAGAGAGAAAGGGAAGGAAAAAGGGTATAATTCTTAACAGCTTATACGTATCGAACGTTTTAATGTTAATGTTAAAAAATATATAGAACAACGCAGCGCATTGCATTTAGATATTAGCTAAATAACGTCGAAAATATGAACAGTACATTCTTGAAATTTTTATAATTTTTTGAAACTCAACCATCTATTATGTGTATGAAAATTTTATTCATGTTAATAGATTTTTTACTATTAGTGATTTATTATGTTAATAACAAATTTTTATTTATTTATAATCAAGTTGAAAAATAGTATAGAACATTTTTGGTTAAATCGTATTTGATATATATGAAAGCACCGTTTATACGCCTTTCAAGGGACTGACGAAAAATGACGAATAAATGAAAAGACGTATACTCGAAATGAATTACAATGCATAATACGAATGCATCGGGACTGTGATGAAACGACCTATAAATATAATCGATGTATAAATGAGAAACGTATAAACGCCGCTTTACTGTACATTGTTTCACCATATCTTTCTGCATGGGTAAGAACAGAATGTCTTCTTTGCAAATCCTTTATGGAGATGTTTGGAATCTTTTTCACTTAAATTTTGGTTTTGTAATAGAGTATTGTACATATTGTAATCTAGTAGGATTTGTTTCTATAAAAGATAGCAATTTCCTAATGATAAAATGCGAGGAAATAGGTACTCTAATTAATTTTCAAATTTGTCCTTTTTTGATATTAATTTAAAGCAGGTTTGACCTTATTTTGCTATTTTGAACATACAACCCTGATTACTAAACAGAGTGGCGTATTCAAATTGGAGATGCTATCTGGACTGTATTTAATTACAATTACTTCTTTAATACATTGTAAAAGTATATATCCCCATTATTTTTTTAACAAATTTTTTCTGTCTAATAAAGTTGCCTACTCAATTAATTCAAGCGTAAATTGAATAATTCTCTAAATTAATCGCATTGCATTTATTGTCTTCCATGCTCTTCTTGCCAAGTTCAACTTGCTTCCAAAGACCTTCCCCCCCATTAAGAATCCTTCCTCTATAACTGAGTTGATGACTTATGGGTTCAAAGTATACGCTGTTCGCGCAATTCTATGGAACCAGATGCATTCGTAATGAGAATAATTTATTCCAACACCCTGTGAGACTAAACAAACTCTTCTCATTTCGATTCGAAACGTATATAAAAATGATCCAAGTCATAAATTTTCAACACCTTCCCCCCTCCCAGACCTTTCAAAACAACCCTCCGCTATCGGTGATTAACGGCGATGATTGACGGATTCCAAGCCCATTCGTCCATTTCTATGGAACGCAATCTGTTCGTCTTGAAAAATTTCCTCAAACACGCAGCAAATCGTAAACTAACTGTTTTAATCATGTTCGGTTCGCCAAGTGTATACCCACCTTTACATGGGAAGAATGAATAAAATTGTTCCAAAACTCATTAAAACCCGGAAAACAAAATCAAACATTGTATGGCTCCCAAAGTTGGCCTAATTTTAAAGAATGCCTTTTATTCAATCCCATGTAAAACTGTTCTATAAATCTTTCAGTTACCGAAAAAATTACATCAACCATCCATCGGAAAGTATATATACCATATTCGAGGGGTATTTAGAAATAATTACTGAAGCAACAGCAGAAGTATCTTATAACTGTCGTTAAAATGATCGATTCTATTGCATTCTTTTTGATGGTTGCTGTTGTATCCGTATTGGCCCAGCCCGAATACACAACTCCTGGCGGCATCTTAGTAACGAACTGTCACAAGGGCTGTACCGAAGTAGCAGTCCATGACTCTAATTGCTGTAAGTACTCAGTTTTATATTATAAAGATGGAACTTAGCTGGTTCGAATGCGTCAATAATTCGAATTTTTCTCTGGTCCCTTGAATTTACTATTTTAGATAATGTTAACTGGACCCTGTTATGTTTAATTTGAATTTTTCGACAATTCGAATTTTTATTTTGGTCCCGACGGGTTCAAATTATTAAAGTTCTGCTGAATAAGATGACCAAGAACTTCAAACTCGCGGTCTAGATCGTACATCTTGGATTTGTTTCTTCAGCAGCCTATAGATTTAAGGAACTCACAAGCAAAGTTTTTGAGAATAAACAGAACCTTCATATTTTCCTCCAAAACCTGAAGTTTTTTTGACATTTTTTAATTTGAACCTTTTGTGAATACGGGGATGATAGCCTTTGCAGCTAAAAATCCCCAAAAACCCCTCAAATCAATCAATCAATCGTACATCTTTGTGAAGCCGAATATGTGTTACAAAAGCTTTATCAAACCGAACAAGTATGTAACAAAAACTTTTAAAGAGGTCGCACATTAAGATTTATTTCGAAAATTTTTAATTATAACTGTCAGTCAGTTTTAGGTGAATCTGTATGCTATAAAAAAATTAAGCCTTACAAAGAGCAGAAAATCCTCTCTTTTTCTAAACAAAATGTGTTATATACATTTATTTTATAATTAAACATTAATATAAAAATAGATTTTATAAACGCTTTTTTAAAACTTTTATGAATTTTACGATTCAATTTTCAATTCTATTTTCGACACGAAAAATTGTAGCTTATTTTATTTTAACTAAACTGAAGATTCAATAAAAAAATTAAGCAAGAATGGTTCCATGTTTCACCATTAGCATATGACGAAATCGGCCTTGGGAAAAACTAAAAACTCCAAAAAACTAATTCAAAATTTAAGGACTATTCTCCTTCCAATAAGGGGCCGTTCAAATATTGCGTAAGCATGTTTTTTAATTGTACAGGCCCCCCTCCCCTTGTCAACAAAATAACAAATCAAAAACCCCTCTTATAATTACGTAAACATGCAGCCTCCCCCCCCGTTCTTTTTTTTTTTTTTTTAAAACGCATGTAGTAATAAATCTAATTTTAAAAAATTTTAGGACTTAATTCAAATAAAAAACTCTAACTCGGCTTAAAATGGCAAAAAAATGTAAGTTTAATTTACTTACAATTTCAAGTTTAAGCTTACAAAAATCAAGTTTAATTTTCTTTTGCCAAATTTAGCTTTTTTTTCAAATTTAATTTTTTTAAATTAAATTATTTGTGCAAGTTACAAGAGATTTTCGGAAATAAAGTGATTTTAATGTCTTACGTAAGCATCACTCATACTCCCCCTCCCCCCTTGTCAGCAAAAATAAGCAAATCGCAAACCCCCTCCCCCCCTTGGGTGCTTACGTAATATTTGAACGGCCCCTAATGCTGTTAGAAAATTATTGTATGTTTTGAAGCAGTGAGCCAAATTAATTCCAACTCGCGGAATTGTGAATGTGAATTTTACTTTTAAAATACCTTGCAAATCAGGCTTTTGAACAACGTAAAACTAGTTACCTAGCTCACTTTCCTAATTGTTCTATTGTTTAGCAACAGATTCGGAAACCCTCCACGCTTTTGCGCATGCGCCGGGCGGAGTTATTTTCATCAAAATAGGAGGAAAGTGAAGAATGGAAGGGTGATATTTACATTTTACTGAGCGTGATCTAACAAAGAACTTCGAAAATGCGCTCATATGATTCATTGCCCGATGTAAAATCGTCCCAAAGTGGTAGTCTCGTTGCTGAACAGTAGCTGTGCGTTTAATTAATGTTCACATTAGTCGCATGCTTACCTGCGTCATTAACCGCTTAACTTAAAGCCCGAGAATACACGTGCATCGAATTATCGCATTTTTAGTCTTAAAACTAAAATTTAATCATTAATTAGCTTTATAATTTTACACACAAATTACGTAGAATCCATAAACATCTCAAGTATTTATGTCTTCTGAAATGAATGAGAACGACAGCCCCTTTCCAAAACATAAGGGCCCATCTTATTAGATAGCAAAGAAAATAATACAGTTAAAGGGTTAATGTAAAATGTTTCAGGACCGTCTTATCCAATGGGCTAATCGGGCTGTAGTCCAGGGGAGCCATTGATGCAAAAGTCCCTAAAAATTTACTATAGTGACCTTTTTTTTCATTTTTGTACCAAAAAAACTTTAGTTATAATTTTAAATATATTAAATGTAAAGATATCATTGGAGCTTGTAATTAGACAGCCATCAATTACATAAACATGTATATAATTTCAAAAATATTCATACAGAAATAATCAGAGAAAATCCTAAATTACGCGTGCAATAGAAGTTACATTACGGAAGATGGTTTGCAAAATCCTGTTCTGAAAAGGTGTTGATTTGCAAAATTGTAAAGTGGAGAAGAGGTGACTTTTTTTAAATCCTCAATTATTTTATTAGGTAGGTATTTTCTTAGTTACAGAACAGAAATTGAACAAATTGATTTTAAACAATTAAAAATTTAGTGATAGATTAAAAAACGTCCAAATGTGGGGGTCGTTTAAGGGTTCAGTGAAGGTAATGTAACAGTTATTTATTTACGAGTTATGTTACACACAGACAATTTACATAAAAATTTCAGAATTGATGCAAAATTAATCAAGAGCATATTTCTAGTTAGGCATCACGTGCGATCTCCTGATCTCAGTTGACGTAATGTCGTTACCAGTCTTCAGAGGGCGCTGACTCTGACGTCAGTCACAGTTAGTTATGGTTAACGTTACAAGAGCGGCTACACAATTGCATTTCTGAGATGAAAGGAGCGAAGCGTTTTTCCTCCAGCGAAAAAAGAAATATATGAAAAACAGTTACAAAGCTTTTGACAGTTTTCTGTTTAGTTTCGAAAAGAAACGTAGTTCGTTTTATCAAATGTATGTTCGTGCCATTTAGTATGCCACAAATATTGGGCATTAAATTTTGCTATTTCTTATGTTTAATGCGAAGTTAAAAGAAAAGAAAGGACGGGATAATAGACATAATTTATCGGTTTCTTTTGTTGTTGTTGCTGTTCATATATATGTCATCTACTATTATTAACCAGAAATCTTTCTCCTAAAGATTTATACTGCATACAGAATAAATTAAAATAAGGAACTGAACACATTTTTTGTGTGCTTGTTCCTATTTGTCAGATAAAAATAAAAACCTCTAAAAATATAAAAACAAAATGATTCATCGTAAAAACGAACAGCACTGCAAATATGTTTTAAGAAACGATTGGGCAAATACGAGATGATATTTTTTAAGGTTGATTACTTTCGACGAACTGCTCTATGTCTTTTTCGAAAAAAAAAATGAAACACACATTACAGTTCAAATGTGTTTTGTTCGTCATCATTCTTTTGTTTTAAAGTCATTTAGATTACATTAAATTGCGAAGTGTGCCTGCTTGGTATTTATCATATGCAATCAGATTAAGGGCTGTCGAAGTTGGATATTTATTCAGTTTACTTTCTACGACTCATTTTTAATTATTTAAACTGATTTTACTTTTTAACGTAACTATTTAGCTCTTATTCACCTCTTAATTTTGATGCTAGAAATTCTATCCAACAATCGTAGTTAATCAGAGTAAAGCATTGATCTGCACTTTAGGAGTGAAAAATATCGAGTCTTTCTTCTAGTTTTCTAAAAATAAATAAATATTAATTTCCGCTAAAAAAATTTAACTATGTGTAAAAAAAAAAAAAAAAAAAATACCTCCCCGGCGGGGAATCGAACCCCGGTCTCCCGCGTGACAGGCGGGGATACTGACCACTATACTACCGAGGATTGAGGGGCTTACCGAAACCCGGGATCGAACCAGGGACCTTTAGATCTTCAGTCTAACGCTCTCCCAACTGAGCTATTTCGGCACATCAAAACTGCGGTAAGAGACCTTCAAAGCTCAATCTACCCAGTTATTAATTCAGGCGCCATCTATTGGATTATTATAAAACTGTTTGCTTTGTCCCATTTATGTAGGAATTCCAAGTGATATTAATTTCTTTCAGGCTAAATTATTACACTTTCTTTTACTCGATTCACTTTCACAAAATTGCGGATAATAAAAAAAGAATTGGGAAGCTAAGGATAAAGTGAAGGAAAAAAAAATCATTCTACGTCCTAGGCCCCAAAGTACTTAATTCTGAGCCCCTGATTCACCACAACTAGGCAGGGGCTAGGTAGATAAGAAACGTAAATGTACTGCCTCTTTATTTGATGTGTATGCAGTGGCGGAATGGGTAAAGAATGTCTTATAAGTTCTTTGGACTGGGTCTGAAAATAGTAGACATAACATTATTTCATATATATTTAATTATATATTTAATGTTTTATATTTAATTATATTAAGTTAAATCGATAATATTTAATAATTATATATTAAATTAATTTTTTTATTATATATTTAATTTTTCCACGTCTTTAAAATAAATTTCTTTTAATACCCCTTAATTTTCTACGTTTAAAATAACGAAATTATGATTAAAGTTATTTGATTTTAAATTCCGTAAGTTAAATATTTCGTATACGGTTTTAGCGACAAAGTATGAATGGGAAATGCTGCCCATTAGTAGGGCATCTATTGAAAGAACCAGCAACCTTTAAAACAAACTGCTTTGGATGATTTAGAGTTTAGTAATTTGTTCTAGTAATGTTTCAGTAATTAAACTGGTATCATTAAAAAGGTATTTTTGAATAATAAATAATTCAAAAATCATTTTGTTAGATAGTATTTTTTGAAAATATTGCAAAAAAATGCCAAAATCTTGCTTAATTTTTAAGTAACTGAAATTTTAATTTACTTTTGGACTTTAAAAAGTTGACAATTATTTTCATCTTTTTTTGAAGAGCATGTGCGCCAAATTTCATAAAGATCGAAGAAAACTATAGATTTGTACAAAATACTTCCTTATAATGTAAAAAACTTCTTTTTTTTGTATTAAAATGCAGTTCATTTTCATTGTTTCGCCAGTTTTTTTTTTTTTTTTTTCCCTTTAAGTCCAGTATTTTTCTTTCTTTCTTCGTTACTTGAAATAAATTTAGTTTTTGATAGATTTTCTATGTTATTTTCATAAATTTACTCTTTAGCAATGACATTAAGCCCATCTTTCCACTTACGACAAGATAATCATCCTGGAGATTATGTAATTCATTTATTTGTTATGATTAGGTTCAATTTTCACTTTATAATAAGACTAGCAGTACGCGCACGGCTTTGCCCGTGGAATCAGGACTTTAACAAAATGAAAAAGAAAAAAAGAAAGAAAAAAAAAACGCCCACAATGACATGAAAAAGTTTTGAAAACAAAATCAAAACAAAAGATACACATTTTTTTATTTTTCAGCTTTTTTTTTTGCGCTTTTTTTACAGTACAGAGTACGTTAATCCAAAACAATATTACAAAATTGGAACGTGAAAATGATTATTATACAGCAAGCAAAATATAAATCAAATCCGAAAATAATAATCGAAGTAATTCATTCAGGTGAAGGTTATGACGTATCCTGAGCGTCCGCCAATCAAAATTGGCATCAACGTTCCGAAGAAGTGCCGTGCGAGAAACTCGATCGAGAAAAATAACTCTCAACGGCACAGAAAGAAATTAATTTTTAAAAAACGGGAAAATATATTTTTACCGTTCTTGTTTTAAATCCGACAGAACCGTTCTAGTTATAAGCTGAAAAAAATTGAAAATAATAGTGTTATTAGAAAGTCGGATGCAACAAATTTAAAAACAAAACTAACATTTAGATGGCAAAAATGACTATTTTTTAAAAAAATTCTCAAAACTCAGTAAATTATGTTAGAAATTCAAAACTAACTTCATTAGAACGGAAATCGCGTGCTCTTTCCGATGGTCTATCTATTTTTGTCTTACAATTATTCGAAACCATGCTATTGAGAAATTAGTGCGAAAAATCAACCAAAACAACACAAAACATTAAATAAAAAATTTCTAGATTAAAATTTAAAATTTCGGCTTCGAAGTGCATTCAGTCACCATTACGACTACCTGTGTGCCAAATTTCATAGCTGTAAGTGCGATAGATTCGTCTGGACATCGCAGACAAACACACACACACGCACACAAACATTGCCTTTTATAAGTATAGATTAATAATGCGCAATAATTGTAGATCATAATTACGCAAAATTTAAAAAAATAAACTTCATTGAATCTCGTGGTTTTAGACTTTTTTTAACAGTTGAATGTAAAGACTTATGTCATTAGTTTCATTAGACACAAAAACATACTGCATCAAAATTTATCTCAAATGCTAATACATTTCCTATCTACTGTTTTTTTTTTCTTCTTTTTTTTTCTTTGCACAACTAATTTCTTTCTCGGTCTTTTGTATCAATTAATACTTTTAACTTAACAAAAATTAAATAAATTGGCGAATTTAAAGTTTGTTAATATAATCAAATTAAGATAATTAATAAGATGTACGAGTCGGTTGGTAGCCGAATGCGGCTAGTGTTTGATACTACAAAAGCAATGTAGAAATAGAGAAATGCTAATTTCAGCTGACCTCTCAATTTTTTTTCTTTCCTTTTTCAAGAAATGCTACGTATGTCTCTACTCTCTTCCGACTAAAAACAGAAAAAATACTTTTCTCACTAATTATTTTCCATGAAAAACAGACCAATAAGACTGAGAGCAAAACGCAAACTCCCCTCAAACGCATAAAGAAAAGCGTGAGTGTCGTCTTTTCATAGATGTCATTTGGTGTCCTAGTCACAGTTTTAGCCAAGAAAACCTTTTCTTACAGACGAGTTCCCTTGTTTGTGAGATTTATGACAGTAAAATGAAACTACAAAAAAGAAAGAAAAAAGCACCTCTTACAGCCATCTCTCAGAAGAACCGCACTCTTTCTGCACAAAGGGATGCAATTCTTCCGTCTTTCCGGGGGCTTCCGAAACCAACAAAAAATCTTAATGCGTATTGTGGCTGGACTTTGCACAGAAGAGGTACCCTGTTCCAATGGCCCTGGGATTTGTTGGATGGCTGCAACATTCTGGAGAAACATCTGTAAATGATCGGAAGGTCAAAGGAAGTGGACTGGACAGAGACTTCAGTATATTTCCTACGGGCTATTGCAATTGCGTATGCGTCTTGGGTTGGTATTCGACCACTCGCTGTTCCGCTGGTCGAATTACGGCGGCAATAAATCCCCAACGATTTATTTGCTGCAGAAAAGCTTACGATAGAGAAAGAATTCTTCTTTTTTTCTCTCTCACACTTCCCGGGGGGCCAAATTGTCTTCTGTCTAAGGGGCCCACTTGCCATCGGGCAAGCTGTCAACCTCGCCAGTCCGCCACTGTGTGTATGGATTTATTTAAACTAGGGGGCTCTGCCCCCTGCTCGCTAAAGCTCGCCATCCCCCAGGAGGATTGCAACGCAATCCTCCCAGGTTTGCTCGCTTCGCTCGCTATAATGAAGACACTGTGTGTCCTAGAAGCTATTCTAAAATCTTCATATATATATATGAATCAGCTTTATTTTTCTTCTGATGCTTTAACTTAAATCGGCACAGAATAAAATTTTTTAGCCTCAAAAAAGATATTTTTCTTCAAATAAAACTTACAAAGTAAAGCTGATTTCCTTTTAATGCATTCACCTTAATAAAGAAGGAATAAAATTTTTTGGCCCTGAAAAGGGTCGTTTTTTATATAGTGAAAGCATCAGGAACCTCCCCCATAAACACAATTAAATATTTCACATTTTGGAGCTATCACAGAAACAGATTCAAATGATTGTGCTGTACGAAAGCAGGTATATACATATTCAATAAATTCCTACATATAAAATAATGTACAACATTGAAACAAATTAAAAATGTAAAGCAAAAAAAAGCACTTGACAACCACAGAAAACTTTCCACTAAACACAGTTAAAAATTTCACATTTTGGAGCTACCACAGAAACAGATTCAAAAGATCGTGCTCCACGAAAACATAAATTGTACGAAAGCAGGTATATGAATATTCAATACATTCATATATAAAATAATATACAACATTGAAGATTGTGCTCTACAAAAAAAAATTGTATCAAAGCAGGTATATTCAATCCACCCAGATATAAAATAATATACAACATTGAAACAAATTAAAAATGTAATGCAAAAAAAATATCTGTAATTTTTATATTTACACATAGTAGATAGTGCATATCATTAGTATCATAAAAGGGTACTATCTCGAGTATTCACACAAAACTTTCCTTTTTTGTTTTTTCCTTTTTCCAAACTTGTGTACTTCCTTTTGAACACAATTGTAAATTCACTTACAGTGAAAATATATCTGGGATAAAATAGTCTGTACAAACACGGTGCCCAAAAAAAACATATAATCTATATATTTACACGTTGCCAACAGTTTGCAACCTTAATCATTCTCCGAGAACAGCGTGAAAGAAAACCCCTCTGAATTAAAATTGGTTCTATTTTGAATTGTGTTTACACATTGCAAAAAGTATGCAATATTATCAATCACCATAAGCAGCATGAAGTAAATTCACTTACAGTGAAAATATATCTGGGGTAAAATTGTCTGTACAAACATGGCAAAAAAATCTAATCTCTCTATATATACATGTTGCAAACAGTAATTTTTATATTTACACATAATAAATAGTACACACCAATAGTATCATAAAAGGGTACTTGGATATTCATAAAACTTCCCTATATACACAATTGTAAATTTCAGAGTTTGGCGACACGACAGTGACAGAATCAAAGGATCTTACTCGAGAAAGACCCACATACAACTGACCATGGCTAAAAACTGGTTTGGTTAGATCTAAACAATTTTTATCAAAAGTTAGTACCTGGGCTTTATTTATGGTCATTGAAAAGGCTAATCTAATGGGAAATTGTTTACGCTTGAATTGAAAAGGCCTATTACTATCAGATGGAATGAGAGGTATTCGAGGTATGAGATAGGATTCATTGTTATTATCAGCACTAATTTTTTTTTGCCACTATGACATTTTTCTGCAATTGAATTACTATTAGTCTCGTACCATTGCAAAGACCTTTAAAAGGTGCTAAATTTCTTAGTAGCATAATGATAGTTCCTGGTTTTAATCTTAATTTGTGAGGTGTCATTCCAGTTGGAGTTAAACTATTTAAAAATTCCTCGGTGTATGCGAGTTGGTCTTGCGGGTCATTACTTACTATATTATCTATACTCTCATAAATCACTTCATCTCCTGGCATACACTCCAGGACACGATTATTAATTTGCATTGATAAATCGTTTGTTACGGTGAGAATAGCTCAACCTTTAAGCTCTTCTGGTGTCACTGTTTTAAAATCTATGTCACTAAAGAGTTGTTGAACGGGATCTTGAATTTCTGGATAGCAAAATGGGGGCAACTGAATTTTCTCTCCACTTTCACCTTCACCAACATGTAAAAGCTAACTCGCAAATTCTTTTTCAGAATCAAAAGCACGCATGTTTTTAGTTAATTTCATAACGAAAAAGTCAGACCAAAGTCTATGTTTTTTAATGCAGCTTGAAACTGTTAAAGATCGGGAACCTCTTAAAATGACTGGAAGAACTTGACGAAAATCTCCACCAAGTAAAATTATTTTTCCGCCAAACGGTTCATCACATTTAGTAAGGTCTTTCAGAAGTCTATCGACAGCTAAAAAGGCATGAACATGTGTTATTGGAGCTTCATCCCAGACAATTACCTTAGCATCCAATAAAATTTTAGCTTCTGAGGTGTTTGGTTTCAAATTGCATGTTGAAGTGGCATTGAGTAAGGGGAATTTTAAAAATAGAGTGAGCAGTTCTGCCTCCACTTAAGAATGTAGCTGCTATCCCAGTTGATGCTACAGCAATGTCTTGATCGCCTTTTCCTCTAACTGCATGCAATAGAGTCGAATACACAAAAGTTTTGCCTGTTCCAGCAGGACCATCAAGAAAAACGCACTTTGGCATATCAGTTTGATACTCATATATCGCATGTAGCACTTTATAGACAGAATATCTTTGTTCAGAATTTAATTTTTCAATATTTGCATTAGCCTTTGACTGCTCTTCCATAGCATCATAGGATAATCGGAAGAGATCACAATTCGTTTCGCCAATAAAGTGCTTGGCAAAAATTGCATATTTCCGTCATCATACCGCAATCGTGCTCGGAAACGTTTGTTTCAGCTTGGGAATTCACCCTATTAGCCATTTGTTGATCGCTGCGTGCTCTGGCTCGTCTAAGCCTATCGGCAGCATTTTCAGCATTTCTTTCATCCAGGGATTCCCTTGCACGCTGCTATTCAGAAGTTCGCAAAGAGTTCATTATAATTCTTATTATATAAGAGAGAATAAATAAATTCAAAAAGAAAAAAAATAACGACTTCTCCTGTAATCCGTAAGCAATGATGATGATGATGATGCTGTTTGAGATGTAGTAGCTCGGTTAGCGAAATGAGGTAAACAAACTGATCGTTGCCAACGGGGAGAAAGAAATAAAGGTATTTTTTTGTGCCACGCATAAGCGTTTTATATAATATAGATAATAGTATTTTATATTGCGTTTTCAAAATAATACTTAAATTTGTAAATATTTTGTTGTAATTTATTTTATATTTGAGCCCTCCGATTGTTGCGCCCTAGTCCATGGCCTAGGTTGGCCCTATAGGAAATCTGACCCTGCTCCCCCCCCCCACACATTTCATGAATTTTCTACTCGATTTGCGTGTTTGCGAACGTTAATAAATTTTTCTAGAATGCTTTTAAATATAAGTAGGAATCATTTGCTTATAGAAAAGAGGTTCTTAAGCACTTTTCAATCGCGACCCTCTTTATGGATAAAATAAAATTTAAAAAATTGTGACCCCATTTCTCATTAAAAATTTTGCAGAGACCCTACCACAAAGTTGGAAAATAATTTAGAAAATGAAACAATAGGCAATAATAACTCAAAGAAAATTCAATTAAAATTAACTATTTCAAAAACTTAAAAAAAAAAAGATCTTTTATGTCAAGATTTTTTTTCTCAACTATTTTTACATACAAATGTTGAATAAACAGTCTTAGAAAGAGAGATCTTCAGGAAACATTCGCAATCTCAAAATAGTTCTGCGCGATCCCACAAGATGGTTCCGATTTAGAATATGCTTCCCAATTTCTTTGGGGACCGGGACGGTGGGAGGGCCGGATCAATCCCTAGGGGCTCTTAAGGCAATGCAAGTCTCATGGGGACCTTTTTTCCCACCCCATCTTCCAAAATCAAATATTTTTGTATTGGTTTTAATTTAATCTCTATATAAGCAGTTCTAAGTTGCAAATTTCGACAACTTGAATTAACGAAACATTTAATTACGGATCACTTTCAAGAGAGTTGGTTTCAAGTATATCGCGTATTTAAAAAAAGCAAAATTAAAATTTTAATGTAATTTTATACAAAATTGTAAAAGCACGACAAGACTTTTTTAACACGATCTAAATTCTATTAAATTATAGGATCGTACATTTCTTTTAATTATAAAGCAACCTACTTTTTAGAATGATGAAACAACATAAAATTTGTAAAAGTTCATTAATTAGGAATGTTGCTAGAATTATGTTCCAAAATTTAAACGATACTTGATTTTAATTTGAATAAGTTCGAGTGCACTAACTTTGTAAATTAAAAGAAAGCACAAAATTAAATTACTTTGAAAGTACCACAAACAAAAACTCTCGGGGCTCCCCAAACTAGGCAACTGCCTAGGCCCCCTAGGCAGTTGCCTATTTAATAATCCGACCCTGGAGGTGGGTTCCAGGTTCGAAAACAGATTCCATCGAAGATTTGCCTTGTATGATGTGCGCATTAAATCTGACATTTAGGGTCTAACGTTTTCCTGCTAGCATGGCGTGAAAGTTTGAATAAAAGGGGTTTCCACATCAGGTGTTGTCTTCTTGATCTGAGCACGGTTCAAAATTACGAGGTCCCTCCCGAAATAGCCCTTGTGTTGCTTCAAAACGGGATGTTAATATAACTAATTTTCAATCTTACTGATGAAGCAAATCGAGGTCTTACTTTAACCCGACCGTTCGGCAGTTAGTGTGTAAATTTGTTTGCTTCGCATTCACAACCAAACGCCTTCTTCGATTTCCTTTGAATTTGGCTTGAATGTTACTTGAAGTGATTGAAACCAGCGGGAGTGGTCTCTCCTAAACTTTCTCGTATACTCCTAACACATGTAGGGAAAACCAGCGGGAGTGGTCTCCCCTAAACTTGCTCGTATACTCCTAACACATGTAGAGAAAGCTAGAATAATAAAAGACGTCAAATAAACTTCCGTCGCAAGTAAACCAAAGTTGGAACCACGCGTGGTTTGAAGGATCAAAACAAATTCAAATCCTCTGCTCATTCGTTTGCGCAACAGGACCTGGCGAGACTCCCTAAATGTTTGCTTCCTTACAAAATCACTCCAGAATTTGTTTTTGGCAAACTGCCAAGTTTCGGAGCGTACCTTCCTTGCACAGGCATTGCCACTAGTAGGCATGCGCAGGGAGTCAGTTTCAAAACTGAACAAGTATGCGATTATACAGACCGACAGACAGTCAACCCTTTGACGGATTTGGTCCAAAATTTTATACGGACCTACATTCATGACGATAAAACTGTGTATAAAATTTTATCCATCTGGCTTTTCAAGTTTTTGAGTTATAGCGTTCGCATGACCCCGAACATACAGGCAGACAGACTTCCCGTAGACGGATTTTGTCCAAAATTTGATAGAAACCTACATATTATGTTTAAAGACCACATACCAAATTTCATCCCCGTAGCTCTAATAGTTTTCGAGTTATCGTGTTCACAGACACACACACAGACACACATACAGACACACACACAGACAGACATAATTCCAAAATTGTGTTTTTCGGAATCAGGGAGGTCTAAAACGTGGAGATTCGTTAAAATCTCGAGTTCGAATTTTTTGACGATTACAATACTTTCTCTTTGTATACTTCGTATACGAGAAAGTAAAAATAAGCTAAAACCCCTAACGCAGTGGAGATAAAAAAAAAAAAGCGAAATTAAGTCAGTTCTCCGCAAACTCGCTCGGATAAAAATTTCGAATCTGCTCTATTCCCAGAACGCAACAAGTTTTTCCAGCACACGTTGAAACGACAAAACAAACGGAAATAAAATAATCCCAGCAGGATCAGAATTCGCCAAACGGGAAAAAAAAGAGCCAAAAGGGAAGAAAAAAGCGTCAAGCAGGAGCTGCTGAATATAATGTACAAAAGATTGCTTCCAGTACGCATGCGCGTGAAGATAACGGATTTGTTTCAAAAGTAAAATTATACAGACCGACAGACAGTCAACTCGTTGACGGATTTGACCCAAAATTTTATACCTACATTCACGACGATAAAACTGTGTACCAAATTTTATCCATCTAGCTATTCAAATTTATGAGTTATAGTGTTCACATGACTTCGGACATACAGACAGACAGACTTCCCGTAGACGGATTTTGTCCAAAATTTGATAGAAACCTACAAATTCTGTGTCAAGTTCACGTACCAAATTTCATCCCTGTATCTCTAATAGTTATCGAGTTATCGTGTTCACAGACACACAGACAGACATAATTCCAAAATTGTGTTTTTCGGAATCAGGGAGGTCTAAAACGTGGAGATTCGTTAAAATCTCGAGTTCGAATTTTTTGACGATTACAATACTTTCTCTTTGTATACTTCGTATACGAGAAAGTAAAAAGACGCATGTGGAAGGTTTTTTTATTCCGTTTCAAGATAGTGACAGTTTTAATTGTTCCGTTTCATATAATGTTTTGCTTTTTTGAACGATTATAGCCAAACAAAACTCCATTCGTAATGCATGCAAAAATACCGATAATAGCAAATGGCATTCAATTGTAATTTGGTTAACACTGATAAATGCAGAGATTTAATAGCAATTTTGTTAATACTAATAAAAGCAGACACTTAATTGTAATTTTGTGAATACTGATGAAAGCATGTACTGGTGTAAATAATTTGCATTCGGAAAAAAATGGTTAAAACTTTAAAGACTGCGATGAAGAGTAGATCTTATTTTTTATTTATTTATTATTTTTAGGCGCGAGGTATACTGTTCGCAGAACTTCTAATTTATGATTTAATTATGATTAAGCTTATGATTTAATTATTTTTCAAAGATTCGTAATTATGTCAAGCATTCTCGTGATTTGATTTGCTCCGAAAATATGATGAATGTTACTGAAGAGATTCTCTTCTCGAACATTATCGACAAACAAAGTAAGATTATAATATATTTTAGAAAGCAGTAAAAATCTCAAAATAGATTTCAAATATTCGTAGTCTTTGAATTTGAAAAAGGATGGGTGTTTTAAAGAAAGATTTAAATATTTTTCTTCTCGAGAAATTGAAAGAGGAGGGCTTTCCTCTTGCTAATTATCCACGAGTAATTTCCAAAATAGCACAAAGACAGTTTATTGTACTTTACGATTGTATTTTTTACGATGGAGTGTAAAATCGTAAAAACTTTATTTAATAATGCCACGTTTGCATGCAGATACCCCTTCTTAGACTGGCCTGCAGAAAAAAAAAGCGGGCCTTGGTGTTAAGTTGTCTTGCTGGGAATTTTAATAGTAAAACAGTTCGAACAGCAAACAGTCTTTTAATAGTAGCCATTTTGATTACATCGTACAAATTGCCACGTTACAAATAATGGTGTTTGAATAATGTATGATAATATAAAGTAGTGAGGCTATTAATAAATCTAGTTAGAATTGAGCGGAATTGTGGGGACTTGATGAGCGCGAGGCTTTGTGCAGTCACACATTTACACAGTCTTGTCTCACAATATTGGCTCTATTTTAGGCAAATCTTTATCTTTCTTAATTTTAAACATCCAGTGGGCATGCGTATGCAGAAGATACTTATATTGAGCATCATACTTCATACTTATATCGTTCTTTTATAAATTTAAGTGCATTTTTTATTTATATAATCCTCGTTTAGTATGAAGCTAATAAATATGGATTACATAAATAAAAAGTTGCATTTATTTTGTAAATTAACACGATATAACCTTCCAGCGGGCGCGCCTAAGTAAAATTTAAGACATATAGTACATCGTATTACATATATATATCGTATTATTTTACAAACAGAAATGCAACTTTTATTTATGTTATTTGTATTTATTAGTTTAACATTCCAGCGGGCGCGCGTTTTCAAGAGATACTTGCATTGTGCATCGTATTACATATTTATATCGTTCTTTTATAAATTTAAGTGCAATTTTTATATATAAAATCTTTGTTTACTAATAGGCTAATAAATACTGATAATTTAAATAAAAGCACTATTTATTTTGTAAAACAACACGATATATTTATGCAATACGATGCACGATATGTCTGTAAAATTTGTGCAGGCGCGCCGCTGAGGTTAACAGTAATAAAGATTTTATAAATAAAATTGCATTAAATTTATAAAAGAACGATATAAATATGTAATACGATGCACAATGGAAGTGTCTCCTGTATACGCGCGCCCGCCGGAAGATTAAATCTATACTTATAAAAGGCAATGTTTGTGTGGTGTGTGTGTGTGCGTGTGTGTGTGTTTGTCTGCGATGTCAGACGAATCTATCGCCTTCCAGCCATGAATTTGAGCACACAGATAGTCGTAATGGTGACTAGGTGCACCCTAAGCCAGAAATTTTAAATTTTAATCTAGAATTTTTTTTTATTTAATGTTTTGTGTTCTTTTGTTGATTTTTCGCACATTCTCATTAGAATGGTTTCAAATAATTGTACGACAAAAATAGATAGACCATCGGAAAGAGCACGCGATTTCCGTTCTAATGAAGTTAGTTTTGAATTTCTATCTTAAATTACTGAATTTGAGAATTTTTTAAAAATCAGTCAGTTTTGCACCTAAATGTTGGTTCTGTTTTTTAAATTTGTTGCATCCGACTTTCTAATAACACTATTATTTTCAATTTTTTCAGCTTATACTGCAACGGTTCTGTCGGATTTAAAACGAGAATGGTTAAAATATCTTTTTTAGTTTTTTTAAATTAATTTTTTCCTGATAGTTGAACGATATGTTTCCTCTAGCAGAAGCTTCCGCCCACGACAGTCTCCGGAACGTTGGCAATTTACTGGCTGAAAGGCCAGGGTGACGTCATTACTTTCCGTTCTGCGAGGAGATGATGTTTACTCCATGACTTGATTATTATTTTTAAGCGTATCTTAACTCTTTTGGTATTATACTTGCTCGGGTGTGTAATAAATATCACTAATTTTTTTAACATTATTTGATTTAACGGTACTCGGTCGAGAGGAAAAAGGAGGCGGACCAACTCAATAATATATATATATTTCTGTTTTGTTTGGTTTAAAACTTTCATTTATGCAATTGTATGTGGGCTTTTTTTATTTTGTTGAAGTCCTGATTCCACGGGCATCGCCGTGCGCGTACTGCTAGTATGTAATACGATGCGCGATGTAAGTATCTTCTGCATACGAGCTCCCGCTGGAAGGTTAACTCAAAAACTAAACGGGAATTTCGATATGAAAATTTATTCAAAGAAAGAAGAAGGCACAAACGACGAAGTAACTCGACTTTCGTAATGGGAAAAATTTCAAGATCGGAATGAATTACGATGGTTAGGGGAACGGCGGGTGGTACGGGCCCCTTAAGGAAAATTTAACATAAGCTTTATATTATTTGTTGGAATGAGCTATAGCTGACCAAAACCTTTCTTTGAACACTTTTCTTCATGTTATAAATTTAACTAAGGTATGCAAATTATAAATCAAAACTAATTTTTAAAGAAGCACTGCAAATTTTAAAGATGTCGGGTATAGTATGGGCCACCCTAAAGAATACAAGGTTTAAAATAAAAACAAATAATTTTTTGGTTAGAATTTAATATATTTTGATTCTTTAGCCAAATTATCTATAATAATAGAAGTAAATTTGCTTACATTTTCACCATTATCCTATTAGTTATTTAATCTTAGTTAGTTATTAGTTGTTCAATTAATTTTTCTTCTTTGTAATGTGCTTCTAGGCACATTACAAAGAAGAAAAATTGGACGCCTGTAACGCCTGGACGGTCGGATGCAGCCCTTACAGGCATTTTATTTTCCAAAAACACTTACAATTGCAATTAGTTTAGTTTAGTTTAGTTATATTAAAGTCCCGTTGTGAAGCAACACGAGGGCTATTTTGGGACGGATCTCGTAATTTTGAACCACTGTCAAATGTCGAGGACGACACCTGAGCTTGAAATCCCCTCTCCAAGTTCCCGGACAGCACCAACTGGATGGCGTTTGACCACTACGTGTGATTTAGAGCGCAACGGGTCCCATACAGTGGAATCGGGTTTCGAACCTGGAATCCTCCAACCTCGAAGCCAAGACCTTGCCAGTGCGGCACTCCCTTGCAGTTGCAAGCTTCATGGCATCCACAGACCACTGTCCTCGACCCTAGCCTTCAAGATTCTTCTTAAACCTAGACGTTTTTTGCAAAGTTAAAAAGTATGTTTTATTCACATGGCCCATACTACCCGACCGACATTAAAAAGTAAAGCATAGTGACGGCTAAAGTTGTGTTCAAGGAAGCAAGATGAAACTTTCACGGCATAATCTAAATAATAACACTAATTTCATAATTTTATTCTTACTTGCGGAAGTGCAAGAAGTCGTCAAATATTATACGAAGCAACCACTTAAAGATTCACAAACAAAGAAAATTTACTGAAGAACGACATAAAGCAGATATATCAGCCAGCTATCTGCGCATGGCAGACTGATGCTGTGGCTGTACTGTAGGCATAATAATGGGCTGCTATCTACCCCTAGGCCCTAGAAACACTAGGTGGCCCATACTACCCTCCGTTCCCCTACATTAACTCAGTTAATCTATTTTTCAGTTTTTAATTATCTTTGCCTTTAAACTTTCAACGATATTACTTTTTAGCAGATACAACAGAAGATTGCTCGAATTTTTAAGGGTATTCCACACGTATTTTTTTTTCGCTGCTGCTGCTTGCATCTTAATAGTTAAGTAATTTCTTTAATTCTATTTGCAGATCCTCCTTGTGACAGTAGCAAGTACGAAAGGATTTGATAGAAACTGAAGATGTAGAACCATCTTGTTTTCCACAGAACCAGACGAACAGTTCTCTGCCAGAAGTCAAAAGACCTGCTCCTGCCGTTGCTATCCCTGTTGTACAGGAACGAAAACAGAGTTTGGATGCCAGCTTGTCCGCAACCAGAAGAGGAAACATCGCCTAATCCATAGTCAGTGACAACTCAAGTTGACAAAATGGAGAAAGCTACTTTGTGTATTAATAGCCATCCAGTTATATAGTCCTATAGTTTTTACTGGACCAGTTAGAGTCCATTACAGCTATACGCCCCAATGTACGTGATACGTTGAACAGAATTTAGTTTCAAGTGTACTTATACAACTCTATATCTCAAAACGAAAGTTACTTAACTTCAAACAAAGAGACCTAAGGACTTTCTACCAGTCCTAAAAATCTTAGCAATGCATGTTTTATTGTTTATCATGTCGCAGTCGCTCTTAGATCTCCTTATTCTTCTAATTTGAGCTTGCCACCGACTGTTATTCTCTCTCTTCTGCAGAGACCCTTATTTTCCTCATAAGTATAAACTCACTTTTCATTCGTTGATTAAATCAATAACTATAGCTATTTAATGTTTTTATTTCATTTAATATACTAAAAATGATAACTAATATGTACCTATTGTATTTATCCTAACACATTTTGTTGAAATATCTTGAGTATCTTAATTTTGATTCAGTATTTAGTCTTTCATGAACCAAAAAAAGGAAGTTAAATTCTTCTACATAAGTGTTGTTCATAACTGATTTCAACTCTTATTTTGCTGAAAGAATCTGACAGACTGAATGTGTTGCTTAATAATCGTTGATTAGGTTTATCTAACTTGGCAGGAAGAGCCTTTCTGTTTACCTTATAATCCGCATCAGTGGGTAACAAGAGGGGGTAGGGGGGCTTAGGATGCCCGGGCACCAGTTTTGGGGGGGCGCGATGGTGTCAAAAGTTACCGTTTGAGCATTTTGAAAGAAAAAATATGATGAGAGGACATAAAATAATACATACCCCTGGCATCATTTGCGCCTAGTTAATCCACTGAGGACAACTGGGATAAAAAAAAAGTCAGATACTTTTCGGCATTTACACTCGCTACTCACTGGAATGGTGAGAAAACGTAATGCGCTTAGTAACTTTTAAATACTAGGAGGGGCGGAAAACAATATGCCCCGGGTGCCGTTTATTACCGCAAGTTACTGATGATGACGAGGATCACCTCTCGCTATGTCACAGATCCGCATGTAATCGAACAGCAGCGTTGTCTAAGGCTCGGACCTACGATCAGATAATCCGCTACTCGCGTCGCTAAGGGATTTGTAAGAAAGATGCGCCATTCCCACGACGCGTAATTTGCGAAACTTTCTTCGCGCCGTCTTCATCAAACTTCAACACTCTACAGGTTAGCAGCAGTTTAGAGTTTACTTCGCCTCTTTCACCAGGCGCGCGCCTGGGGCCCCGTGATGAAAAAAAAAAAGGGGCTCCGACGGTATATTTCAATTTTGAATAATATTTAATATTAAGCATTTCATCGAATTTATATGAGCTCATTGAGCTCCAAAAGGAAACAAAATTTCATCAAAAATTCGAAATATTTTTGGGTACTGAAGTTTAGTGTTACATTTATAGCTTTATTAATTACTGCATGTTTCTTTCGTTTGATTTGAAAATAATGTTTTCGAAATGTGAAAAAAATTTGCTTTTAAATTATATTTAACAGAAAAGAGTAAATCGTTAGTCAGTATTCTATTCTCATTTGTTATATTTCAAAGATTGTGACTACCAATTTATTTTTTCTTATATTAACATAATATTATATTTAAGAAATAAAATTTATAGACCTGACGTTTTTAAAATGGACTTAAAAGTTAATAGTTTTCTGCCTTCATAAGCAGTATAACCCCATATCAGATTTAAAACGAAAAACGTGGGCGCATGTAATAGATAATTGATGTATAAATAGTTTATTTCAGTCACTAACAATTTTATCTGCAAGTGGAAAATGATATGAACTGCTGTGTGAGTTTTCAACGACAGCTACTCCCTACACTCCTTACTATTAAATATTGTATGCGCCCACGTGTTTTCGTTTTAAATCTGTATGAGTTATAAATCTGTATAGGGCTAGAAGAAATATTTATACTTTTAGTCTGTTTTAAAAAACGTGGTCTATTAAATTTAATTTTTATTAAATAATTATTTTTCTGCTTTTTAGTCTTCTGGTGTGAAATTTTGCAATCGATTTAAACATCTTGATGAGATTATGACGGAGACATGTGACAAATTTCAGGCTTTATTTCAGTTTCTCTCTTCACCTGATCATAAATAAAAAAAGGTATTTTCCTTGAAAAGTAAGTTATGTGACGCAGAGACCTTTGAGATATAATGAAAACGTGATCTGCGGCACGCGCAAAGATATGGCTAAATATGGGGGGTGCTCTGAAGATCCCATGGTCCACCCTAAGAAACAAGTCTGTAATGTTAATAGTTTTGAGATATACTGAAAACGTACTGCGCATGCGCAAAGATATGGCTTAAAATACAGGTAGCTTTGATGATCCCATGGTCCATCCATATACCCAAGAACTAAGTCTGTAGTTATATAGTTTCGAGACTATAATGAAACGTATGTCGCATGCGCAAAGATATGGCTAAATATGGGGGTGCTTCTGGCATGATCCCATGGGTCATCCACAAAGCCCAAGAACCAAGTCTGTAATGTTAATAGTTTTCGAGACATAATGAAAACGTACTGGCAGCAGCAAAGATATATGGCTAAAATATGGGGGTGTTTCGATGATCCCATGGGTCATCCATATACCCAAGAACCAAGTTTCAATGTTAATTGTTCGAGATATAATGAAAAACGTACTGCGGATGCGTCATGCAAACATGAAATGACAGACAAACGGACAGACAGACAGTGACAAGAAAGTGAATTAATAAATGCATTGTCATCTAGTTCTGAACTATGTTTAAAGTGTCAAGTTCCAGCTCATCGAAGTTAGTTAAAATCGATCAAAGATTTGTACCGAACAGACAGACAGACAGATCAGACAAGAAAGTTCGAGTTAATAAAAAACGTGTTAAAAAGTAGGATATGGCTTACAAGAAATGAAATTTTTTGTTATAACAACGCATCTCGCTGCTGCTATTAAAGCATGCCCCTATTTAATATCCAACGCAATTTTCATGTGTAAAATAACAAGAAAATAATAGTCTATTTAAATCTTATAATTCCAACTAACTGACTGTGTTTTTTTGATGATACAAATAGTTTTAAATATTTTTATCTTAAAAACAGTTCTAAAAATGAATTCTTGTATTTTCGATTTCTTGCGTTTTCATTTTCTAAACTAAAATAAAAAAATATTTATTATCTGTCTGAAAAAGAGAGTCAAGAATTATTGCTAAGTTCAATCCCTGAATTCTCTGTAATGGCTTTTTTAATATTCATTACGCCTCTATATATATGAACAGAAGAACCTAAATACACATTTTGAACTTGATATTTAGTTTATAAGAAGTCATAATCGCCTTCTTTCGATGCAATGAGTATAAAATTTTTATAAATTTAAATTTTGTCGCTTCTTGCCAAGGCATTAATAAACATGCAGCATTTCATAAAATTTCTAAAAAATAATTTACCGTTTAGAATTAATGTATATTTTAATTTAATCAATTCGTACATAGCATCGTTGATGTTTTATGTGCTTGTATTTACCATTTGCTCCTTTTATTAAAAATCAGGTTCATATTCTATTATAATCTCTATCTCCTCGAGAGCAAATACGTAACTGGAACGAAGTACAATCA